>JAMPIV010013514.1:600000-922500 GCA_024509875.1 Oreohelix idahoensis | reverse complement strand
CAGCCTATGCTATAGCAAGAAAGAAGGCTCAATACCTTCCATCCACGCCACATACTTGGTAGTTAGTGGAAGGACAAAATGACAAATGTGGAGGTGCTGTCACATGCTGGCCTTCAAAGCACATATACACTGCTGGCTTGGCCATGTCCGCCGCATGGAAGATGGTCGTATCCACAAAGCTACTTTCTACGGACAACTAGCAGATGGCAAAAAGAACAGTCGGGCGACCACAGCTGAGGCTCAAAGATGTCTGCAAGAGAGACACGACGGCACTGGCCATAAATCCAGCAACCTGAGAGGATGAAGCTGCCGATAGGACTAAGTGGTGATGCTCCCTACGGTGCCACCTAAAACTGGGCAAAAAGAAACTCACAACAAGCAGATGAGACACAAGGGACCCAAAGATGCAGCAATAGAGAATGCAGTCAGCGACCCATAGCTTGACTGCTTGCGTCAGGGTCACCGAACCAGAGCTGACCAAGACCCTACTCCACCTCCACGTGGTGGTCCTGGAAACAGGCTGCATCACTGCAGTCTGGCTGAGAGAGTAGGGATCGAAGAGGGAAGGCAAACCAGGTCCAAAAAATGCCGTGCTGAAGTCGGATGTGTCGGCCGAAAGGCGCAGATATCGCAGCTCCGGTGTAAACAGACACAACGCAACCAACGTCCTTTTCAGGACGAACGAGGAAGAAAGAAGAAGAAGAAGAAGAGACAAAAAAAAACACCCCGAAAGCAACACCATGCTAAAAAACAACTTAGGGTTATCACCTCAGGGGCGGCATTCCCATATAGTCATGGGCTGAAGGGGCTAGTTCTAGTAAAGATGAATTACGATTAAAGAGCAGCATGGGCGTTTTAACCTCGGTGTGGTGCCGCCCATACTGCGGGTATCGTAACACATAACTAAGGTGGTTTTTGCGCATGCGTCTGGCTGTGTGGAACCATCACTGGGGTTGATCAAGCATTAGCATGTTCTTGTAGCGGTAGTTTTTTTGGAAATTTTACAAGATGAAGTTACCAGCCTCATGCTTACTTACTTGTTCCTCTTCTACCCTGGGGTGCAGATGTTTGCCAGAGAGAGAGTGCTATACTATCATGTTGACTGTCTTCCCCCTGGCCTGGTTCCAATCTAGTTCTCTGTCCTTCAGAGGTTGTCTAATGTTGTCCTCCCAGGGAACTCTGGGTCGCCCTGTAGGTCTGGACCTCTGGCTCTTAGTTTCTCATATTTTTGGAACTGTTCTACACGGGTCTGCAGGAACTTTGTTTTAAGGCCATGACGTACCATCTGGCTGTGGATCATGCCTCTTCTTGTTACGTAAACCACCTATCCCACATACCTCATTTCTGAGGTTTGGGGCTGGCTTTTGTGCGTTGTAGTCATTGCCCTATGACTCGCACCCATAAGTCAATCCAAACCATCGTAATTGGGACTGTTCTGCTATGGATCCAGCACCAATCACAAACTCATATTAGTCACCTTGCACGGCATACATGAGGTTGCAGTAGCCATATTGTTTCTTAGTCTCTTCAGAGACCCCTGGAACTAGACGAGGTTTTCAAAGATACACAGTGTGAAAGAAAAAGCTAAAGCTGCATCAAGCCGGCACCAGTTCCGTGAGACTCACTCTTGTATCGAGCAGAAACATGGAGCGGCAAGCAGAAAAATATAAAGCATTCTCAGAACATTAACAGCCCAGCTTTGAGACAAATATGAGAAATAACATCGGAAGACATGATAATAAACACAGAAATCTAATAACAGGCGGGAAGAATGAAAGTCAATCTTCAGACCAAACAACGGAGACGAAAGTGGATCAGTATTGATCAAACAGGAATCTTTTGTCGAATAAGGATGTTTTGATGGGAGGTGTTTTTTTCAAGAGGGTTGATGGTATTCTAACTCTCGGAAGCTTTCCTTTCTCCCAAGCTACGACACTTAGTTATAATGTGGTCTACATTATACTTAACATGATTTTTAAAATAGTTAATAAACATCCTTCAGAAACAGTTTAAGTGTGTACGTGTAAACCCATTGGCTAAGCGGTTAGAGGGCCTACCTCTCGCTGCGAAGCTACCGGGTTCCGGGACCAAAACCTGGTAGAGTCGTGCTTTAGTTTGCCCAGCTGTAAATTGATACCTGACTCTTCGCTTGCGCTAAGGAAGGCAAAAAAGGCAAAGAAGGAAACTGGTCACCTCACCTCATAAAAAAAAACAAAAAACTGAACCTAGAATGGCAAAGTCACTTACCTTTCACTCCCCAATGGCAGTTTGAAAGTTTCTGTAATGGAACTACTTTTACCGTTGACCTTTTGATAGTTTCTGTAATGGGACTACTTTTACCGTTGACCTTTTGATAGTTTCTGTAATGGGACTACTTTTACCGTTACCTTTTGATAGTTTCTTTAATGGGACTACTTTTACCTTTACATTTTGATAGTTTCTGTAATGGGACTACTTTTACCGTTACCTTTTGATAGTTTCTGTAATGGGACTACTTTTACCGTTACCTTGTGATAGTTTCTGTAATGGGACTACTTTTACCGTTACCTTTTGATAGTTTCTGTAATGGGACTACTTTTACCGTTACCTTTTGATAGTTTCTGTAATGGGACTACTTTTATCGTTACCTTTTGATAGTTTCTGTAATGGGACTACTTTTACCGTTACCTTTTGATAGATTCTGTAATGGGACTACTTTTACCGTTACCTTTTGATAGATTCTGTAATGGGACTACTTTTACCGTTACCTTTTGATAGTTTCTGTAATGGGACTACTTTTACCGTTACCCTTTGATAGTTTCTGTAATGGGACTACTTTTACCGTTACCCTTTGATAGTTTCTGTAATGGGACTACTTTTACCGTTACCTTTTGATAGTTTCTGTAATGGGACTACTTTTACCGTTACCTTTTGATAGTTTTTGTAATGGGACTACTTTTACCGTTACCTTTTGATAGTTTCTGTAATGGGACTACTTTTACCGTTGACCTTTTACGTGTAACCGCGCAGCACAAGAAGCCACCAAGAGCACTCAGTCAAACATAGGCGGAAGCGAGGGGCGGACGCCCGGAAGCCTCCCATCTAAATATGCTTCTGGTATTGATCACTTACATACTAATCATTAATGGAAGGTACATTAATAATTACATAGCTGAATTCAGTTTTATCTTTATTTTTATTTATTTTTTTTTTTTTACATAACAAAGTTTGTTTCCTAAAATATAAACACGGATATTATAGTTTTCTGGCGCATCCTTTGTGTGTGTGTGTGTGTGTGTGTGTGTGTGTGTGTGTGTTTGCACGTGTGTGTGTGTGTGTTTTCACGTGTGTGTGTGTTTGCACTTGTGTGTTTGCACGTGTGTGTGTGTTTGCGCGCGTGTGTCTGTGTGCGTGGGTTTCAATGCATAATACGACACTTCATGGCCATCATCATCATCCTCATCACTCAACTCCGTTAATGAAAGTCTGTAACTATCTTGGTTGTTGTGTATTTAAATCAACAATACCCTTTATTGCTGTAACAGATATTACAGTATCTATCATTTCTCTGACCACTTCGTTTTTTGTTTGTTAAACAAATATGTTGATATTTTATACCAGATGGTTGGCAGTTCGGCCACAGGAGGCAGCTTATTTGTCTCGTGATCGATTAGTGCCCCAGGTTGTTGTTGACCCTTGATAGTTGGAGATATATTCTTACTTTTGCCTGATTAACTCTTTGACAATGCACGTATATGTACGACTGACGACATTTGACTGGATATGAATTACTGGACTTCTCCCTCCAGGGTGCATAAGTTTGACCAAGACTGTGCTGATAACAATTCCGTTACTCATTGGTTAACTCTTTGTACTTCATAGCAATGTCACTGGACCCACCGCACGTGACCTTGCCTCTATAACTGTTCTGTCTACACATTTCACTTAATTAAGCTGGATACGCGTAGTTTCTCTTCTTTAACTAATGCGAGGCAAGCACATGCCAGCATTGTCGTACTCTCTGTCAACCAACTGTCAACCAACAAATTCTTGTATACTTCTTCTGTGCTTCTGATTGAAGTTTTCTAAACGTATCTATCTGAGAACTGCAGACCACGACTCTATAAGCGTGCTATTGCTGCTGAGCACTACTTGGTGAAGCTTCAGAAACTACTCGAAAAAAGCATACTGAACTACATTGTAAAAGCCTACTGAGCGCGTGTTCTCTCTCCTTAAAATAGCTCAATCACGTGACTAAAGCTCCGAAATCTTCATCTTTTTGTACTCGAGGCGAGAATCTCCGGTTAGTAAATCTAACCTGAGACTGATTTTACGTGAGTAATTCTTTTTTCCCTGTACATTGACAGGTGTCCACACGCCATTCAGGCAGATACTCGCCGTCTTCGGAGGGTACCCATTAGAGCTGGGTCGGCTCAGGAGCCGTTCAGGTTATTTGAATCCCTGGTCGACGACACTTCTTTAAATGTCTTCGACAGGGCTCGAATTAATCCAGTCCCAAGTCCCGGTCGACGACACTCACTCAAATGTACTCGCCCGGGCTTGAGCCTGGACCACCCGATCGTCAGCGCAGTTTGGTAACCATTACACCAGCGCGGATCCCTCTTCTCGATATAAGTATGGTTACCTATTAGTAAACCTGTTACAGATAAATCGAAACCTGCGAGCGGTCACACTCCAGTCTACTCATTTGTAAATTGGCACATGAATCTACTCTTGAGCAAGGAAACTGCACACACCACCTCACAAAGCTTGACCTGGTATCGTGAAGCCTATAACACTTCACTCCTCTACAGCTGTATCTGCTATGGGGCAATCTTTTACACTAGATGTGTGCAAACAGCATCACTGACAGTAAATAAAGAAAACATATAAAGGTATGTTTCAGGCACTCGTGAAAAATAAAGAAGTAGAAAACTAAACAATAGAAAAACAACGGAAGTGATAAGCTTAACGAAGACTCGAACCCAGGACTTTCCGAAAGACATACACTTCTGACATACGAAATTATATGTATACTAGTGTAAACGTCCGTCATGAGATGGGAATTAAATTCAAAAGCACCAATACCTAACGGCAATTTTACTTATTCAAAAGTATTTAAAAAAACCACTGTGCATCACCAGTATACAAACTATGTAGCAGCAGCGAAGATCCCAATGTGTGTATACGTGATCATACATTCTATAACTATTTTTGTGCACACCGTCATTTGCGCATTCTTCTTTGGTAAGTGTTACTATTTTCGGGAGAGTACACATACGGGAAACAATACAATTAATGTCTAACTTTCAACCAAAGTTGCTTCCCTTGGCGTTATGTACTGACAGAAAAAGCTGGGATTTTATATATAAGATTGAATGCGTTAGTTACAGTGTTTCCAATGTGTTTTATATTGATCTTTATCCACAGAAGACAGAAAATTATTTGTTGGCATGCTAAACAAATCCCAGACGGAGGAGGACGTCAGACAACTCTTTCAGGCATACGGCAATATAGAGGAGTGCACCATTTTAAGAGACCAGAGCGGAAACAGTAAAGGTAGGAATATCCGTGCATGTTGTTGTTGTCGTTGTTGATGGTTGTGCTAAAAAAAATTCATTCTGATGTCCTAAAGTGGTCTGGTATTGAATGAAAATACACCTTTCAATTTTTGGTGGGGAAAATGTTGATTTAACAAGCGAGTGAACTATATATTAACATTATACCTATCAGCTACCAGTCCCTCTGATTTTAAACAATCTGAAGATCTACATAACATCGGAAATGGGTAGTGGGAGGCAGTTGAATGCCATAATAATACCGAGACTAAGAGATCAGTGCTACACTATGGTAGTAACGGAGAGACAAGCAATGGGAAAACATGTACGCACGTGAAACAAATAGAGAAACAGTAACTATAATAAAGAGGTCTAAATAAATAATGAAAATACCCATTACATAATTTATTTTAAAAAAAAGATCTCAGGGCAGATAAGGGTAACACGTTTTTAAACTTTTATAAGGGGCATTTCCACACTAACTGAAACAATTTAAAATTACCAGTTTAGGCAATGTGCACGTTGCCGTCTGCCATTCAATGTCTGTCATCAAAATATTAATTACTTATTACTGAAATGAAGAATGTTTTAATTTGATAACACTTTGAGAATTGTATTATTGCAGGGGTGAAATGGAAATAATGCTTATTTCTTTACCCCGATGAAATGATGGTTTCGTTCGTTCGTTCGTTCGTTACTAAAGCAAATTATTTTTCATCAGTTTCTTAATTTCTTTAGAGTTGCTCTACATCATCGCCCATGTCAAAATCCCACAGCCGCGATATGCTTATGCCATACTCAATACTCTGCTATAAATCCATTATCACTTTCGTCAGTCATCATTGTTATCGCCTTCATAATCATAATTAATCTTATTTTCATCTTCGTTCGCACAGACATAATCTCTGCCCCTCGTAGCTATCTTTGTCTTCAGTATTGTCGTTTCTTTTCTCTCACGGCTTTTCTCACTATCGTTCACCTTCACCATTACATTCATAGCTAAGCAGCATAGTGCCACAGTCATTCATTCATTTCCAGTTTCGCCGCATACGGAGCATGAGGCCAACATTGCAGCTGGTTCCTTTTGCTGGAAGCTTGCACTAAAAGCATTCGTGTGACCTTGCATGTTCAAAGTCACCTTTCTTATTGCTCAAATATCTAGAGTCGCTGGAGCTTGTCGATTTTGAAACGTCAAGAGTCGCTGCAGCTTCTTGGTTTTGAAACGTCAAGAGTCGCTGTAGTTTCTCGGTTTTGAAACGTCTAGAGTTGCTGTAGCTTGTCAATTTTGAAACGTCTAGAGTCACTGGAGCTTCTCGGTTTTGAAGCGTCTAGAGTCGCTGTAGCTTCTCGGGTTTCAAACGTCTAGAGTCGCTGTAGCTTCTCGGGTTTCAAATGTCTAGAGTCGCTGTAGCTTCTCGGGTTTCAAACGTCTAGAGTCGCTGTAGTTTATCGGGTTTCAAACGTCTAGAGTCCCTACAGAAAATAGCGCTACGATTTGTTTGCTTGAAAGATGACATTCCCAACCCTCAGCTATTTTCATTTTGTTTGTTTTTTTGAATATTCTTCCACTTAAAAATGTGTTGCTCTTCCACAATCTCCTGTTTGTGCATAACAATTTTACCTGGTAAACACCTTCATACTTGCACACACTCTTTCTCTATAAATACTGCTCATATTTTGTACGTGGTGACCTACTTTTAGACCTAGCAAAACCTTACCTGACCTATTCCGTAGTTGATTTAGTTACGCATCATCATGGAATGCTTTACCTAAGTCTGGCAAAACTAATAATTACTCCACATTCAAAAGAGATCTGCACTGACATGTCATGACATTTTGAACACACACTTACTGACAAACCTGTTTCAGTTCATACAATAATTCCAATAGCATTTGCTCGTTAATTTTATATTTTTCACTTTAATGTTATGTATATAATAGCTTTATTGTTTTCTCTCTCTCTCTCTCTCTCTCTCTCTCTCTCTCTCTCTCTCTCTCTCTCTCTCTCTCTCTCTCTCTCTCTCTCTCTCTCTCTCTCTCTCTCTCTATATATATATATAGATCTCTATCTATCTATATCTATCTATATCTATCTATATCTATCTATATCTAACTATATCTAACTATCTCTCTCTCTATCTATATATATATATATATATATATATATATATATATATATATATATATATATATATATATATATATATATATATATATGTGTGTGTGTGTGTGTGCGTGCGTGCGTGCGTGCGTGCGTGCGTGTGTGTGTGTGTGAATGCATGCGTGTGTGAAAGTATGTGTGCGCCCATTTACTGAATGCGATGATAATATTGATTACTTATTACTGAAATTCACCCGTGTGTTACCGGGACCCGAAAGGGGAACAAAGAATAGTAACACTGTACCCTACCAAGCATTTCGTAAAAGCGACTAAGGAGGGTTGGGCATGGGGCTGGTTACCCCATCCCGTAAAAAACTCTTTACCAAAAAACTTCAACAAAAACTTCAACAAACATTACTGAAATTAAGAATATTTAAATCTTAAAACACTTTCAGAATTGTATTATTGCAGGGCAGAAATGTAAAAAGACACTACCGTCTATTTCTTTACCCTGATGAAATAAAGATTTCGTTGGAGCGTGCGTTCGTTACTAAAGCAAATTATTTTTCATAACCAAGCTACCAGCTCCCATGCTCCACCTTACAATAGTCGCCTCTTACGATATGCATGGGGTAGTAGTATTACTATATTTTTCTGTATGTCCTCTAAAATCTTTGGGAAATGAGCGGGACATAACTATCATTACCATTATTATCAGCCATCATTCAACATTAGCTTCCTAATTCTTAGTCGTCATTGTGTGACACAATTTCCTTCTTCGTGTTATTTATCATTCTACAACTTCAGCCTCCGCCCTATCACCATGACACCAACTGCCATTACTACGACCTACACCAACTGCCATTACTACGACCTACCATAGCTTCTCGTGTAAAACGCTTTCACACACACAAAAAATACTCAAAAGAAATCCTATCCGAGAATATTGTTCTATCTAGAATCTAGACCCTTTTGTTCACTGTTTTGTAAAATGATAGACTGACGTATGTCTGCTTCTTTTATTTCTTGTTTATTTCCCTTGGTTCGTGTCTGGGTTTCTAGGTTTCTTAGTTCGTGTCTGGTTCTCATAGTTCGAGTCTGCTTCTCTTAGCTCGAATATGCTTCTCTTGGTTCGTGTTTGCTTATCTTGGTTAGTGTCTTCTTTTCTTAACTGTGTCTACTTTTTTTGGTTGTGTCTGCTTCTCTTGGTTCGTGTCTGCATTTCTTGGTTCGTGTTTGCTTCTCTTGGTTTGTGTCTGCATTTTTGTGTGTGTGTCTGTTTTTCTTGGTTCGTGTCTGCTTCTCTAGGTTGTGTCTGCGAGTCTTGGTTCGTGTCTGCTTCTCTTGGTTCGTGTCTGCTTCTCTTAGTTCGTGTCTGCTTCTCTTGGTTCGTGTCTGCTTCTCTTAGTTCGTGTCTGCTTCTCTTGGTTCGTGTCTGCTTAACTTGGTTCATGTCTGCTTAACTTGGTTCGTGTCTGCTTCTCTTGGTTCGTATCTGCTTCTCTTGGTTCGTATCTGCTTCTCTTGGTTCGTGTCTGCTTCTCTTAGTTCGTGTCTGCTTAACTTGGTTCATGTCTGCTTAACTTGGTTCGTGTCTGCTTCTCTTGGTTCGTATCTGCTTCTCTTGGTTCGTATCTGCTTCTCTTGGTTCGTGTCTGCTTCTCTTAGTTCGTGTCTGCTTAACTTGGTTCATGTCTGCTTAATTTGGTTCGTGTCTGCTTCTCTTAGTTCGTGTCTGCTTAACTTGGTTCGTATCTGCTTCTCTTGGTTCGTATCTGATTGTGTGGAAAGAGGACAATTTATTGTTACTCTCTAGTATTCCGCACCCTACAGGAGCACAAAATGTACGCAACTTTCATATACTCTTGCATAACACACGGAGATAATCTCACACCACACACGAACGAGACATGCACCGCACATGGACATTTCTTTAAATCCGTATTCCTCCCCTCCCTAATCCGTTAAAACTGCCCCAGACATGCCTCTCTTTCACTTCCTCCAGTTCACTCTTTCTAACACATTAATTCAGTTTTGGTTTCAGTTTTCAAGCTCATTTCCTCCATCTTTATTACAACCCATAGTGCGTCGACCATTTCTTTGACTCACTCGCCATATTCCAGTCTCCAACCCTCCCTGTAATGTGCCCTGCCTGCTATTCTCAGTCTTTCAGTTCCATCTACATTGCCTCATTGCCTCTCTAATACTTTCCATTTACCCCATTCACTTCTGTCTTCTCATTTTTTGTTTTTCCATTCGTGTAACCTCCCGTCATTCACGTATCTTCTCTCTCACTCTCACCCTGTCATGCATTCTTTCCTTCCTCCCTCTTAATCAATCACTCACGACACCTTTGTGACGACCACATTTTCCTCACACTTAACCCCCTGCCTCTCCATCAGTCATTTCAATTTGGACCTCATTCTGTGCCCCGCTCTTAAGTCACAATCCCCAGACGTAAAATGCCCTCATACGTCTTTGCATGTGAAAGCTCGTTACAACACTAGAGATTCTACCCCGCATATAATGAGGTGGTATTCAGCGTGAATGACGTCCATTTCCAACACGGAAAATATCGTTTGTTTTTGTCGCTGATCGTCTGTTTTTGAAGCTGATCGTTTGTTTTTGTTGCTGACTTTTATCGAATATGATAATTACAAGCTGAGATGTCATTCATTTTGTTCTCTTAAACAACCGGTTATGTCAGATACTGTCATTTTCCATCATCATGGGGCGATGGTTAAGTGTAAACACCATATCAAAGCGATTCATGTTTATACAATGCGATGTGGATATATGGAATAATGGGATGCGTCTCATTGAAAGAGAAGGAAAAAGAATGAGGTCCTAGAAAATCAGGGAATGAAAAGAGAATTAATGGAGATCAAAATTAGACAGCTATTATATTTTACTAGTGTAAACGCCCGTCATAAGACGGGAATTAAATTCAAAAGCACCAATACCTGACGGCAACAAAAGTATGTAAAAAAAAAAACACTGCGAATCACCACAGTATACGAAGTACGTAGCAGCAGCGAAGATCCCAATGTGTGTATACGTGATCACACATTCTATAAATATTTTTGTGCACACCGTTATTTTAAAGGTAAACGTGTAAGAGGAAAGACAGCGCTACAAATGAGAAGATAACATCAAGAGATGGACAGGAAAGAGTATCAGAGTGTATCATTGTCGTAGATTTTTATCAGATAGGTAATAGATGTTTATAGTCCTGTCTGAGCAGAGGTGATAGTGATAACTATGTGAGAGTAAGGTGTAAGAAATATTTTTTTTTCTCACGACGTGATAGTGTAAGAGAAAGGACAGTCTCGGGATTGAGTAATTTCTCTAATCCAGCCTATCTGTACGACTATATTTAAATCAGACGCGCTTTCTCTCCTTGTACAAAATACAAGTTACACTGCACCCACATGCACCCAATTCTGTGACAAATACGAACAAACGTGAAAAACAACTATGGATAACAGATAGGGTAGGGGTTGACCAACACGATAACTTAAGGTTTATTAAGTTTATTTATCACTAGAACTTTACAACATAAATCATATACATCAATAGATCATGGGTTACAGACAAAAATGAAAAAAAAATTAATTAAATAGGTTCTCCCCTCTGGTAAAGGAAAAGAAAAGAAGATTCCAACAGAGGTTAATTCACCCAAAAGATCAAAAGTTAACAATAAGTGTATGGAATAGTCAGTAAAGAAAACAAAGGACAAGTCCCTAATTAATCTATCCCGTAAATACTCAGGTTAATGAGAACAAAAAAGAAAAGATTTGTATGATAGTGGTAACAACAGAAAAATTATGTTACTCTCTTACAGTTCATTCAATCCTTTATACTGTGGCTACATTCATATTCGCTTACCAATAGTTGTCGCATGCATTCCGTGGAGATTAACACTAATAAGTAATAAGACTATTCTGTGTCATATTAATTCTTGCCAAATCCAGCCCCAGACTAGCCGTAGTTGCAGACTGCAAATTTCACGGTAGTCGCTGGAGTTGATTTAATTGTTTTCCTGGATAAATACTGTATTTCTGCCTTCAGTTGGTTGGAGTAAGGTTCATACGTGGTGATCGCCGACATAGGAGGAATAATACATATATATTTCCTGTGTTGTCTAGCCTCTGGTTGCTGAGACACTATGTTAAATTACACAAATGTTGCTGACAATATATTTTGCCACAGCTGGCTGATGAGATTTATATAGGTAAAATCTGGTATAGTTCTTGTCCAGTTAACATTTACAATTATTGTTCTAGTTTGGTCAATTATAGCATCTCTTTCTGGGGAATGGTGAGTACTTAAATTTACTTTACAGTTGGAGAAATTTAGCTATATGTTATTTAATACGCTATTCAATTTAACACAGAAAATCCCAGTGAAATATAATGAAAAACTTTTAACACACCAAATCAACTAACGGCTAGTATATAAATTACCGCAAACAGAGAAAGATGGAGACAACTCCACGAATCTAAGCATTCACTTTGTACGAAAAACTCTTAGGATATCGAGCTAGTTATTTCAGAAAATTCTCTGAGCAACTGATAATGACTTTTGGGGAGACGGGATGTATATCCATAGATGCCGTTCTTTCGCTCCTTAATGCGAAAGTCGCACCTACGGCCAGGGCCGGGCACATCTACGGTTCGATTCCTGAATGAAAAGTTTTTTTCTTCACTTCTGCCGACCGACACCTCTGGCTTGTCTTTCATTCTCCCCACCTGCCGCATATCAGCTACGTAAGTTAATTCCCCTGAAAATGTAACAATCCAAGGTACGTCTCAGACTTATCGCCCTTGATTCTTCAAAGAACCTGTTAACGCCTGGCCTCTGCCCGCGTGTTTCCCTGATCAAAGAACGATTACGCCGTGCTGCGCACTTCGCTCTGTTTCACCGTGCTTAATTGCCAGACGGCTTGCGCGTTTATTGCGATAGTGAATCAGGCGTTCGTGAAGCAAAAAAAAAAACCTAGAAAGGGGGGGGGCAACAGTGGACGGTCACTGCTGCACTATTACCATATGTGTGATAATCATCAAGACAAGCGAGAGAAGACGTTGGTGATCCGTTGCAGCCGACCTTCGATGTTGAGATGGCAGATGATGATGATATTGTATACAATATCGAATACAAAAAAAAAAAGATTATCTATACAATTAAAACAAAGAAAGAAAGATTAATGAATGACAAATGAATAAATGAAAAAAAAAACTAACCTTGAAGACATAAAATGTTTAAACAGAATAACAAGTTTCCAAAATTCATCGATCGTTGTCAAAATAAATACAAGACCAGAAGGCTGATCGATGTCACTATCCCTTTTTGTCTCAATTCGATTGTCTGCAGCTGCGTAATGTCCGAGACACGACAAAAACCTTCACAAATGGTGTTGCACTCCATTCACCAAAAGGCTATCCCTGTCAGTGTCATGAGATGCGTAATGTTTTCAACTGGGAGAGAATTTAATTCATCCATATCATTGTTCCCATTGTGTCCTTTGAAGAAGAGATGAAAAGACGACGCTTGCGATAGATAGGCCACACACTGCGGTAACCTGTTGACAAGCATTACAATCATTGTTGTGGCTGGAATCCCTAGATTAAGAGACGCAGAAGTAGATCCGCCAACAGAAAACACACACACGCGCGCGCGCACACACACACACACACACGCACGCGCGGGGAAGAGAACTGGATATCCTATATATAAAATCCTAGCTTTTTCTGTCACTATGTAACGCTAAGGGATGCAACTTTGGTTGAAAGTTAAACATTGATTGTATTGTTTCCCTTATATGTACTCTGCCGAAAATAGTAACATTTACCAAAGAAGAATCCGCAAATGACGGTGTGCACAAAAATAGTTATAGAATGTGTGTGGGATCCTCGCTGCTGCTACATAGTTCGTGTACTGTGGTGATGCGCTGTGGGTTTTTTAAAATACTTTTGAAAAAGTAAAATTGCCGTCTGTATTGTTGCTTTTGACTGTAATTCCCGTCTTACGACGGGCCTTTACACTAGTATAAATATAATTGATGAGGAAGTCACGGAAGGACTTTGAGCTGATAGTATGCGACAGGAGGATTTGGAATGCGTTTCTTTTAAGTCCTACGTCCCTTTGAGAGGTGAAGGGTCGTGAAGGAGTGTATGGATGAATGAATATTGTTCTCATTATACTTACCATCATTGCGGGAAGACTCAGGAACTGGGATGGCCATGTCCTCAGAAGGGACCCTGACACCATCACAAGAATTGCTATGCTATGGACCCCAGAAGGACAGCGAAAGAGAGGCAGACCAAAGACAACCTGGAGGAGAACAGTGGAGGCTGAGATACAAAACATGAACCAGAATATCCAAGAAGAAGAACACTTACGGTTACACATATAGAACTGGGTGAATTGGCCAACTAAATATTATACATTCATATTCTACCTCATTACAAGTATATTAGCCTTAAATTTGTAACCTAAATATATTCGGCAAGCGGCTGCGCGAACCCTGCTTATTTTAACATCGGGGTCCGGCGAACCTGTGCGAGCGCCTTCCTTTCTTTTTCCGTCTATTGCGATTCATAGGGTCCCAGATTAACATTTTACAGATAATAATTTCTTCTGCCAGCTGTGCAGTTTTCCTTTGTCCGTTTAGTATAGAGATGGGGCCATATCTGGATATTTTCTTTGAAGAAAAATAGTGAGGCTGCAGCCCAGACTTTTTTCTACTTTCTCTGGACTGCTTCATAAAAAAAGATAAAGTAGTCCCATAGTTGGTACTACCGTAAGGAGTGAACTGTTAGAGAATTCACTATTCTAGGTCTAGCTTCGATACGTGGAAAGACCAGTTCCCTTCCTCGCTGCCTTTGCCGTCCTTAACTCAAGAGTAGAACCAGGCACCCATTTACAACTTGGCAGGCTGGATTATGACACCACCGTGCGTCGAATCTAGCACCATTGCAGTGAGAAGCCAGCGCTTTAAACACTCTGCTAATCAGACGCTGGGTGATAAGTGTCTCTTCTATTGTTAAGACGTACCACGCCCTGAGCTAGGGGTGTAATCATAAACATCAAGAGATGAATGGCCAAACGTGAATACTGAACAAATAGTATTATCCTCAGGCACGTGGGTATCATTTTTATCGACAATCACTTTATTACACATAGAACAATTCTTCCGGACTCACCTGATCATTCATCAATTTATCGCGTCGAACATCATCTTAATATCATAACATCAATTTCATTGAGCAGACATCCATTCCAAGATTCAGATGACATTTAAAATATTTATAATCCTTGTACAGTTAACATACATATTTTCCACATAATATTTCAATCCTCTAACTGTTCATGGTTCCTCAACACAGTCATATAAGTCCAGTAGGACATGATGTAATAATCAGATTACTAATATTACAAGTCCAATAAGATACAGAAAACGTATGACATCAGCAGATTGAAGGACCCCCTTACCAGAAAAGCTTTTGTGGCTGATATAAAGAAACGATATCAAATTGCCAAAAGCCAGGAAAAGACATCGACTGATGATATTGACCAGAAATTCAACACCATTTCAACAATATATAAGGAAAGCAGCAAATCATGCTTGGGATTCCAGGAAAGGAAGAAGCAAGATTGGTTAAACCAGAAACATTAAACACCAGAGCGATGGGAAAGGAAATGAAAAGAAAGAAAACAGAAGCGAAGTCCCCCAGGTTAAAGCATTTATATAGCGAACTGTACAGTCAGCTGGACAAGGAAGTTAAACGCCAAACCCGAGCCAACAAAAGGAAATTCCTGGACGATCTTGCAAGACAGGCAGAGGCAGCACTGAGAAATGAACAAAGCACAGTATATAAAATAACTAAAACCATCAGCGGAAAACGAAGTGCAAACAATATTACATTAATAAGAGATATACAAAGAAATCTCATCACCACAGCAAAGAGACAGGAAACAAGATGGGCAGAGCATTTCGGAGAAACTCTGAACAAGGAAACACCAGAGACACAGTTGAATGTTCCTGAGGCTGAAAATGATCTAGATGTTAATACAGGCATTCCACGAAAGGAAGAAATCATCACGGCAATCAAAGGGTTAAAGGATGGAAAAGCTTCTGGCCACGATAACTTAAATACAGAGCTATTTAAGACAGACCCTGAGCTAGCAGCAGAACTATTAGAACCACTATTTGCACAAGTCTGGAAAACGGGGACAACACCTATGGAGTGGAACAAAGGAATAATTGTCAAATTGCCCAAGAAGGGCGACCTTGAAGACTGTAACAAATGGAGAGTAATCACTCTTCTCTTAGTTGCCAGCAAAATACTAGGCAGGATAATTATACAGAGAATTTCAAAAGCAGTAGACCACAAACTGAGGAAAGAACAAGCAGCATTTAGAAAGAATAGAAGATGTGCAGATCATATATTTACCCTCAGAAACATTATAGAGCAGTGCTCAGAATGGCAGAGACAGCTGTACATTAATTTCGTTGATTTTGAAAAGGCTTTTGACAGTATACATAGGGACAGTCTACGGAAAATACTGAGTGCTTATGGAATTCCAAGCTGCATAGTGTCCATCATAAAAAGCCTCTATGCCAACTTTACATTTAGCGTTGGGCAGAGCAACCTAACTTCTGAGATGAAGACAGGAGTACGACAGGGATGCCCCTTATCAACCACTTTATTTTTAACAGTCATAGACTGGTTCATGCGTCAGACAACAGAGGGCAGTCCAAGAGGAATAAGATGGACTTCGTTTTCTACATTGGAAGATCTGGAATATGCAGATGACATTGCATTACTCGCACATTCTCATCAACACATTCAGGAAAAAACGGATAGACTTAATAAGTATAACCAGCAGGTGGAAGCACATATAAATACACATAGGTTAATGAATTACTAAAAGAATAATAGACCCATAGGTGTAATCCTTTCCGCCTCTGTTTAGCCCACGATCCCGTTAGAAGAAAAGTGATAGCCCCAAAGAGTCACAGATTTATGCACAATGGTCTAGGATTTCCCTCTATAGTTAATAACAGAGTTGATATTTTAATCTATCCTAAGAGGAAATCAGCATTTGCAACAAAAATTGCATAAAGAAATTTCAAAGTGGGTGCATGAATATACAAAATGAAAGAATCACTCGTTCTGCTTTCTCTCTGTTCATTCAGCAGGGGCCCCTGACATATTTTCTTACCTACACACGTGGTGTTTCTCGCCGTCTGGCGCAAACTTCAGGAAACTTCTCTACAGTGAATCTGTATTCCTTTGATAAAGAGAATCCCAGCTCTGCAGATACAGGTTTCTTCCAATGTTCCGGGGAGCATTCCCTTCACAATTATATTTTAAGATGACTGTTAATGTCACTTGAATCAGTTTGGGTAAGAAAGTTTAACCGGGCTCACAGCGTCAGAATCACGAGGTTTCCACTACTTAGGAAAATGACAGGTTGATAACTTCTCTCAAATGTAAAATTCTTGGTCACACCACAATTAGTAAAAAAACCGTCGGGAAATGTTACTGGGTTGTAATTTTTCTCGCCACAGGGGCTGAATGTACAATGAGATTGTTGGGAAGAATTATAATCTGGCTCGATAGGCCTAGTTATTATATTTAGAATTAAAGTTCGTGAGATGAGTACTCTGTCTTTTTCTGGACGCAAACACAATGCCAGACAGGTTGTAACTTGGAAAGTCACTTATTTAAATTACAAAAATGTTTCTTCTAGGTTCTTGTCATATACTGAAAAAAACCGCTGGTAGATGTTGGGCTTTACCCAGAATACTGTATAAAGAAAAAGAAACATACAGAATGCTTAAACATAATATTATACACATCCTATCCCACCCTCACGTAAAACATAATATTCACTTCGGTTATTAACTTTAAGTTAGAGACTATAAGCTTAGCGCTTGTCTCATCGTTTAAACTTCCGTGAAATATATTCTAGTCATTAAAAGAATCAATCATCATGAATTAGAAATACGTAAGTATCTCATCAATACTCAATGATGAATCAGTGCATTTACTAGTTAGTTAAAATATTCTCGGACTGGTTACTAGCAATTTAATTAAATTTATTTATAGCTGTATGAGTTTTAGCTAGAAATTGTAATTATTTCGCTATCCACTGTAACACCGTAAACTTAAAGAATATAACTGACTTATCATTTAATCACTCTACACATAAATCTAGTGAAGATATTATAGGCGATTTACCACTTAAATCACTCACAAATACTATCAATATATTTACCTCACACAGTACTACTTAAAAACTATCCTCCAACGCAACTGAGAAATTCTACTTAAATAAAAGTGATTTCTAGAACGTAGCTAGGTTGTCTAGCGAGACTGTGGATGTCTGAATGAATGAAGTCTAAAACTGCTCTGGTATAAATATATCTCTGATGAAAGGAAAATCATTACATTATCGAAACCCCAGACTCTCTCGGCCACATGTTCGCACCTAGAGGAAAATCTACATAAATTCTTGCTCATTCTACAAATGAAACGAATTTCTCACGCTGAAACCGAAACATACTCGCAAATCGAGCGGCAGTCTCTCTTAGATCTTGCATAACTTGATTTACCAGACCGTGCAAGAGATTTCTGCTCTCGAGAATTCACACTATTACTGCCTCCGACTATGGTCATAAACGAAATACACGCACGCTCGTCTTTCATCTCAAATCTTTCATCGTGAATAATTAACTTATAGACGAGCAGATAGAGAAAAGTGATAGACGATCGTCTTACTTCTTATCCCTGTCGAGAACGAATTAACACGATTCGGTCTCATCAAAGAACCTTAGCTAACAGCAATAAAATGCGTTGCTAAATTAGAAAGGAAAAGACAAAGGTACGAATTCTAACAATCTAACGTATGCGAAAGAAAGGTAAAAGAGCGGAAGAAAAGTAAAAGACAAGTGTAGAATAAAGAATAGATATTTGAAATTTATTAATCATAATATCTCTGCCACAGTGGGTCTGTACATCAATCTAAAGAAGACAGAGGTCATGACACTCAATGTGGGCAACCCTGAGCCCATAACAGTAAGGAATCAGAAATTGGAACAGACAGACACCTTCACATACCTAGGATGCATAGTAACACCAGACGGCGGAGCAAGCAAAGACATCAATAACAGAATGAACAAATCAAGATTAGCCTTTGTTAGTCTAAACAACACCTGGAAGTCCTCATTACAGCACAAACACAAAATTAAGATTATATGAGAGCTGTGTACTTTCTGTGCTACTCTATGGTGCAGAATGCTGGAGAGTAACAGAGAAGGAAATGTTGAAATTGTCCTCTTTCCACACAATCTGCCTAAGAAAAATTGTCCGAATCTTTTGGCCAATTACCATCACCAACCAAGAACTGCTTACTCGGAGCAAGCAAGAGGACATGCACACCATCATAGCTGGTAGACGCAGGAGTTGGGTTGGCCATGTCCTCAGAAGAGACCCCGATGCCATCACAAGAACAGCTATTCTATGGACCTCGAAAGGAAAACAAAAGAGAGGCCGACCAAAAATAACTTGGCGGAGAACTGTGGAGGCTGAGATGCAAAGAGTGAATCAGAGCTGGGGCACTGCACGAAGGATGGCTGCCGACCGAGCAAGGTGAAAGCAGTTTGTTGCCGCCCTACAAGACGCCACGAGGCGTGATGGCCACTGGCTGCTTTGACGGTCGACGGCTAAGGATTAAAGAAAAGAAGACACGATCCCATAGTACAAACACAGCCGTCTTGTAGACACTTTGTAAACCCAATGCTCATGTTGCTACTACAAACTTGCTCACGTCATACGCACTACCGCGCATACAAATCAGTCTCAATCATGTCTGTTTGTGCAGCACATGATCTACCAATATCACGACCTGTGTGGTGCGCAAAAAGACCCTTAACACTGTGACTGCGTCATAGACCTCCTCGCTCGTACTGCGTCATAGACCTCATTAATAAAGGACCATCTTCCATTTTAGTTGGCATAGTTGAATTACCCGAATTACTTGTCGACGTTGTTGTTAAAGTTTTTTTTTGCCATTATGTTTCAACAGCATGCGATAGCCGGCCTCATGTCCAACCCTCCTTAGTCGCCTTCTACGAATTTCCTGGTAAGTTTCAGTGTTACTGTTCTTTGCTCCCCTTTCGAGCCTCAGAAACGCACTGGCTTTCTTATACCTTAATTTGGTATTTTCCTTTGACCTGCTTCTTTGAGTTGGCTCACAGCAGACGTGACACCAGCAACATGCATTCAAGGGCCTGCATTATTTAGGTATTATTTTACGACTTCGGGGCCTAAACATGGGACCAGCGCAACCTCCTGGCTTTCTATCGATTTGTCTGGCAGAATTGCTGGGTCTTAAGATTTCATTCCCCCGTTCAACCAGATGTCCGTTCAGAAGCGTGAAGCGTGCACGTGCTTATCTTCTACGTCAAGCAGTCGATGAAAGCCCTGTTCATTATTCATTATTTTGATCCTTCATTATTCATTATTTTGAGCCTTAATAGTAATATTACCATTACTTTTCTCTTTTACCCCAAAGCAGTTTTCTTATGTTCTTCCGAGCTCAGTATCTTGATGATGTTTTACCTTTAAAAAAAAACGTTTTCTTTAATGTTTTTTTAGACCGAAATCAAGTAATAACTGCTTTTTGCCTAAACCCCCTTCTCTTACTATGTGTATGCCCTCAAACCAAGTTCCTTAATGGCGTTTTTCAGTAACTCACCTTAATGGTGTTTTACCCGAAACTACTTTCCTTCAGAAAGGTCTTATTTTTAGCTCTAAAACCAGTTTCGTTCATTCTTTTCCAAAAGTACTATTATTATTATTATTGATACTATTATTATAATTAAGATTACTTTTATTATTAAGGTTATTATTATTATCGCAGCTCTTATCAAGGGGTACTTATTACTCCCGCTTCTAATTGTTTTCTTCAGAACTATGTAATTCTATCAGTCAGTACATTCCTTATCGTTAAGTTTCTGCTTGCCAATCTTCGATTTTCTTCGTCTTTGCAGATCTCCACTTTTAACATTTAATCCTAGCTGCAAAGTTCTATCTTTGAGATACTAATTACCCATGTTAGTTTGACACTGCATCATTACTGTTCTCTTTCAGCTGGTTCACAGAGTTAGACAACCTTTGGTTTATTGAGTAAAATACTACAATGAATAGATATTCCCAGTTTTTTCTTCTCAATTGGTCCACTATTGCAATTTTACCTCATGCAGGACCGATGCACCAAGACACCGCCGTGATGGTTTATGTAGCATTGTGTCTTATCTGATGAGGTTGCTGGTTTCATGCTCAGTTTTAATGTAGTTGCCTCTAAAGACATGGCGTGGAAGAGGCGCAGGGGTACTGTACTTTATTAGTCTTTTAAAAAAAGCACCAGACATTGAGTGTTCATGTGGTCTAGCTCCTGAACTGCTGAACATACGGCAGCATTGATTTAGGTTCTCGTTCCGAGGGTGATGATGAGGGCGTAGAAAGACATAGAGTGTTCTTTACTCGGGTGGTTGGTCTGAATTAAATTACGAACCATTTGTCAAGACGCGGTAAAGATAGATGGAGTGAGTTTGAAGTAAGTGTGAATATGCGTAGCTGTTTGTGTTGTAGTTGAATGTGTTTTGTGTCCGTCTGAGTGTGTCCGCGTGTGCAACCGTTTATGTGAATGTATATGATCACGTGGTTTTATATCAGGAAGAGTGAGTCAGGCAGAGCTTTTGGTGTAGGCTGGGACTAAGGAATACTGTCGGCTTATATAATGAGTTCACATGTGAGCTTGTCCGCTTTGGATTACCCATTGTCTGTCTGTCTGCCTTGTTTGTCTGTTTGTCTGTATCTTCCTGTCTGCCTGTCAGTTTGTCTCTTTGCTTGTCTGTCTCGTCTCTTTGCCTGTGTCTCTATATCTTTCTGCCTGCTTGTCTGTCTCTTTCTTTGCCAGTCTTTCTGTCTCTATGCCTGTCTGTATCTATCTGCCTATCTGTTTGTAACTTTGTCTGTCTTTCTGCCTGTCTATTTCGTTGCCTATCTGTCTCTTTGCCTGCCTGTCTGCCTATTTCTGCATGTCTGTCTCTTTGTCTGTCGGTTTTTTTTTTGTCATGTGTGTTTGTCTCTTTCTGTCTGTCTGTCTGTCTCTTTCTGTCTGTCTGTCTTCTACTATGTGCGTGCTCATTTGTCATTTATCTTTTGTTTGTACACATCATCATCATTTTCCTTCTTCGCCGCTTCTTCTTCTTGTTCTTTTTCTTTTTCTTCTTCTACTTCTGATGCTGCTGTTGCTTAAAATGCGACGTTCGTTCTTACACAACTTAGTTAGTCGTTCCCCTTCTACCGTGAGGTGTAGAGGTTACATAACCACATCTATAATTCTCATAAACTTAGCGGTTTGTCTCAGGCTTCTGTCATCGCCATACTTTCTTTTAACGCCAAATGGGTTGGTTAAGACCATGCTGTTAATCTTCTCATCTTGTGGAGTCGACAGTCTTGGAGGACATAATTCTCCTGTTTGCATGCCTTGTCCACAGAGACGCATGTCTGTACGCGTGTTTTCTGTTTTTAAAAAAAATCTGCATTTGTTATTTTTATTTGTAAATTATCTTTTATTTATTTGCAGAACATATGTTTTTTGAATCTGCAGTAGCCGATTCTCAGGCTAAAAATTATCACCTGATCTCTTCTTTGTGATGTGTAGTATACTTTCTTTCGTTTCCAATCGCTAGACAGACAGACACAACTACACAGAAAATAATAACAGAAGAAACACATCATAATTTCTCTCGTCAGTGATTGTATGAACCATGCATTCATGCTGTAAGACGGAAGGAATCGAGGATCGATGCGCGGGTAGATTCCATTGTGCAAAGATGCGCGGGTAGAAAATTCCTCCTATAGTACCTGTACTGATAATAAAAATATAATTTGACAAGATGACGGAATGCTGAACTAAATTTAAAAGTTGTGTGTCTGTTTCTCTTTGTGTCCACGTCTCTGTCACTTTGTTTCTCTCTTTATCTCGCTTCATGTTTTTTCTTCGTTCTTTCCTGTTACATCTCTCTGTCTTCGTGTCACTGTGTGACTCTATGTCTCGATTTGATACTTTTGTTATACCTGCCTCATTCTGTGTCTAAGTATGTTTTATTTCTACATCTAACTGTCTGTTTGTCTGTCCACTCGCCCGTCCGTCCGTCCGTCTGTCTGTAAAAAGGTGTGTGACAAATTACAATTTCTTTTTTGAGGTGTTTCAGTGAAAGTTATTTTTTTTTAGAATGTGTCTTCATTTAAATGTCGCTTGTCGGCTCGCCGTGTCTTTGTCTTGTTTGTCTGTCTGTCTCATATAATTGTATGTCGTATTTACATCTTTTTACAACTGAGGTATTATGTATGCGTCCCTACCCGGAGTTTTCTACGGCGGGGGGGAAAAAACCAAAACAGAACAAAAAACTTCACAATAAACTCTTCTTAGAAACCTGTTACTTTATTGTTATGCGGTTATCTCCGCTGCTATCCAAGTTCTTTTCTCATATGCGCTCCATCTGTTTTTCTTTTTTTTTTTCTTAGTCTAAGAAAAATAAATTGGACCAAAAAAAAAAACAACCGCACACACAAAGCGAGTGCATTGATTAGATAAGGACAGTCTATTATGACCACGGGTGAAGAGGGGTGGAAGACTGATGAGTAAGACGAAGAGGGAAGACGAGATTGTTCCAGAACCGAGCAAATCGATTTTTGTGCGTTGGGATTTGGTTTGTGTGGAGAACTGGAGATTTAGCCCGGACAAAAAAATAATAATTTTAGAGTGCCTGGAGTCTGTAACCGAGACCAATAGGAGTGAGAAATGGGAAGTAGTGAATGAGTGAGGGAGGGAGGGAGATAGGGAGGAATGGACGATACTGAGCGGACAGGTGAAGAATGTACGATAGAGAGTGAATGAGTGAGGAATAACTGATGGTGAGTGAATGAGTGAAAACTAGACGGTAGAGAGTGAAGGAGTGAGGAATGGACAATAGTGAGTGAAGGACTATAAAATGGGCGATAGTGAGTGAAGGACTATAGAATGGACAATAGTGAGTGAAGGACTATAGAATGGACAATAGTGAGTGAAGGACTATAGAATGGGCGATAGTGAGTGAAGGACTATAGAATGGACAATAGTGAGTGAAGGACTATAGAATGGACAATAGTGAGTGAAGGACTATAGAATGGACAATAGTGAGTGAAGGACTATAGAATGGACAATAGTGAGTGAAGGACTATAGAATGGGCGATAGTGAGTGAAGGACTATAGAATGGGCGATAGTGAGTGAAGGACTATAGAATGGACAATAGTGAGTGAAGGACTATAGAATGGACAATAGTGAGTGAAGGACTATAGAATGGACAATAGTGAGTGAAGGACTATAGAATGGACAATAGTGAGTGAAGGACTATAGAATGGACAATAGTGAGTGAAGGACTATAGAATGGACAATAGTGAGTGAAGGACTATAGAATGGGCGATAGTGAGTGAAGGACTATAGAATGGGCGATAGTGAGTGAAGGACTATAGAATGGGCGATAGTGAGTGAAGGACTATAGAATGGACAATAGTGAGTGAAGGACTATAGAATGGACAATAGTGAGTGAAGGACTATAGAATGGACAATAGTGAGTGAAGGACTATAGAATGGACAATAGTGAGTGAAGGACTATAGAATGGACAATAGTGAGTGAAGGACTATAGAATGGACAATAGTGAGTGAATGTGTAAAGAATGGGACAATATGAGAAGGACTATTGAATGGACAATAGTGAGTGAAGGACTATAGAATGGACAATAGTGAGTGAAGGACTATAGAATGGACAATAGTGAGTGAAGGACTATAGATTGGACAATAGTGAGTGAAGGACTATAGAATGAACAATAGTGAGTGAAGGACTATAGAATGGACAATAGTGAGTGAAGGACTATAGAATGGACAATAGTGAGTGAAGGACTATAGAATGGACAATAGTGAGTGAAGGACTATAGAATGGGCGATAGTGAGTGAAGGACTATAGAATGGGCGAATGGAGTGAAGGACTATAGAATGGGCGATAGTGAGTGAAGGACTATAGAATAGTGACTAAGGACTATAGAATGGACAATAGTGAGTGAAGGACTATAGAATGGACAATGGACAATAGTGAGTGAAGGACTATAGAATGGACAATAGTGAGTGAAGGACTATAGAATGGACAATAGTGAGTGAAGGACTATAGAATGGACAATAGTGAGTGAAGGACTATAGAATGGAGGACTATAGAATGGACAATAGTGAGTGAAGGACTATAGAATGGACAATAGTGAGAAAGGACTATGAGAATGATTGGACAATAGTGAGTGAAGGACTATAGAATGGACAATAGTGAGTGAAGGACTATAGAATGAACAATAGTGAGTGAAGGACTATAGAATGGACAATAGTGAGTGAAGGACTATAGAATGGACAATAGTGAGTGAAGGACTATAGAATGGACAATAGTGAGTGAAGGACTATAGAATGGGCGATAGTGAGTGAAGGACTATAGAATGGGCGATAGTGAGTGAAGGACTATAGAATGGGCGATAGTGAGTGAAGGACTATAGAATGGACAATAGTGAGTGAAGGACTATAGAATGGACAATAGTGAGTGAAGGACTATAGAATGGAGTGAAGGACAATAGTGGACAATAGTGAAAGGACTATAGAATGGAATGGACAATAGTGAGTGAAGGACTATAGAATGGACAATAGTGAGTGAAGGACTATAGAATGGACAATAGTGAGTGAAGGACTATAGAATGGACAATAGTGAGTGAAGGACTATAGAATGGACAATAGTGAGTGAAGGACTATAGAATGGACAATAGTGAGTGAAGGACTATAGAATGAACAATAGTGAGTGAAGGACTATAGAATGGGCGATAGTGAGCGAATGAGTTGGAGAAACTGTATGGTGACGAGAAAAGCCTAAAACGGACTGCTAGCTTTATAAGAGAGAAATAAGTGGTTATTTGAGAGCGAACGACGAAGAAGGAGTGAACAAGTGGAATTGAGTGAATGAGTGAAAAATCAACGATTGCGAGTAAATGAGTGAAGAAGTAAATAATGGGTGATAGTGAGTAAATGAGTGAAGAAGTAGTAAAGAACGGACGAAGGGGAGTATATGAGTGAAGAATAAGTAAAAAATGGACAGTGGTGAGTAAATGAGTGAAGAATAAGGGAAGAATGGACAATAGTGAGTAAATGAGTGAAGAATGAGTGAAGAATGAGTGAATAATGAGTGAAGAATGGACAATAGTGAGTAAATGAGTGAAGAATGGACAATAGTGAGTAAATGAGTGAAGAATGAGTGATGAAGTAGTACTGAATGGACAGTAGTGAGTTAATGAGTAAAGAATACGTGAAGAATGGACACTAGTGAGTAAATGAGTGAAGAATGAATGAAGAATGGACAATAATGAGAAAATGAGTGAAGAATAAGGGAAGAATGGACAATAGTGAGTAAATGAATGAAGGAGTAAAGAATGGGAAATGGTGAGTAAATAAGTGAAGAATGAGCCGTAGCGAGCAAATGACTGAGGAATGAGAGAAGAATGGGCAATAGTGAGGGAATGAATGAAGAAGGAGTACAGAACTGACAATGGTGAGTGAATGTGTAAAGAATGGACGATGGTGAGTGAATGTGTAAAGAATGGACGATGATGAGTGAATGTGTAAAGAATGGACGATGGTGAGTGAATGTGTAAAGAATGGACGATGGTGAGTGAATGAGCGAAGAAGGAGTAAAGAATGGACGATGGTGAGTGAATAAGTAGTGAAGAATGGACGATGGTGAGTGAATAAGTAGTGAAGAATGGACGATGGTGAGTGAATGAGTGAAGAAGAAGTAAAGAATGGACGATGGTTAGTGAATGATTGAAGAAAGAGTGAAGAATTGATGATTGTGTGTGACGAATGACTAAATGTACGATAGTGAGTGAATGAGTGAATAATGGACGCTCGTGAGTGAATGAGTGACAAATGACTAAGGAATGGACGACAGTGAGTGAATGACTGAAGAATGGACAATGGTAAATGAATGAGTGAACAATTGACGATGGTGAGTTAAGAATTAGCGATTATGAGTGTATAAGTGACGAAAAGGATATAACCGGTAGTTCACAAATTTTTATCACAAACACTACAGTTTTTGAAATCGTTTAATAGGATAATATAGTTATAGGACAAATATGAACCGTAACCCCTGTTAAGCTTCTCGTACCCCCTGGGGGGTACGTATGCCCCAGTCTAGCAGCCACTGCTCTAAGATAAGTAAGGCTCATGTCCTGCGGATCTTTCATTTGGCAAAATAGATTAGGCCATCAACATATACAACTGTCTCGTGTAGTGTCCGGGGGTCTGAGAAGAGACAATGACAGCAAACTTTACAATCTTTCTGTCTGACAAAACTGGCTCAAAATTTGCCTGAATATCTGAACTCAAAGTCCATTATTTCGAGATCTGTATTTTGATTTCATCAAAGTGATTGTGAAAAACGTGAATTCACAGAGCCTCGTGTAGCCAAACATGGGACATAATTTGGAAACGACTCAGAGCAAAGAAATAAAGGTGGAACATTTAGAAAATTCGCATTAAATAATCTAGAATAAAGGTCACACACATATTTTATCACTGATCAAATCACAAGAAATAAAATACACTTGATGTTACATGCATTATTACTAAAGTAGCGTTGAACGGGGTTTGTATTTCTTTCAGAAATGAAAATTAATTTTTAAAAAGTATTTCTTTTTTGTGATTACGAAAATCTTTTAATATTTTGTCGTTTTAGTCGTGTCCCCCCAATCTCTTTGCATTTTCACTTTATTCCTGTCCATTATTGCACATTTTTAAAACACGTTACCTTGTCATTCCCATGCCGGTCAAGAAAGAATCTCTTAATTATTTTCGAGATCAGAGATTTCAGCAAAATTATCCAGGTCGTCAATGAAATATATTAAGTGAAACGCCCATGGACGTCACTACTCATTAGCAAGGATGGAAAACACTTCTCATCTTGGATTTACAGATCTGGATATTTTTCTTTTCTTTTTTCTAATTTTTTTTTTTTTTTTTTTGGAAAGGGAACGAGGGAATTTTAAAAAAAAACGGCTTAGAGGAGACCTCGTAGAACATCAATAATGCCACTTCCTGTTTCTTTAGAGGGAGAACCGCTGATTGGCCAGGACAGGTCGCAGTGAAGAGCTCTTGTCTTTCTAATGGCTTATGCTCCAGGGTTTGCCAAGAGCGAGCTACAGAGAAGGACAGAGAGCGAGAGAGTGAGACAAATTAAATAAATGTTGATGTTACTTCCCATTCAATTGACTCAGTGAAAACTCTTATCTATACTTGTGGCTGATAAATATAGAGGTTACTCTTTCTTTCTTTCATTCTATTTCTTTCTTTCACTCTATTTCTTTCTATTTCTTTCTTTCTTTCATTCTATTTATTTCTTTCTCTCTTTCATCGTACACTTCTCTTTTCATTAAGATAATAATTTATGATTCACGAACCTTACTCTGTTTCTACATTCGTCCATAACACCACAACTATATACAGTAGAACTCCATTTATCCGAATCCCAATTATCCGAACACCCAATTATCCGAACACTTTTTCCAGGAAAAAAAAATCAGGTACCACCAGTCACGTTACACTACATTTCTGAATATTTTGATGCGGCAAGCTTCAAATGTGTGCGAACAATTTGTAGAGGATGGGATGGGCTAATGGTCGGTCGCTTATGTACAGGAAGGCATTTAGATCATAAAGTCAGTTAATATCTGGTTTACCAATCCAAATGTACGTGTGCGTTCTAGGCAGAACACTGGCTAAACAGACAGTTCAACTTAAAATAATTGTGTCTGCTACTACAGCAGAATAATTTTGGTGTACAAGTATTTCTCTGTGCGATATGGCATCTTCCAGTAGGCCTAAAGCATATAAAAGGAACCGCAATGTTTTGTCAATTGAAACGAAACAGAAATTATCAAGAGACTAGGAAAAGGTGAAACTGTGTCTACACTTACGAGGATTTTCAATGTTGGGAAAGCTACCGTCTCTGACATCAAAAGTAACAAGGATAAAATTATGAGTTTTGCATCGAAATTGGATAGTGAAAATGGGTCGAAGAAACGTAAAATCATGAGAAATGCGAAAGCTTTGAAATTGGAAGAGGCTTTGTATACATGGTTTGTGCAAAGAAGAAGCAAAGGGGAACCTATCTCTGGCTCTCTATTGTGTGAAAAGGCACTTCAGTTCAACAATCAACTTGACGGTCCTCCTGACCTCAAGGCTAGCCAGGGATGGTTAAGAAACTTTAAATTTTGTCATGGCATATGAGAACTGGAGATTCAAGGGGAATCTTTATCTGGCGATGCAACTACCGCTGAAAATTTTAAAGAAACATTCTTGGCTTTTTTGGAAGAAGAAGGTTATTCACTCGATGATGTGTATAATGCCGATGAGACTGGCTTATACTGGAAATCAGTGCCTCAAAAATCACTTGCATCTCAGCACGAAGCAGCTGCCCCTTGGTTTAAAAAGTTCAAAGAGAGAGTAACAATTTTGGTAGCCGCGAATTGCAGTGGAAGTCATCGTTTACCGGTGCTAATGATCGGCAAAGCCAAAAAAACCACGTTGTTTAAAGAATGTGACATGTCTCCCATTGTGCTACAAAGCACAGATGAGTGCTTGGATGAATAGTGAAATATTTCTTGATTGGTATACAAATCAGTTCATCCCAAATGTGAAGAGGTTGAGAGAACAAGAAAAGAAAACTGGAAAAGTAATTCTTCTACTGGACAATGCACCATCTCATCCAGAGACGGATATATTGAATGCAATTGATGCAAATTTTAAAGTAATTTTTCTGCCTCCCAATGTAACAGCACTGATTCAACCAATGGATCAGGGTGTTATAGCAAAGCTTAAAAAGATGTACAAGAAGGAAGTCCTGCGTCGTTTATTGTTGGCTGAAGATGAAGAAAGTGTGGTGGCGTTTTCCAAAAAGCTTAATCTCAAAGACTGCTGCTATATGTTAGCTGATCCTTGGACCACCCTGTCACAAGATAATCTCAACAAGGCTTGGAATAGATTGCTTGGGAAAAAACGAGGCAATGAAACTACTGCAGTGGACACAAATGATGATTGTATAAATGAAGTTGTGGAACTGTTTCAAGCAATGCCCGGATTTTCGGACTGTGACAAAGATGATTCACACTTATGGCTAGAAGATGATAATGATTCTGGTTTTCATTTTTTGAATGACGAAGAAATGTTGTCTTTTGTGCAAGAAGAAAACCAAATGCATGTAGTGACCGATGATGAAGACTCCTCAGAAGTACATGGTGTACTTGTAAATTATGAAGAAAACCCAAAACGTCAACCAAGTCCTGAAGAGGCCTTTATAGCACTAGAAACAGCGATGGCTTGGTACGAGCAAGAAGATGACAGCTGTCCTACACAGCTTCTGCTGTTGAAGAGAATGCGGGACTTAGCAGCCAAAAGGAGACTATCCAGTTTGGTGAAAAAGAGGATTCCTCATTATTTTAAATAGTGGGCTACATCTGTGCAAGTACATGTATACGTAAGTTGTGCCTGGTTTTGAATCGTTTGTAATGTTATTTTGAAAATATTTCTCTTTTTAAAAAAAAAATAATAATACTGTGCAAGTAGTACATGCACTGCAGTGTAATAAAAGATTTTGGTGATACAGTGATCTAATACAGTGTGGGTATTATTGTTACAGTACAAGTAAATATGTTTTATAGTGTATTTTCCTTGTGATGGTTAATTATTTTTAGAAATATGTGTACATGTACTCGATACATTATGTAATCCAATTATCCGAACATTTGATTATCCGAACGATGCTCGGTCCCATGGGGTTCGGATAAATGGAGTTCTACTGTATAGTGTTTATGTGAAAACCCTGGTAGTCGATTATAAACTTTCTGCCTAACTTACAGCAGACAAATAAACCATTTAGTAAGCGAAAAAAATAATTGGGAGAGATACACGAAGACGATGATCAAGAAAAGATTGCGACGGCATCAGGGTAATTTTAATGGTGGCCATGACTTCCAGCTGTAAGATTAGTGAGTACTTGTTATTTTCAAGTCGTGATGTATTTGAAGTATCTGACTCAGTACTTGCTGTTTCAAGCCGTGATTTACTTACAGTATTGCTTAGTACTTGAGGCTTCAAACCATGATTTACTTCTAATATTGTTCAGTACTTGTTGCCTCAAGCCGTGATTTACTTGTAATATTGCTCAGTACTTGCTGTTTCAAGCCATGATTTACTTGTAATATTGCGCAGTACTCGAGGCTTCAAGCCGTGATTTACTTGTAATATTGCTCAGTACTTGCTGCTTCAAGCCATGATTTACTTATAATATTGCTCAGTACTCGGGGCTTCAAGCCATGATTTACTTATAATATTGCTCAGTACTTGAGGCTTCAAGCCATGATTTACTTATAGTATTGCACAGTGCTTGCTGCTTCAAGCCATGATTTACTTGTAATATTGCTCAGTACTTGTTATCTCAAGCCGTGATTTACTTTTAGTATTGCTCAGTACTTGCTGCTTCAATCCATGATTTACTTTTAGTATTGCTCAGCATTTGATGTCTCAAGCCGTGATTTACTTGTAGTATTGCTCAGTACTTGTTGTCTCAAGCCGTGATTTACTTGTAGTATTGTTCACTACCTGTTGTATCAAGCCGTGATTCACTTGTAGAATTGCTCAATACTTGGTGCTTTAAGCCGTAATTTACTTAGAGTATTGCTCAGTACTTGTTGTCTCTCGTGATTTACTTGTAGTATCACTCAGTACTTGTTGTCTCAAGCTGTGATTTACTGGTAGCATCATTCAGTATTATCTTAAGCCGTGATTTACTTGTACCATCACTCAGTATTTGTTGTCTCAAGCCGTGGCTTACTTGTACCATCACTCAGTGCTTATTTCAAGCCGTGATTTACTTGTAGCATCATTCATTATTTATCTCAATCCATGTTTACTTGTACTGTCACTCAGTGCATGTCTCAGTCAGTGATTTAGTGGTAACAACAATTAGTCCTTGTCTCAATCCGCAACTTACATGAAAATTCACTTAGTACTTGTCTACACATGACGGCTTTGAGATTGACTCAATCCTTTACCTGAATGTAAAATCACGTAGTCTTTGTCTCAATCCGTAACCTACCGGTAAATTTCCTTAATACCTTTCTACACACGACAGGTTTGCCCTTGACTCAGTCATGCTTTGACTTGAATGTAAAGTCCCTTGGTGCTATTCCCAATCCGTAACCTACATGTAATTCACTTAGTTTTTGTCTACACATTACAGCTCTTCGTTTGACTCAAGCCTTGATTTGAATGTAAATCACGTAGTGCTTGTTAAGTCGTGACTGATGTGTAGCATCTCGTGACTGACATGTGACATCTCGTGACTGACATTTCACATCCTATGACTGACATTGACATCTCGGAACTGAGATGTGACATCTGGTGACCGACATGTAACATCTCGTGAGTGAAATGTGACATCACGCGACTGACATGTAACACATCGTGACTGACATGTAACAGCTCGTGACTAGCATGTAACATCTCCTGGCGAACATGTAACATTTCGTGACTGACATGTAACATCTCGGATTGATATATAACATCTCGTGACCGACATGTACCATCTCGTGACGGACATGTAACATTTCGTGACTGACATTTAACATCTCGTGACTGACATGTAGCATCTCGTATCGGATATGTAGCATCTCGTGTCGGACATGTAACGTCTCGTGACTGACATGTAATATCTCGTGACTGACATGTAGTATCTCGTGACTGAAATGTAACATCTCGTGAGTGAAATGTAACATCTCGTGACGAACATGAAACGTCTCGTGACTGACATGTATCGTCTCGTGACTGAAATGTAACGTCTCATGACGGACAAGAAACGTCTCGTGACTGACATGTAACGTCTCGTGACTGACATGTAACATCTATTGACTGACATGTAACATCTCGTGACTGACATGTAACATGTCGTGAGTGAAATGTGACATCTCGCGACTGACATGTAACACATCGTGACTGACATATGTAACAGCTCCTGACTGACATTTAACATCTCGTGACCGACATGTAGCATCTCGTGACTGACATTTACCATCTCGTGACTGACATTTAACATCTCGTGTCTGACATGTAAAATTTCGTGACTGACATGTAATATCTAGTGACGGAGATGTAACATCTCGTGACGGACATGTAACATCTCGTGACGGACATGTACCATCTCGGGACTGCCATGTAGCATCTCGTGACTAACATGTAACATCTCGGGGCTGACATGTAACATCCCGTGGCTGACATGTAACATGTCGTGGCTGACATGTTACATGTCGTGACTGACATGTAACATGTCTTGACTGATATGCAACATCTCCTGACTGACATGTAACATCACGTGTAACATCATTAGTATTTACCTGTAGCAGTGATTTACTTGTAGCTTCATTCAGTACATGTTGTCTTAGGCCTTGATTAGCTTACAGTTTCGATGAGGTTTCTAATGAGACAACGAAAGAATGTGCCTATGATCCATAAGCACGTAATATCTCGTGACTGAAATGCAACATCTCGTGACTGACATGTAACATCTCGTTTCTGATATTTAACATCTTGTGACTGAAATGTAGCATCTCGTGACTGACATGTAACATCTCCTGGCGGACATGTAACATTTCGTGGCTGACATGTAACATAACGTGGCTGACATATAACATCTCGTGACTGACATGTAACATCTCGTGGCTGACATGTAACATCTCGTGGCCGACATGTAACATCTCGTGGCTGACATGTAACATCTCGTGACTGACATGTAACATCTCGTGGTTGACATGTAACATCTCGTGGCTGAGATGTAACATCTCGAGGCTGACATGTAACATCTCGTGGCTGACATGTAACATCTCGTGGCTGACATGTAGCAACTCCTGACTGACATGTAACATCTCGTGTAACATCATTAGTATTTCTCTGTAGCCGTGATTTACTTGTAGCTTCATTCAGTACATGTTGTCTTAGGCCCTGATTAGCTTACAGTTTCGATGGAGTTTCTAATGAGACAACGAAAGAATATGACTAATGATCCACAAGCACGTTGCACAAGGCTACCTATATGAGGTTGGTCATGAGGCTGGCAACGCCATCGTGCAAAACACATAGCTACTAAAAAAAACACCGCTGAAAAAACATGTTAATGTTTGATACAGGCTATCTGCAAGGGTATCATCTGTATTAGGGACTGCATTCAATATAAGAAGCGAAAGTGAAAACAAATAATGATGGTGGTGATGATGATGATGATGTCGCCGCCGCCGTCGTCGTCTCAGACCATGACATTCACTTAACGTTGTGTGAACTCCTGCATATGCGAATTTAAATTCCGACCAATCGACTGTAACATTTTGAGAAGCTGATCTGCAGTAGATTGTTGCTGCGGGTTTTTAAAAAAAATAATTGATTGGATGGGAAGTGGACATTGTTGGTTAACAGTTAAGTCAGAAATGGAAGAATCAGGAATGAGTCTTGGCATTGTGTGTAAAAAATCTGTACGGCAGGGGTTACAGCCTGATTGGCTCAGCCATTGGCACTGTGCTAGTTTATCACGGAAGACACGAACTTTCAAGCATTTGCCTTAGCTCTCTTTGCTTTCTCTTTTGTTAACCTCTCTTGTTTCAATCTCTCACAGATTTCTTTTATCTCACCCTCATTATTTTCATTTCTTCACTGAAGTTTACATAAGAACTGTATTTTTCTGGATTAAATTAGTTTCTATCCGTGCAACCCCCCCCCCCCCCCATTTTTTTGAGTGCACTGCACGCCAGGGAGCCCCCAAGAGACCTGCTCCCTGAAAAATCCCACCCATTTCGTCCTCTGCCAGCTCTGGCGTCTGTGATTAGTGTCAAAATTGAGCCGTGATGCTGAGGAAAATGACATGGCAAGAGACGTTATCTCTTCTTCTCGCCTACCCCCTCCCCCCTCCCCCCTCCCTTTCCCGGAGCTCATATAGATATTTGTGTGTCTCACTCAATCATTGTTTTCACTGAACTCTCCATTTGTGACGTTAGATTTCGGTCTCTCAGGACTGAATCTGGATGAAATGTTTCCTGCTGGATCATTTCATTTTCTCACTTCCCTTGGCGCAGTCTTCCATCCAGCACCGGCTCTTGGGTGGTGCCCCCGCACTGGGCGCGAACTGGGAGTAGGCGGCAAAAATAATTTTTTTTGGTTAAAATATATTAATAACATCTTTACAATTTTAAAAGAAGGTGAAAAAGGAAACAGAAATTTTCAAAGTACGTAATTATTTGCTTGTATAAAATGTATCATTTTGTTGTTTGTCCATGTTATTAATTTTTTTTCTTTTCGAAACAGCGTACTGAGCAACAATATGTATATATAAATACATAAAATTTAACTCAAAAAACAAAAAAAATGTTAAAAAGCAAATGAATTATGTTTTTGTGTAAAACGGTAAAGTGAACATAACTTGTGGAAATTATGTAGTGATATAACTCACAGCATCAAAATATTAAAGATAGGAACTACTTACTTACTTACTTACTTAGTCGTTCCCCTTCTACCGTGAGGTGTAGAGGTGGAACTACTGATGAGTGTAACTGTTGCACCGATGTTGAACGCCTGCTTCAACGGTGCCCATCATATGAGGAACAGATAAAGCGCATATATGGCCATCACCAATACCATTCCTGGAAAAAACTCTAGAGAGATATCAACGGCCTCAAGCTGAACACTGCTTTCTTTGAATATATTCAAGTTGACGTCTGAGGGTGAACTTTGAACTTATTCAAGTTGACGTCTGAGGGTGAACTTTGAACTTATTCAAGTTGACGTCTGAGGGTGAACGGGAAAGAAGAAGAAAATAAGTGTTTAGAAGAGTACAATAACCAGAAATCTCTCTACCTTGAAAAATCACAAGAGCCTGCCCTGCTTCCATTCACGTCATTTGTATAATTAAGTTGTCCTTTGATTGTCCTATGAAAGCTATGGATCTCTTTGATTGTCCAATGAAGGCTACGGACCCCTTCGATTGTGCATGACTTGATGAGCTAAAGGTGTATAATCTCTGACACGTTTTACATCTATCTATCATTTACCTCATCTCATCACCCAACAACTGCCTGAGGTACCTGGGGGGTCACCCCAGACTAGAGCAGTTGTTCCTCTCAAAATTGTTGAAAGAGACGAAAAATTTGAATTCATGCACGGTGCTGGGAGCCTCATCATTCAAAACGAAATGTTACATGAACTACTGCAACAACAGCACGGGGCTTGACACGAGCTTTCTGCAAGGTATCTAGCTGTTGTGATGACTGCGATCTCCGTATGGGGCGATCAAAAGACATAAATAAAATGAACGGATGAATCCGGGGGTATCTCAGGATTCATACAATAGATCAAGTGGTTCCAGCAAGCATGTTGTAAGAAGCGACTTATGTGGGAATTGTGTATGGGGCTTTCAAACCTCATCTTGCAAAACAGTGCTTACAATGTTAAGTATAAAAGGTAAACGTAGTCTCTTAGCAGATACTGCCGTAGAGGAGTGATGTGTTTCGGACTTCGCTATACTGGATCTAGCTTTTTGAAGTGTAGGTGACACGTTCCCTTCCTCTCTGCCTTTGTCTTCGGTAGCTCACGAGAAACTGGAGCTCATGACTTCAACTTAGAACGTTTCAGAATAACAGAAAAACCACAGGAAAAGCGTAGATCCACAGTGCAGATAATACTAAGGAGTCTTCAAATTAGTATTGACTGAAAAACAGCGAGAAGCTCAACAGTCCTAGTTAAACAACAACAACAGCTGGGTAGACTGGAGCAGGTAAATTTGCCGCGAGAGGCAGACGCTCTAATCACTTAGCCAGTCGGACGATGTATTCAGTATAACATCTTGAAAAATGCCTAGTTTCCCATGTTTAACGTAGTGTTCAACTTTTGCACCAACGGACAAGTGCATTTATATGTCGTAAGTAAACACAGTACTGACCAGTGTACATTCACTGTCTGGACATCTAACTTCGCACAGTACACACTCACTTCCTTCCTTCTTCTTCAAGTACCATACTTAGAGGTGTAGAAGATCATGTCTCTCCACACCTTCCTGCCTCCAGCACAATTGATCAATTCTGCTGTTGACTTCTTTCCATGCCACGATGTCAAACTGTCCAGTATTTGCTCTCTATCTTTCCCTATCTCGTTTTGCTTCAATCTTACCTGTTGTTACGATATATTCCAGCGTCCCTCTTCTCATTGCCCACAAAAAGTGGATTGCTTCTTTCTAACTTGTGAAATACGTTTCCTTTGCGCTTTGGCCTCTTTCAGTACTGTTTTTGGCTGCACATGGTATTTTTAACATTTTTCTGTAAAACATCTATGTGGCCTCTATTGCCTTCACTACTTGTTTACTAATTGCTCAAGACTCGCTCCCATATGTCAGGATTCATTTCCTTATATAAGTAAAATATGCTGTACTATGACTGAAAGGTACGTGCCTCGAGGAAGCAAAGCAACAGGTTGCTTTTTTTTTTCTTTCTTAGATTACGCAAGCTAAATAGCCATAGAAACCACTAGTAAAAGCGCTCCGGAAGTAATCTGATGCAGGCTTCTGGCATGGGGGTCAACCCGTAGTGTTTATCGTCCTATTCCACTCTCCTAGACAGCCACTCTTCTCATTATCTTCATTAGCTTCAGACCAGAAAGTGTCATGTTCCAACATCTCACATGATGGATAGAATTTCGATTACCGTGATCTTTCGTCTTCCTTCTCCCAACTGTTTCTTTTCTCCTCCCGACTGTTTCTTTTCTCCTCCCGACTGGTTCTTTTCTCCTCCCCACTGTTTCTTTTTTCCTCCTTGGTCGTATGAGGAGAGTCCATTGTTAGCCGCGCCTTTTAAGATGGATCGGATTTCAATTTGTGATCTCATTACTTCTCGCAGAGCATTGACTCAACGGTGGTCTAGAAATGGCCAGATACGTACTGCATCTTCTTGTCACGTCTGACGGCGTGTAAACATTTTGTTACGAACAACCAACAGAAAAGTCCAGATGTCTAAGGAATAATGTAACTTCTTGGCACATCCGGGAGAAAGAAGACAACAAATAGACAAGCTGCTGGACAAGATAACAACACAGCATGGAAGAAAGCTAATAACAGAATTGATAAACAGCATTATCGACAGGAAAGTGTAGCGAGACACGATCAGTTACGCCAGTCGGAACATGGTTTAACGAAGACAGATGAAGAGGAGGAGAAGAATATGAGGCAGAAAGAAACAGACAGTCTCAAAGAATCCTTTTAGATTAACAATGATAGCGATTCTCTTCTCAAAAACGAGGTTTCTACGTTTTTACTCAGGCTTGCGCAACCTCATAGTGCGAAACAAAATGCTACAAAACCACTACAGCAAGAACACTTATATGCTTTTAGCGCACGCCTCTAGCAGTAGTGGAACCATGCTGTATATAAACTGATTTAACATTTAAGTTGAAGATTCTGATTGTGGTGTTGGATCTGATTTCTTTGTTATTTGCATATATGTCCCAATGAAGTGAAAGCCCTTCGTCCCTTTTATATTATAAACGTTGTTTATTATTGATTTTTTATATTTTTTTCCTTATTGACTTTCATCTGCGTCGTACAGTTAGAGCGCCCATTACCTTCTCTCTTTGTCGTCTGCTGTTTCTTTTCTCCATTAATATTGCCTGTTGTCTCAGTGTATTCTGGCATTCCTCTAACCCCGGGTTTCTTAACCTTTTTATGCCATGAAGGCTGTGGACTCCTTTGATTGTCCAATGAAGGCTGTGACCCCTTTGTCCAATGAAGGCTGTGACTCCTTTGATTGTCCTATGAAGGCTATTTACCCCTTTGATTGTCCTATGAAGGCTATTTACCTCTTTGTCCTATGAAGGCTATTTACCCCTTTGATTGTCCTATGAAGGCTATGAACCCCTTTCATTGTACAATGAAGGCTATTGATCCTTTTGATTGTCCTATGAAGGTTGTGGACTCCTTTGATTGTCCTATGAAGGCTATATACTCCCTTGATTGTGCTATGAAGACCGTGGACGGCTTTGATTGTCCTATAAAGGCTATGGACCCCTTTGATTGTCCTATGAAGGCTATGTACCGCTTTGATTGTCCTATGAAGGCTATGGACTTTTTTGATTGTCCTATGAAGGAAAAAGGGGAAGGGGTCGACCTAGACGACGGTGGACCCAGGACATCACAGAGAGTCTGAACTTGTCTTTGGCTGATGCAGGTCAACTTGCCCAGAATCGTGATGCGTTCAGAGCAGCTGTAATGGAGACAACGTTCTGGAAAGAATACGTCACATGATGATGAAGGCTATGGACCCCTTCTTGGGAAAAAAATTTACCTAAAAGCATAATGAAAACCTTTATATTATAAATTTTAGGTTAAACACAGGGACTCCCCTAGAATGTACCCCCAAGAGGTCGATGGACCCCACATGTTAAGAATCCCCGCTCTAGCCTATGAAAATGTAAAAGTAGCCCCATTACAGAAACTGCCGGATAGGGAGTAACGTGTTAGAGACTTTAGTACACTAGGTCCAGCTCCGAGAGGTGGGGATGACCAGTTCGTTCCTCTCTACATTTGTCTTCGCTAACTCAAGAGTCAGGTACTCACTTACATTTAGTAGACTAAAGCGTTACGCCACCGTGTTTCGAAAGCCGGTACTTCTGCCCGTGAGAGACCAGCGCTCTAACCACTCTGCCATTTGGATGCTCCCTTAGCCTACAGCTTGCTCATTAAATGTGATTATGTCTCTTTCTCAAATGCGTTAATAAGCTTCGTTTGTTTCATGGACCTCATTCAAGATATCATCATAACTCCTCTTATAGCCAGCTGTCCTTGAGATGTTAACATTGTTCTGTGAAATCACGTGTCTGTAAACTCGCCAGTGTCTCTGTGTAGTTCCTTTGGTGGGAAGGGGTGGGGTTCTATGAGAAGACAAAGATTACAACTCCCCAAGGCACGTAGAAAGAAGAAACTAATATGATGCTGCATGTGGTGCTGTCAACATCATCATGTACAATAGATTGTTACAGATAGCACCGCTAACAGAACTGGGATGTGCTAAATTGGCTGATCGTCCTTTCGCGATTTGCTGTCACAGCAAGGCAATGGTGCCGTTTGAATGGTCCTTGGTTCAATTCCCGTCTATCACTTATTTTTCTTTTCTGTTGTCTGATGTCCTCTTTTTTGTCCAACAAGTGCCTGTTAATTACCTTTATTGATTTACTTATTAAAAGAGCTCATGAACGCGTTACTGCAGGCTTCCTGCAAAGGTGGGGGCAGCTTCGTGCTCCATTAGGAGCAAAAAAGGAATTTATGATAGTAGTAACCTCCAGAGATCCTAATGCCAACTACGATGGTTTGGCCATGTCTGCAGAATGGGAGAAGATCGGCTACCACGACAAGTACTAGAAACTAAGAGCCACAGATCCTAATGCCAACTAAGATGGTTTGGCCATGTCTGCAGGATGGGAGAAGATCGGCTACCACGACAAGTACTGGAAACTAAGAGCCAGGGATCCAGACCTCGAGGACGACCTAGAATACACTGGGCGGACAACATTAGACAATTTTTGAAGGACCGAGGACTAGATTAAAACCAAGCCAGGAAGACGACAGCCAATAGGATAGTATGGCTCTCTCTCTCTCTCTCTCTCTCTCTCTCTCTCTCTCTCTCTCTCTCTCTCTCTCTCTCTCTCTCTCTCTCTCTCTCTCTCTCTCTCTCCTAAATCTCTACACCTCATGGTAAAATAGGAACGAATAAGGAAGTTAGTAGTAAATAAGATTCTTGTGTTTGTTGATTGACCAGGATGACTGCATCGGATTTTTGTAACGTTAAAGAACTACGTTCTCATTGTGACGATTTATTATTACATATGCTGCTTTTCATGTTCTGAAATGTTGCTTTTTTAATGCTGGAATAGCATATTCCACGTGAGGTTATTAGTGTTTCCAGGTACTGTATATTAATCTGAAGACTCGTTTCAAAAATGTCGCCTTTGTGGGGAATACAGTATATTGTGTCTTACAGATACCCACTATTCCTGTGTTTAGCTTGCTGTTTTGACTAGGAGCAGACGATTGGCAAAGTGGTTTGAGCGCTGGCCTCTCGCGGCAACGGTGCCGGGTTTGAATCACGTTATCGACACGCTCCAGTCTACCCAGCTGTAAATAGGTACCTGACTCTTTGAATATGGGAAGGAAAAGACAGCGAGGAAGGGAACTGGTCGCCCCATATCTCGATGCTGGACCTAGTATGGTGAAGTCTCTAACACTTCACTCCCCTACCGCAGTATCTGCTATGGGACTACATTTACCTGTTTTCACTGTTTTGTCTACAGGTTGTTACATTGTTTTGTCATCTGCGCTAGTATATCGTTAATTAATTATATGCGAATAGTTTCTCCCGTCTTTCTGTACTACTACATCAATCATTTCCTGTCGATCATAGTTTTCTTTCAGCGCAAATATACAATCATTTCAATCAGATTTTTATTTATTTTATGTCTTCAAAACCATATAATTCATTTCCCCTACATATTGTTTATTTATTTTCTATCAAAACTATCATTTTATTAACGTCCTACAGATGTTTTTTTTTTTTACTGCCCAAAATTATAAATGCAGTTGTTACATTGCGTGTTTTTTTAAAATTTATTTTTAACGAATCGTTGTTTTTCTTGCAGATTGTTTCGTTTTTTTTCAAGGCAACTATCATACTATTCCCTTTTTAGTTTTACACAGCTATGTCATTTATTTACTGCACTTTGTCATTTTCCACTTTCTTTTGCACTACTGTATCAGTTGTTTCCTGCAGGCATTTTTGTATTTGTATTTTTACCATATTATTTACTTTCAAAGATTTTTATATTGTTCTTTCGACGCTACCAAATCATAAATGTCCAGCAAATTTGTGTCGTGATTTCTTTTTTACATTACCTTCTCATTCAGTACCTACAGATTGTATTATTGTTTTATTTCTACGCTAGTGTATCACTTATTATCCTGCACATTCTTATGTGTTTGTCTGTTTTCACTGTTGTCTATTTCATTACAATATCTCTCACTTCCTGCACATTAATGTGTTTTTTTCCCTACACTTCTTTTTTTTTTTTTAAACTAGCTGTAAGCACCCGGCTTTGCCCGGTTTATCTATTTAGTAATAGCTTATGAAAATTCTTAAAATGTAGATGGCTGGGTTTTATTTTCGTTTTTCAACTTAACCATGTTGTTTGGAGCTTTTATTATTATTTTCATAAATGGTGCTTGTATAGCAGTGATGGATTAAACTGGCACAATAAGGTCAGTACTGTGTAAATGATGTCAAGAACCATAAGTGCCAGTGGAACAAGAGATGAGAAGATGGTGTTTAGGAAACCTGGTTATAGCATTACGAGGCAGTCCTTGTTCTCGAATCCCGATGATATGAGAAGCAGAGGTTGACATGGAGAAGAGAACTGGAGACAGAAATTACAATGATGAGGAAGACATGGAATAACTAGGGGTTGTTGGCACATAAGAAGAGGACTTCGCAGTATAGCTTCTCAATGTCGAGTGTGAAAATATGATTAATAAAATGTAAAAAAATGAAAAGGACAGCGATCCAGACATGAACGGACTGCCTAAAGTTTGATCGACGACTGCATATACTATGCCATTTGTATATTGAACTGAATTATATTTCAAGTTGGAGCCTCGTGAAGTTTGAATAAAAATGTATACTGTCCACTTCGTTCCTTGTGGCTCAAATAAGGGTGATTGATGTTGGCTGGTTTCGGTGTCTAGATGTTTGCTACCCTAGAAGTGAACTTTGCCTACAGGAACCATCCTGTCACTAAATATTAACATTATTTAGAAGGAAAAAAAACACGTAACAATGACTGTTTCATTCATTGCCTGCAAATCGTAAATTTTATTTTCGTTCAACACTACTACATCGGTCATTTCTTGCAGGTCTGTTTACTCCTTACTATTACAGCTGCATTCCTTGTGGTTGCCCTGGGATATCTGAGGATACGAGGAAAGAATAGAAGCAATGCTTCATCAGGTTTGACGTAGGAGGCAAATAATATGAGATTGTAAATGAAGCTGGCATCTTCATTATCTAAACCTAACTGCTACATGAACTACAGCTGCAAGATTCCATGAGTAGTTTTGGCGCAGGCCTTCTGTGAGGTGCCATCAGTAGTTGTGGCTACATGCTTGTTAACAAGACTACAGGAGAATAAAGATTGCACCATAAGCGTATAGCACGCGTCTAGTTCCTAGGGTTTGTGGTGAGACAAAGAAAAAATATGACTACTGCTACCTCAAGCATGTCGTACAAGGCGACTGTTACTACGTTGTGCATGGGGCTAGCTACCTCATCTTACTTACTTACTTATTCGTTTCTCTTCTACCGTGAGGTGTAGAGGTTTGTAAGAGAGAGCGCCATACTATTCTATCGGCTGTCTTCCTCCTGGCTTGGTTCCATTGTAGTCCTCGGTTCTTCAAAGATTGTCTAATGTTGTCCTCCCAGCGGACTTTGGGTCGTCCTGGAAGTCTGGATTCCAGGCTCTTAGTTTCCCATGCTTGTCGTGGTAGCCGATCTTCTCCCATTCTGCAGACTTGGCCAAACCATCTCAGTTGGGACTGTTCTACTTGAGCCTGCAGGGGTTGCGTTTTTAGCTCTTGACGTATCGTCTGGTTGCGGACCATGCCTCTTCTTGTTACTTCAACCACCTTCCTCAGATACCTCATTTCGGAGGTTTGGATCTGGCTTTTGTGGGTTGTAGTCATTGCCCATGACTCGCATCAATACGTCAAGACTGGGACATAGGTGGAGCGGTATACAGCCATCTTCGTCTTCTTACCAACTTCTCTTTTGCTGAGGAATCCTCGATTTATGGCTTGAAAAAGTCTCCCAGCTGCCGCTCTTCGGGTAGCCAACTCTTCTTTGATGCCTCCCATCCGGTCTATGATAGCTCCAAGGTATTTAATGTGGTCGACCTGCTCCAGGACCTGTTCTCCCAGCTTAATCTGTTGTCTTCTGTCCTCTCGTGATATCACCATGGTTTTTGTCTTAGAGCTCCTTATGATCATCCCTCTCTTCTCCAGCTTTTCCTTCCAGACTTGCAGGTTGGATTGAAAATGTGCCTCTGATTTAGCAATCAGGGCAACATCATCAGCAAATGCCAGCTCTGAAATACAGACCTGTCTCATCTTCGAGTACCCCACTGAATACTTTCCAGTCCTCTCCTTACATGCCTTGAAGACATCGTCCATGAGGAGTATGAAAAGATAAGGTGTCAGGATATCACCTTGTCTTACACCAGTGATGGTCCTGAATTCTTATGACTTATGGTTTGCCGCCCTCACATAATTTCTGCAAGACTTGTAGAAGCTCTGAGTAGCATGAATCAGAGGTGATGGAATGTTCTTCCTTGCCAAAAAGTCCCAGAGTTTGTTCCAGGGGACCTTGTCAAATGTCTTTTCCAGATCTAAGAAGCAAAGATGGATCTCACTATTATACTTAAGAGCCTTTTCACTCAACTGTCTGAGTGTGAAGATTAGATCTTGAGTACTTCGATTTGCTCGGAAGCCACACTGGATCTCAACCATTTGTGGCTCAGCTATGCGTCTGGGTCTCTGCTCCAGGATTCTAGAGTAGATTTTACCAGGTACACCGAGAAGGGATATGCCTATATAGTTTCCACATTGTCGGTTGTCACCCTTTTTTAAAAAAATCGGTGTTATTATGCAATCTCCCAATCTTTTGGTATGGTATTGTTGTACCAAGCTGCCCGTAGGACCCTTAGGAGTAGTAGGTCGCCTGCTGGTCCCATGTACTTAACCATTTCTGGTGTTATGCCATCATGTCCTGCAGCTTTGCCCATCTTGATTTTTCTCCAGTGCTGCCTTCAGTTCTTCCATCTTTATGTCATCTTCATCACCATCCTCTACTGTGCCAGTGGTTATCATTTCTGATGTACCAGTGTGTTTCCAGGTCTTCAGGTTGTTGTTCTGTGTTTCTCACTGCTGTAGCAATAAGCCCCTGATATCTGGTCTTCACTTCTGGCTCTCTCAGCTTGTAGGTCTTAATGATCGTTTCTCCTGTTCGTTTACTTAGCTTCTTGCGTGATGTTAGGCAGTTCCTAGGCCGTGTAACTCTTTCAGTTGTTCTTTTAATTGTTAACAAGTTAGTAGTCACTTCCAATCTCTGGCCCCCTCCACACTCTAGCATCCCGAACATACTTGAATGAGCTCTTCCTGACTATGGCGTAGTCGATCACTGACTTCTCATTCTTTGTTGGTTCACACCTAGTGTATACATGTATGCGCTTATGGGGAACTTTGTGTTTGTAATGATCAGATTCTGCTCTGTGCAGAATCTATGGAGTCGCTTTCCATTGTCATTAAGAGTGTCTTCTCCATATCTTCCGATAACTCCAACCCATCTAGCATGGTCATTTCCAACCCTGGCATTGAAATCTCCGAGCATGATAATTTCATCTAAGCAGCCGAGCACTGTCCTTTGAAGCAGCTCGAAGAATTCCCCCTTGACCTCTGCTCGCTCATCTTCATTTGGCCCATACACAATGACGGTATTGCCTCCCCTGCTTTGCAGTAGTGGCCCAACAGTTGCCAAAACTCAAGAGTATCTAATATGGGCTTCGAAGGTATCTACCTTCGCACAAGATTACTCTTGGCAGAGATGAAGAAAGAAGGGTGATGACACTTCTATTACAAAGGGAGTCTTCACAAGATATTCAGGAGAAGGGAGAACAATACTGCTTTGGCTGAGTATGTTAACTCTGTAATTCTGCCGACGCTTTTGTGAAGGATTTAAGCACTTCTTAAGTTCAGCTCGTTTAAGCCCCTACCCCTGATTTACTCAGTGGAATTCTATTATTTTAGTATAGCTCTGTGTAGTGAAATTGACAGAGATACAACGGTAAAATACCTCCAAAGATAACATGTAAGGATAAAAACATAATGCGTAGGCTGCTGATAGTACATGATCGCCCAGACCGCGGGTCATCACCCTCCATAAAAATTGACTTGCTAGACAGGAGAGGAACGGCGGATAAAAAGAAAAAAATATGACTGGAAAGATTGCGTGAGACTAGAAAGGCTAAGGAGACGCAATTGGGGGGGGGGAAACGGAGAAAAGTCACGTTTCCCAAGTTGACAAAAAGCAAGGAACTCGACAGAAGGGACCTTGGATATGTTACGCCACAGTCATTTATTGGTCGCTTTTGCGATACCAAGCCTTTGATTTGAATTCAGCGGCTAAACGCAGATGTTGAAATATTACAAAATTTAAAAAGTAACTTTTTCATAATATTAATGTTAGGAATATAAAAATTAGCTGGCCGGATGGCCCATTCTGAGCAGTGAACTAATATGTTCTTAATTTTACAGACGGATAGATAATATTGAAGATAATGACAAAAGACAGTGTTGTTCACATCAACGACAGACTGTATGGAATAAAAAGTGTCGCTATTTGCACAAAAAAACACGACCTTGAGAAGCAGGTGTTCAAATCAACTTAGTAGGGGAGCGAAGGGACATTGGTGGGAGCTGTGTCTAAATATAACTTTTAACGACAAAATTTTGGAGGGGAGAGAAAGGTTGGTTCAAAAATCAAGTACATTTTTGTAAAAACGCAAGTAGAGACGGACAGACTAACAGATAAAAATCCATACTTGACTGAAGCATGACTGAAATGACTTTAGTGTAGGAAATTTGAAATTCAAAAAAACCTAGGCAGTGATTGGCCACAGACAAGCATATTGTCGGCGCTTAGACGCGGATTTGGGCCATTCCTCAATAGTTGTCCAGTGATAGACACAGATTTTAAAGTGTGGTGATTTCCAAATGAAATAAAGTGAAATAAGTTCAGGGACGCCATACTATAGCCAGCAGCTCAGCTGAGTTTTGCTAGCATTTCTGTGTTCTTTATTCATAATCTGGTAAGATTGAAATTATTTCTTTGTATATTTTGAATATTGTTTAATGTTCGAGTGATTTGATACTGCCATATCGAAATCTAGCCTTACAAACAAGTAGGGATTTGCTCTAGACCCCCCGCCCCAGTTCAGGGTCTAGGGACCAACAATATACATAAACTCCAACAAGGGTTAGGAAAGACAGATCAAGTGTTGTGAATAATGAAACATATTACCTATCCACTTTTAGGGAAGGAAACTAATAAATATTTTTTCAGAATCTATAGTCTGGGAGGACCTATCTGATGTAAAACCACCATGGTAAATGTGCTGTTTGGTCAGAGAGATCTGACCTGTCTGTATGATGTGGTTGTTGTGTCCGTGTTGTGTCCAGACGTGGGTAGAGAATAGAATTTTGACACATAGCCAATACTTTGATTGCAGAGCTGTGAGTTTCAGCTGTCAACAAGGCGGTGTCCATTCAGTTGGTGATCTTACTCGAGTGTATCTGTGCAGTACGTTGTGACAGAGACCACTATTATTGCCCGCCAGCACGGAGAGGTGGGACCACCAGATTTCAGCACCAGAGCTACATATGCAAGATGAGTGAGCCTCTGGTCTGATGGAAGTTCACCAACGCCTTTTAGTTACTAATACCCCATAAAATTCCTGCAATTTACTGGACACTGTGTAGTCAATATAGACAGGTGTGATGAGGCCACCCCAACAGCACAAGCATTAACTATCCTCCCAAGTAGATGAATACTAGAACATTTTAATAAAACTAACTAGTCTAGTACTTATATATGTACACTCTTGCATTTATTATGTAACATTCCATGCATTTCTTTCATAATTTTTAAATCCTTTTTTTAAAAAAAAAAGTTCTGGTCAACATAAAACTTGATCCAGAACAAATAAATGTAATATAATTCTATCAAAAATTTTACACTCTTGAGTTAGTTCAGTGTATTATAATATTTGTTAAATATTATTAGTCTGCTTAAATATCTGTGGGTGTATCTATAATTATCACACCACATTACATATCATTACCCTAGACATTTTACATAGCTACATTCATTAAGAAAAAAAAAATTAAGTGTGAGGTCGTAGTGGTAGCAAGAAAGGCCTTCTGACAATTCACAACTACATTTTATCTCAGGAGCCTTCACAGCTGGCCTCATACATTACATTTAGTAATATCACCATCATACAATACCATCAAACCCACTACATACATTGGGGTCTTGTCCAGGGATAATTAGCCCAACAGTAATATTAGGATCTCCTGGTTGGAGAAATAAAATTAGGAAAAAAAAAAAAAAAAAAAAAAATTGTGAAATTCCCTTTAAAATTAAAAGTGTCCCTGCAGATAAAAGTTGGTGAATCTTCACAGCCAGTGATAACTAATTAGTTAACTGGTTAGTTAGAATTAGTTAGACTATAGTCATAAGAAGTACTTAGTGTATTTACTGGTTAGAGATTTAGCTTGTATATTATTATATTGTCTGAAAAGTATGGCGGAGCTAGCAAAATTCCGATCAGCTGCTGTGCTGACCGCAAAGGAGATGGGAATGGATGGTCAAATTTTAATTCAATATGTAACGGCTGAATGTGATAAATATATTGAAAGGGAAGATAGAAAGTTAGCTGAAGAAAAGAGGTTACAAATTGAGGCTGAGATTAAGAGGCTGCAGATTGAGGCAGAAGAAAAACGACAGCAAAGGGAGGCAGAAGAAAAACGACAGCAAAGGGAGGCAGAAGAAAAAAGGTTGTCTGCCGAAAGGGAGGCAGAAGATAGAAGGTTGCAGAGGGAGCACGAATTACGACTAAGGGAGCTGGAATTACAAGGCCCGGCTCCTGAAAATGGTGCCAGCCCTTTTGCCTCAGATGCTACGCCCAGTCTGGGAGCCTCAAACTCAGCTATGGGGTTTCATTTAGACCATTTTGTTGAAAAAGACGATGACATAGAGGGGTACCTAGGACGTTTTGAGTTATTAGCTACTACATATGGGTTAGAGAGAGAGAGAGGTGGAGTTTAAAGCTATCACAGGGATTGAGAGGTACTTCTTATGAAGTATTTGCCAAAATGAACAGGGAAGACCAAGACAATTATGACATGTTAAAGCAGGCTTTGTTATTAAGGTACGAGAAGAATGGTGAATTTTATCGTAAGAAATTTAGAAATGCCAAACTGTTGTCTGGGGAGACATACCACCAATTCTCTGCTAGACTAGAAACCTATTTGGAGAAATGGACGGCTCTGGGGAAGACCCAAGATCTTAAAGAAATGATCATGATTGAGCAATTGAGAGAGTCCATGGCTCCAGACATGAGAAAATTTCTCATGGAACAAGGTGCAGAGAAGTTGGGGGAAATTTTAAATGTTGCTGAGAGGTATCAGGCAGCTCAGGCAGAGGTAAGTGGTGCTAAAAAGAAGCACATAGACAATTTTAAAGCTCCACAGCAATTTAATAAATTTGATAATAGAGAGCAGGGAAATAAAGGTAGGACAAACTTTGAGCGGCCAAGAAATGACTATCGCGACAGAAACTCACAGTTCAATGACCAAAAGTTCAATGAAAGAAAACCGTTGAACCAAGGAAAAAGATGGTGTAAATGGTGCAAGAAGGATAACCATAACACCGAATTTTGTAGAAGGAAACCTTCAAACATTGCTGCAATGAAGTCGGGGACGCGAAGATTAAAGGTTAATCCTAATGGACAACAGGAACCTTATCACCCCCCAGTTTGTGAGGATGTTATTTGTAATGGGGTCACCATAAGGTGCCTTTATGATACAGGTTTGGATTATGATTCAGTTGTGAAGTCTAGCCTAGTGGACGCAAGTCAGTATACCACAGAAACAGTGGAAATACAAGGGGCGACTAAGGACATACCACTCATGACACTTCCCATCGCAAGGATAACGGTGAAAACTCGCTATGTGGAGGGAGAAATCAGAGCAGCAGTGATAGATGAACCAATCTACCCTCTGATATTGGGGTGTAGATACGTCTTCTTGGGGAATCCCGAGAAACCTGTGATCATGGCGACAGTGCAGACCAGGTCACAGAAGAAGGAGGAAGAAGGTGAACCTATAAATGCTCATCCAGAGGAGATGAGGAAGGCGCAGGCTGAGGATAGGACACTCAAGCCCTGTTTTAAAAAATTGCCCAAATGCCACACACCTCCGAGCAAGGGGGAATATTTCATGAAGAACAAACTCTTATACAGGAAGGCCGGAACTGGAACAAATGGTCACAACCAGCTGGTTCTTCCCACTTCATATAGAGATAAAGTGATGGAACTCGGGCATGCGATTCCCTTCAGTGGTCACATGGGGATCAGCGCCACAGGACAGCGTATAGCTTGTCATTACTTCTGGCCAGGGATAACGGAGGATATAAAAAGATATGTCAAATCCTGCCCAGAATGTCAAAGGGTAGCTCCAAAAGCACTGGACTGCTCCTGCAACTCTAGGGGAAATGCCCATAGTGGGAACACCTTTTGAGAGGGTTGCAGTGGATATTGTAGGACCTCTCACTCGGACCAAGAGGAGGAACAGTTACATCCTTCCTCTGGTGGACACTTGTTCTATGTGGGGAGAGGCGGTAGCCCTGCCATCAATTGATTCAAAACATGTAGCAGAGGCACTACTTACAATATTTACCCGATTAGGATTCCCGCATCAAATCTTGACGGATAATGGTTCTCAGTTCAAGGGGAAACTAACGGAAGAAGTTTTTAAGCTATTTCAAGCCAGACACTTTCATTGTAGTCCGTACCATCCACAAGGGAACGGCCAGGTAGAGAGGTTCAACGGGACTCTCATTTCTATCCTGAGAAAGCTGGCACACGAAAAAACCGGATCTGTGGGATCAATTCCTGCCCGCCGCATTGTTTGCGTACCGGGAGGTACCACATAGTTCAACCGGGATGGCTCCCGCAACTCTGCTATTTGGGAGGCCAATAAAAGGTCCATTAGAAGCTTTATTAAGGACCTGGACAGATGAGAAGGCGGAAGAGACTGTTACCTCATCGTATCAATACGTGAACGAACTGACCACTCGTTTGAAAGCTGGATGGAAACTGGCAAATGATAATTTGAAGCAAGCCAGGAAGAAACATGCAGCATATTTTAATAGGAAGGCAAAGGACAGGGAACTGGCAGTCGGAGAGAAGGTGCTGCTTCTACTACCCGGAAGCCAGAATAAATACAAATTGGTTGGCAAGGTCCATATACGGTTCTAGAGAAGGTGTCTAGAACAAACTATAAAATTGACAAAAAGGGGAAGGAGAAAGTTTATCATGTAAACCTGTTAAAGAAGTATCTGGACAGACCACTCCAGGAAAGCACCCCCTTATTGACCTTGGCTATTGCAACCCAGATGCAAAAAGAACCACTCACCTCAATGAATACCCATTACATCCTTGTGAAACCGCAGCACAGGTAAAAGTCAGTAAGCACCTGACTAAAAACCAGAGGGAGAGAGTTCAACAAGTTCTGGAGGAACATACAGATGTATTAACAGATAAACCAGGCCATACAAATTTGCTACAGTATGACATGAAACTGGTAGACTCAAACCCAATCTGTATGAGAGCCTATTCTATTCCGTTCGCGAAGGAGAAGGCATTGAAGGAAGAAATAGAGTATTTATTGAAGGAGGGGATTATTTCGCACAGTGAATCATCTTTTAGTTCTAGTGTCGTTTTGTTGAGAAAACCGTCTGGGGAACACAGACTGTGCATAGATTACAGGAAACTGAATGCTGTCACAGAAGGACAAGTGGATCCATTACCAGACACAAAAAACAGTTATTTTGCCAGACTGAACAAGGCAAAATACTTTTCAAAGGTGGATCTTAGTAAAGGCTATTACCAGATCCCAGTGAAGCCTGAAGTGAGACCTTATTTGGCTTTTAGCACTTCGGATGGACATTATGAATTCAATATGCTACCATTCGGACTGAAAAATGCTCCGAGTGTGTTTTCAAGGATGATGCGCAAATTGTTGGATCCCCTGAATAACCCATGTATCACGAATTTCATGGATGATATTCTCGTCGCCACAGAGACATTTGAAGAACACATTGAAGCTCTGGAGATGTTGTTTGATAGACTTCGGGAGGCGAACTTAACTGCTAGGCCAACAAAATTTTGTATTGGATGCAAAGAGTTGGAATTCTTGGGACACACTGTATATCAGGGTAATATGACCCCTGATCCTAAGAACTTGGAAAAACTGCAGAGAGCACCTAGGCCGCAAACAAAAAAGGACGTGCGATCATTTGTGTCGTTATGCGGATTTTATCAGAAATACATCAAGAATTTTAACGCTATTTGTGCTCCTCTGACTGATCTGACTCGCAAGGGACTTCCAGATAAAATTATTTGGACTGCACAATGTGAACTAGCGTTCCAAGAGTTAAAGGAAAAACTCACTAGCAAGCCTATTCTCAAACTGCCTGATTTGACACAGGACTTTGTCTTAAGAACCGATGCAAGTAATGTAGGACTAGGAGGGGCTTTGTTGCAAAGATCATCTTCACCTGATGGGGAACTGAAACCAGTCGCTTATGCAAGCCGTAAATTGAATAAGGCGGAACAAGGATACTCCACAAGCGAAAAAGAATGTTTAGCGTTAATCTGGGCAATAAAGAAGTTTCAAATCTATCTGTATGGTAGGACATTTGTGGTGGAGACGGACCATCAGCCTCTCGTATTCTTATCTCAGGCTAAGCATGAAAACGCAAGATTGCTGAGGTGGTCTTTATTGCTTCAACCTTATCAGTTCAGTATCCAATATATCCCAGGCAAATTGAATGTCGGTGCAGATTTCCTCAGTCGGCACCCCTGTGATCAAAATTAGAGTAGTGGCAGACGTGAGGAGTAATTTTACCTATGTGTATCGCTGGTTTTGGAACTTGCCATAGGCATGTTTTCAAGTGGGGAGATGTGTAGTGAAATTGACAGAGATACAACGGTAAAATACCTCCAAAGATAACATGTAAGGATAAAAACATAATGCGTAGGCTGCTGATAGTACATGATCGCCCAGACCGCGGGTCATCACCCTCCATAAAAAATTGACTTGCTAGACAGGAGGGGAACGGCGGATAAAAAGAAAAAAATATGACTGGAAAGATTGCGTGAGACTAGAAAGGCTAAGGAGACGCAATTGGGGGGGGGGAAACGGAGAAAAGTCACGTTTCCCAAGTTGACAAAAAGCAAGGAACTCGACAGAAGGGACCTTGGATATGTTACGCCACAGTCATTTATTGGTCGCTTTTGCGATACCAAGCCTTTGATTTGAATTGAGCGGCTAAAACGCAGATGTTGAAATATTACAAAAATTAAAAAGTAACTTTTTCATAATATTAATGTTAGGAATATAAAAATTAGCTGGCCGGATGGCCCATTCTGAGCAGTGAACTAATATGTTCTTAATTTTACAGACGGATAGATAATATTGAAGATAATGACAAAAGACAGTGTTGTTCACATCAACGACAGACTGTATGGAATAAAAAGTGTCGCTATTTGCACAAAAAAACACGACCTTGAGAAGCAGGTGTTCAAATCAACTTAGTAGGGAAGCGAAGGGACATTGGTGGGAGCTGTGTCTAAATATAACTTTTAACGACAAAATTTTGGAGGGGAGAGAAAGGTTGGTTCAAAAATCAAGTACATTTTTGTAAAAACGCAAGTAGAGACGGACAGACTAACAGATAAAAATCCATACTTGACTGAAGCATGACTGAAATGACTTTAGTGTAGGAAATTTGAAATTCAAAAAAACCTAGGCAGTGATTGGCCACAGACAATCATTTTATCGGCGCTTAGACGCGGATTTGGGGTCATTTCTCAATAGTTGTTCAGTGATAGACACAGAAAACGCAAGTGTGGTGATTTCCAAATGAAATAAAGTGAAATAAGTTCAGGGACGCCATACTATAGCCAGCAGCTCAGCTGAGTTTTGCTAGCATTTCTGTGTTCTTTATTCATAATCTGGTAAGATTGAAATTATTTCTTTGTATATTTTGAATATTGTTTAATGTTCGAGTGATTTGATACTGCCATATCGAAATCTAGCCTTACAAACAAGTAGGGATTTGCTCTAGACCCCCCGCCCCAGTTCAGGGTCTAGGGACCAACAATATACATAAACTCCAACAAGGGTTAGGAAAGACAGATCAAGTGTTGAGAATAATGAAACATATTACCTATCCACTTTTAGGGAAGGAAACTAATAAATATTTTTCAGAATCTATAGTCTGGGAGGACCTATCTGATGTAAAACCACCATGGTAAATGTGCTGTTTGGTCAGAGAGATCTGACCTGTCTGTATGATGTGGTTGTTGTGTCAGTGTTGTGTCCAGACGTGGGTAGAGAATAGAATTTTGACACATAGCCAATACTTTGATTGCAGAGCTGTGAGTTTCAGCTGTCAACAAGGCGGTGTCTATCCAGTTGGTGATTTTACTCGAGTGTATCTGTGCAGTACGTTGTGACAGAGACCACTATTATTGCCCGCCAGCACGGAGAGGTGGGACCACCAGATTTCAGCACCAGAGCTACTTCTTCAAGATGAGTGAGCCTCTGGTCTGCTGGAAGTTCACCAACGCCTTTTAGTTGCTAATACCCCATAAAATTCCTGCAATTTACTGGACACTGTGTAGTCAATATAGACAGGTGTGATGAGGCCACCCCCAACAGCACAAGCATTAACTATCCTCCCAAGTAGATGACTACTAGAACATTTTAATAAAACTAACTAGTCTAGTACTTATATATGTACACTCTTGCATTTATTATGTAACATTCCATGCATTTTTTCATTAATTTTAAATCCTTTTCCTAAAAAAAGTTCTGGTCAACATAAAACTTGATCCAGAACAAATAAATGTAATATAATTCTATCAAAAATTTTACACACGTGAGTTAGTTCAGTGTATTTTAACATTTGTTAATATTATTAGTCTGCTTAAATATCTGTGGGTGTATCTATAATTATCTCACCACATTACATATCATTACCCTAGACATTTTACCTAGATACATTCATTAAGAAAAAAATTAAGTGTGAGGTCGTAGTGGTAGCAAGAAAGGCCTTCTGACAATTCACAACTACATTTTATCTCAGGAGCCTTCACAGCTGGCCTCATACATTACATTTAGTAACATCACCATCATACAATACCATCAAACCCACTACACTCTGTTTAGAATGTGTGTAGTAATTTGACTGAGACAAACATGCAGTAACTTTAAAATGATTAAATCGAAGTTAAATTTGTAACATTACAAATAACAAAATTTAATAATCACTTTAGGTTTTAACAGTTGGAAAATAATTTGAATAGTTATGGATCAAGAAAAGGGATCATCACAGTCTTTAGGGAATGTGAGATGTTATAAGAAGTTCAAGTGGCAGCATATATTTGAACTTAGCTGCCAATGACGGTTCTGCTCCTTCTTATGGGTTGGTTCTTTTCGCTCTGCTCGCGCTCGTCTCTGATCAAGGTTGTCGAGGGTAGCTCGTTTCCCAGAAATGTCAAGGGGAATCTACCACGTTGGTCCTTCGTCTTAAAGCTTAGGCCACGGTTCCCTTCTTGTTCCAGAGATGGTACTTTCTGCTGGTACCACCTATAACTATGGTAAAAGAATAGAACGAAACGCTCTTCTGAGTATGGCGTTTTCCACCCCATAGTTAGGGTTCCTATCTTCCCATACCACCATCCCAATTACTCAGACTTTACCCTCGATGAGAATTAAATTTAATTCCTCGGGATAAAACTTTCTTTACATTTAAATAGAATAGCTTTCATAGTTACTTTATTTTTCAATGAAAAGGTTAATAATACAGATAGAGTCTCTTTACATATACATCTCTGTGATGTACGTCTAGTTTGACAAGTGAATTTTCCCTGATATGATGGATGATTAAAGGGACTTTTAGCTTTTCATAACATTAGAACCCCTGAACATTGTGGTAAAGTGGGATATTATAAATATTTATAGGGGACTTAGTGTACTGACTGAGATCAGCTGTGAAGGTATCTGTATCTAATAAGGGTAGTGTATTACAGATGACCTTACTTGCTACCACATATTTATACCTCAGTCAGAATTATTCTGGAATATTGTGATGACTACGTTGAATGTCTAGGGTATGTATATGATGAAGTGTAAGTCACAACAGCAACAGACAGATAAACAATTTAATTTATTCCACCACACGTGACAACACTGTGACACTCACACACATTTAACATTCTATAAGACTATTCTTAAATGAGGCACTGGTAAATTTTCAAATATAAATATGTATTAATTACTGTCACTAATATATATGTGTCCTGATTCAAATACAAAGTGAACCAGGAATCACAATCAATTTTAATTACAAGTTATATGTACAGAATTTATCAATATGAATCTGGTAGTGACATATCTTATTAATATTATCCTATGTGTGTCAGTTGTGTAGTAGTAATATGAGGTAATACTGGTTTTGTTTTTTTCAAGCTATGTTGTTATTTGTCATCATGACTTCAAGTGTTTGTTTCTGTTGGAACTAGTATTGGAGATGTTCTCAGTTCCGTTCATTAAAACAAATTAATTTCCCCTTATTTTTTTATACAACGTCAGTTTACGATGGGGTTACATAATGTTGAGCTCCGCTGGCCACATAGGCTTATCTTTCGTGATGGCGGCAGGAGAAGACTCCTCTGCTCGATTGCTCCCCTGTGTTATGGAGACACCTCACTGTTTGCTATATGGACCAAGGAGTATGCTGTCCGCCTCTGGATTCAGCAAAGCTCTGACCAGGTGCTGCTCAATAACTTTAGGACCACAGTCCCTGAAACAAGAAGGTTGTACCTCCTATTTCAGAACCAATTTATACTCTATTTCTACACTGAGCACAATACATAACAAACACTGAGTTCAGAGCGGTAGGCCAACTGCTATCTTCATCTGAAACAATTTTCACCAGTATATTCCTCCCTAATGGTTACCACGCCTCTGCAATTCCAGCATTATTTCTTTCTAGTCAATAATATAGGTGTCAGTGTACTGTTTGGCAATTCCATGTAGTTTTACTTTCCTCCGACACCTTCTGTTCAGGCTGGAGCACTATATAGGCTTTACCTCATGTTCGCTACTGAACCACACATATATACAGACATAAATTATCAATTTACATTCAATTTTCATTAAAAAGATATCAAATATTTCAAGCTTACCACAATTCATGGAAATAATACAGAATTACGTTGACTGGCACTGAATATAACACAATTTCGATCTGCCGATGTCCCAGGCTTTTATTTAGAAAAATATGCACTGGCGCTCAACGCACTGGTTCTGTAGTAAGTTTATTTGAACATGTGGTGGTGACCTGACGCCTCTGATTGACTATATTCGCGGGTCTAACCAATCGTGCCATGTTTACCCAATCGTTTGAAAAAAAGTACTCCTACTCCCGTTTCCCCTGACAACAGAAGATAATATTTATAGCCCGACTAATCGTGTTTAGCCTTACATTTATTGCGCTCCAATCAAATCGGATTTAACATGGAGACCCATTTCCCGTACAATGGTGGGGTGAAAATCTGCCACTGAGCGATTCTGATTTGGGTGTTGTCTGACATCCCCCACTATTTCTTTTGGCTATACTTTGGTAATTCCTAGACTATTTGCGTAACGTTTAACATATTATTTGTCAGCAAGTCCTAAGGAACCCAAATATACAAATTTAAAGGAGCTAAGTGGCTTCGTTCAAAATATGCATTTTCTACTACCTCCTGTTCACTTCAAATACGATGTGGTGTCTGGGTACTGTAATGTTTTCAAACGTAAACCAGTATAATGTCATATTTCCTAATAAGAATTTTCAGGTTTTTTAAAAACTAACTCTCGTATGGGTAGTGTTGTTTATCACTGTCGATTTGAAAAAAAGCTAATGCATGTGGCCTTACACGCGTGATGGTAGTAATTGTGTATCGCGCGACTGGGGTAGTATTGCCTGCGTTCCGGCTTTCCGCCTCTCCCTTTCTTTCTATCTTTAGTCCATCTGTCTTTCGTTTTTTTTTTTGTAACGTAGTGTATAAAATGACATGAATGGAATTTTAAATCTAGGTCATCTTGCGTATCTCAAGGTTTTTCTTAGAAATGGAGTACACATTTTATTGTGTTGGGGAAACGCGTGTATGCTGCAGAAGGCTTTTATTATCAACGTGAAACGTTACAATTTGCAGACGAAGTAGAAAACAAGGGGGATTTCGAGTACAGTCATTGTGACAGCACTGTTCTTTACCATTCTTCTTTCCTTTTATTGAATTTATGTGTTAGGCTTTACATTTACCTGATAATTTATATATGTGGATTAGAATTTCTCACGACAAATCCTCCCCACTTAAAACAGACGTTATATGTCAGTCTATAATTCTATATACACATAGAGAAATTTATTATTATTCCTGGGGTTTAGGGTGATTCTCATCACACGGATGGCGGCTTAAAAAATCCGCTCCCAGATTTGTTTTTCCACTTATATACTCTATGCTAAACTCAAATGGCTGCATCAATAAGGACCAACGGAGTAATCTAGAGTTTTCATGTCTAGCCTGCGCTAGAAACGACAAGGGTTTGTGGTCCGTTTGCAACTTAAATGCCTTCCCATACAGATAAATATTGAATTTCTTTATCGCCCATATTACTGCAAGACATTCTTTTTCGCTAGTTGAGTAGTTGGTTTCAGCTTTATTCAACTTTCTGCTAGCATATGCCACTGGGCTTAATTCCCCATCCAATGCATCTGATCTCTGTAGCAGAGTTGCACCTAACCCAATATTACTGGCATCCGTCCTTACAATGAATTCTTGACTTAAGTCAGGTAATTTCAAAATAGGTTTGCTTGTGAGCTTTTCCTTCAATTCCTGGTAAGCCATTTCACATTGTGGTGTCCATGTAATTCGATCTGGATTTCCCTTACGTGTCAAATCAGTTAACGGTGCACATATGGAATTAAAGTTTTTGATATACTTTTGGTAGAAACCACATAATGAGACAAAGGATCTCACGTCTTTCTTGGTTTGTGGTCTCGGGGCTTTCTTTAGTTTCTCTAAATTCTTTGGGTCAGGGGTCATGTTTCCCTGATAAACTGTGTGTCCCAAGAATTCCAATTCTTTACATCCAACGCAACATTTGGTTGGTCGGGCTGTTAAATTCGCTTCCCTAAGTCGATTAAACAGCATGTTCAGAGAGTCAATGTGTTCCTCAAATGTTTCTGTTGCTATAAGGATATCATCCATGAAATTTGTGATACATGGATTATTTAGAGGGTCCAATAATTTTCTCATCATTCTAGAGAAGACACTAGGCGCATTCTTCAATCCAAATGGCAATCTATTAAACTCATAGTGTCCTTCTGAGGTACTAAAAGCTAGGTATGGTCTAACCTCAGGCTTTACTGGAATCTGATAGTATCCTTTACTCAGATCCACTTTTGAGAAATATTTAGCTTTATTTAGTCTGGCAAACAACTGATTTGTATCCGGCAATGGATCCACCTGTCCTTCTGTAATAGCATTCAGTCTCCTGTAATCTATACAGAGTCTATGTTCTCCAGAGGGCTTCCTTAAGAGTACAACACCGGAACTATACGAAGATTCACTGTGTGAAATAATTCCTTCCTTCAACAAATAGTCTATCTCTTCCTTCAAAGCTTTCTCCTTAGCAAAAGGAATCGAATATGGTTTCATACAGACAGGTGTGGGGTCTATCAGTTTCATATCATATTCCAATAAGTTTGTATGTCCTGGTCGGTCTGTTAACACCTCTGTATGAGTATCTAGAACCTGTTGCACTCTCTCTTTCTGAGTTTTCGTTAAATGTGTACTGATTTTCACCTGTGCCGCTGTCTCACAGGGGTGTAATGGATATTCAAATGATGAAAGTGGTTCCTTTTTCATCTCCATGGCAATGGACAAGGTCAACAAGTGTGTCTCTTCCTGATGTTCTCTTTCCAAATATTTCTTCAGGAGATTCACATGATAGATTTTTTCTTTCCCCTTCTTATCTATCTTATAATTTGTTCTAGACACCTTCTCTAGAACTGTATATGGACCTTGCCATCCAATCTGTAACTTATTCTGACTACCGGGGAGAAGAAGCAGTACCTTCTCTCCCACAGCCAAATCTCTGTCTTTAGCTTTCCTGTTATAATAGGCAGCATGTTTCTTCCTGGCTTGTTTCAAATTTTCATTGGCAAGTTTCCAGCCAGTTTTTAAACGAGTGGTCAGCTCATTCACATATTGGTATGAGGATGTAATATTTTCCTCTGCCTTTTCATCAGTCCACGTTCTTAACAGAGCTTCCAGTGGACCTTTTATTGGCCTTCCAAACAATAATGTTGCCGGGGCCATACCGGTTGAACTATGGGGTACCTCCCGATAAGCAAAGAGGGCGGCGTGCAGGTACTGGTCCCATGTATCTGGTTTTTCGTGTGCCAACTTTCTCAGGATCGACATCAACGTGCCATTAAATCTTTCCACTTGGCCGTTCCCTTGGGGGTGGTACACACTACAATGGAAGTGTTTGGCCTGGAAGATCCTGAAAACTTCTTCAGTTAGTTTCCCCTTGAACTGAGAGCCATTATCAGTCAAGATTTGATTGGGAAAGCCTAACCTTGTGAAAATTGTGAGCAATGCCTCTGCCACATGTTTAGAATCAATCGATGACAGGGCTACCGCCTCTCCCCACATAGAACAAGTGTCCACCAGAGTCAGAATGTAGCTGTTCCTTCTCTTGGTTCGGGTGAGAGGTCCCACAAGATCCACGGCAACTCTCTCAAAGGGTGTTCCCACTATGGGCATTTCCCCCAGAGTTGCTGGTGCAGTCCAATGTTTAGGTGCTACTCGTTGGCACTCTGGACAGGATTTTACATATCGTTTGATATCTTCAGTTATTCCTGGCCAGAAATAGTGACAAGCTATACGCTGTCCTGTTGCGCTGATCCCCATATGACCACTGAAGGGAATCGCATGCCCTAGTTCCAACACTTTAGTCCTATATGAAGTGGGAAGGACCAGCTGTGCGTGACCATTGGATTCAGATCCAGCCTTCCTATAAATCAGTTTGTTCTTCATATAAAATTCTCCCTTGCCTGGAGGTGTATGAGATTTGGGCAACTTCTTGAAACACGGCTTGAGTGTTTTGTCCTCAGCCTGTGCCTTCCTCATCTCATCTGGATGAGTATTTATTGGATTATCCTCCTCCTTTTTAGACTGTGATCTGGTCTGCACTGTTGCCAATATCACAGGTCTCTTGGGATTCCCCAAGAAGACATATCTACACCCCAATATCAGAGGGTAGATTGGCTCATTTATCACTGCTGCTTTTATGATTCCTTCCACATATCGCGTTTTCACCTTTATCCGGGCGACGGGAAGTGTCATGGTAGCTACATCCTTGGTTGCAGTTTGAATCTCCACTGTTTCTGTGGTGTATTGATCGGCCTGCACCAGGTGAGAACTCACAACGGAATCGTAATCTAAACCGGTATCATATAAACACCTTATAGTGACACCATTACAGATGACATCTTCACACACTGGGGGGTGGTATGGTTCCTGTAGTTCTGCAGGTTTGACCTTTTTTTCCTTTTTTCCCAGATGTCATAGCAGCACAATGAGGAGGTTTCCTTCTACAATGGTCAGTGTCATGATTGTTCATCTTACAATTTTTACACCACCTTTTTCCTTGGTTGAAAGATTTTCTTTCATCATATTTCCTTTCATCGAATTGTGGGGTTTTATTTTTATTGTCATACCGTGGCCTATCAAATTGGTGCTTACCTTTGTTTTGATCTCTAGGATCAAATTTATTAAAGTTCTGTGGTGCCCTAAAATTTTCCAGCTGTTTCTTTTTATTACCTGATACTTCTGCCTGAGCTGCTTGATACCTTTCTGCAACATTTAGCAACTCACCCAGCCTCTCTGCACCTTGTTCCATGAGAAACTTTCTCAGGTCTGGAGCCATGGACTCTCTTAGTTGTTCTATAAGGACCATTTCCTTAAGATCTTGGGTTTTCCCCAGAGAAGTCCATTTCTCCAAGTATGTCTCTAACCGTGCAGAGAACTGGTGATAGGTTTCACCTGACAGTAGTTTAGCATTCCTAAATTTTTTCCTATAAAATTCTGCGTTCTTTTCATATCTTAACAAAAGAGCCTGCTTTAGCATGTCATAATTTTCCTGATCACCTCTGCTCATTTTGGCAAAAACTTCATAAGCGGCCCCACGAAGACCTTGAGATAACTTTAAGCTCCACCTTTCTCTCTCTAACCCATATGTGGTAGCTAATAGTTCATATCTATTTAGATAGCTCTCAATATCATCGTCTTTCTCAACAAAATGATCTAAATGAAAATTCATAGCTGAGGTTGAGGCTCCCTGGCTAGCAGTGGCATCAGAGGCAAAGGGACTGGCACCATTTTCAGGAGCATGGCCTTGAAACTCAAACTCCCTTAGTCGTAACTCATGTTCCCTTTGTAATCTTTTATCTTCTGCTTCCCTTTCTGCAGCTAATCGCTTGTCTTCCCTTTCTGCAGCCAATCTTTTGTCTTCTCTTTCTGCCTCCAATTTCTTAGCCTCTTTGTCAGCCTCAATCTGCAACCTCTTAGCCTCAGCCTCAGCCTCAAATTGCAGCCTCTTAGTCTCAGCCTCTAACCTTCTTTCGGCCTCTTTTTCTAATCTTCTTTCTTCCCGTTCAATATATTTGTCACATTCCGCAGTGACATAAGCAATCATAATTTGTCCGTCCATTCCTAACTCTTTCGCAGTCTGTACAGCAGCAGATCGAAATTTTGCCAAGTCGGCCATTGTCTAACATGCAATTGTAACAATTCAATCTATCAATAATTATCTAAGGACACTACAGGCACTGAGAGCTCAACGTTATTTATTTCCACCCAAGGATACCTTTTAATTCTTTTTATTCCCAATATCTATAACAGGAGAAAGTTCAATATCCCTGGAGCGAGCCCCCAATATATGTGGTAAAGTGGGATATTATAAATATTTATAGGGGACTTAGTGTACTGACTGAGATCAGCTGTGAAGGTATCTGTATCTAATAAGGGTAGTGTATTACAGATGACCTTACTTGCTACCACATATTTATACCTCAGTCAGAATTATTCTGGAATATTGTGATGACTACGTTGAATGTCTAGGGTATGTATATGATGAAGTGTAAGTCACAACAGCAACAGACAGATAAACAATTTAATTTATTCCACCACACGTGACAACACTGTGACACTCACACACATTTAACATTCTATAAGACTATTCTTAAATGAGGCACTGGTAAATTTTCAAATATAAATATGTATTAATTACTGTCACTAATATATATATGTGTCCTGATTCAAATACAAAGTGAACCAGGAATCACAATCAATTTTAATTACAAGTTATATGTACAGAATTTATCAATATGAATCTGGTAGTGACATATCTTATTAATATTATCCTATGTGTGTCAGTTGTGTAGTAGTAATATGAGGTAATACTGGTTTTGTTTTTTCAAGCTATGTTGTTGTTTGTCATCATGACTTCAAGTGTTTGTTTCTGTTGGAACTAGTATTGGAGATGTTCTCAGTTCCGTTCATTAAAACAATTAATTTCCCCTCTTATTTTTATACAATGTCAGTTTACGATGGGGTTACATAATGTTGAGCTCCGCTGGCCACATAGGCTTATCTTTCGTGATGGCGGCAGGAAAAGACTCCTCTGCTCGATTGCTCCCCTGTGTTATGGAGACACCTCACTGTTTGCTATATGGACCAAGGAGTATGCTGTCCGCCTCTGGATTCAGCAAAGCTCTGACCAGGTGCTGCTCAATAACTTTAGGACCACAGTCCCTGAAACAAGAAGGTTGTACCTCCTATTTCAGAACCAATTTATACTCTATTTCTACACTGAGCACAATACATAACAAACACTGAGTTCAGAGCGGTAGGCCAACTGCTATCTTCATCTGAAACAATTTTCACCAGTATATTCCTCCCTAATGGTTACCACGCCTCTGCAATTCCAGCATTATTTCTTTCTGGTCAATAATACAGGTGTCAGTGTACTGTTTGGCAATTCCATGTAGTTTTACTTTCCTCCGACACCTTCTGTTCAGGCTGGAGCACTATATAGGCTTTACCTCATGTTCGCTACTGAACCACACATATATACAGACATAAATTATCAATTTACATTCAATTTTCATTAAAAAGATATCAAATATTTCAAGCTTACCACAATTCATGGAAATAATACAGAATTACGTTGACTGGCACTGAATATAACACAATTTCGATCTGCCGATGTCCCAGGCTTTTATTTAGAAAAATATGCACTGGCGCTCAACGCACTGGTTCTGTAGTAAGTTTATTTGAACATGTGGTGGTGACCTGACGCCTCTGATTGACTATATTCGCGGGTCTAACCAATCGTGCCATGTTTACCCAATCGTTTGAAAAAAAGTACTCCTACTCCCGTTTCCCCTGACAACAGAAGATAGTATTTATAGCCTGACTAATCGTGTTTAGCCTTACATTTATTGCGCTCCAATCAAATCGGATTTAACATGGAGACCCATTTCCCGTACAATGGTGGGGTGAAAATCTGCCACTGAGCGATTCTGATTTGGGTGTTGTCTGACATCCCCCACTATTTCTTTTGGCTATACTTTGGTAATTCCTAGACTATTTGCGTAACGTTTAACATATTATTTGTCAGCAAGTCCTAAGGAACCCAAATATACAAATTTAAAGGAGCTAAGTGGCTTCGTTCAAAATATGCATTTTCTACTACCTCCTGTTCACTTCAAATACGATGTGGTGTCTGGGTACTGTAATGTTTTCAAACGTAAACCAGTATAATGTCATATTTCCTAATAAGAATTTTCAGGTTTTTTAAAAACTAACTCTCGTATGGGTAGTGTTGTTTATCACTGTCGATTTGAAAAAAGCTAGTGCATGTGGCCTTACACGCGTGATGGTAGTAATTGTGTATCGCGCGACTGGGGTAGTATTGCCTGCGTTCCGGCTTTCCGCCTCTCCCTTTCTTTCTATCTTTAGTCCATCTGTCTTTCGTTTTTGGTAACGTAGTGTATAAAATGACATGAATGGAATTTTAAATCTAGGTCATCTTGCGTATCTCAAGGTTTTTCTTAGAAATGGAGTACACATTTTATTGTGTTGGGGAAACGCGTGTATGCTGCAGAAGGCTTTTATTATCAACGTCAAACGTTACAATTTGCAGACGAAGTAGAAAACAAGGGGGATTTCGAGTACAGTCATTGTGACAGCACTGTTCTTTACCATTCTTCTTTCCTTTTATTGAATTTATGTGTTAGGCTTTACATTTACCTGATAATTTATATATGTGGATTAGAATTTCTCACGACAAACATTTGTTGTAACTTTTCGTTTGCCAGAACTCATTCCACCGGGACTCATTTAGATAGTGCGACGAGATCAAAGAGACAGACTGAGGGATTTCAGGGGAGACTATCGGCGCTATCAAAGACAGTAGTGGTCCCTGAAACGATTTCGCATCTCGGTGTTAAGCACGGAACCGATCGCAGCCAGAGCGAACGGGGAAAGCTGACGCAAGCAGCGAGCGAAGATACGAAGAGGCCAGGGGCGGCTTCTCTCTTTGGATTTGGCGGTCAGATCCCCAAAAGTTCATGAGATCAAATAAGCTGTCAAGTTTATCATGTCCCACTCAACTTACATTCCATTTTAGATAAATAGACCATGAAGACTAGACACGTTATCACTCGCTGGCCAGACCTTTACAGAAGCACTAGCTTTATTGAAATCTTGTTATAGATTTTCCCCTGGATTTTATATATATATTTGCAGTGATTTCTATTCTGTGCAAAGCGAGTGATCGTAACCTGCGGTCCCAGCTAAATAAAGAAAGAAATAAAGAAATCATCCTATAAACTTCCAGTCATATTGAAGAAACATTTCTTTTAAATATAATCTTGTGGCGGTCCTTTTGCGACCTAGCTGTCAGAATTAAATGAAATAAAGCCCACCCAAGAACATTTTAAAGAACAATCATCAAATTACCCTTACAAACCTGTAAGATAAACTGGAAGGTAATCATCGCCAGTAGCGATATCATATTTCCTGTTTACTGTGAGAGATTACCGATTTACCTGACTGTGACCGAGCAACGTTTTTCCTCACTGGATTAAAAAAACTTTCCCGGTTAGTGGCTATCATCACGCAGTGAAGGATTATACCATCACCTCATTTTTCACCCCTATGTCGAACTGCGTCAGTGCCATCCCATAGACTCGTTTCTTTATAATAAAACACAAGAACTCTTAGAACTTCAAGTCCGGCGATAAGCGGGAATATTTGCTCTCAGTGAATCCTCGCATTATCTGGGAGGGGGGGGGGGACATAGAAGGACTAGACAGTTGTCATACGTCAAGAGTTAATTATTGTGTTTATCATTCTAAGGGATTGTCTGATGCTGCAACTCGGTATGTGTGTGGTGTATATGAGTGTGGATCCGCACAGAGTGTATGAATGACAGGAAATTAATTCTTTTGTGTAACCATTTGTTAACTTGCCTACCGGGTAATACGTTTTCTGTATACCCGGCATTGTTCCTTTAGTGGGATAATTTGTTAACTCTGTTTCATCCCCCCCCCTTTTTTTTTCTTTGCTTAGTAAAGGGAAGACACCATTGGGATAACAGTAAATTTTGTCTACCACCTATACCTAATTTGGTAACACCTCTTTTCAGAGTAATTAACTTTACTGTTAGGTTAACTAACCTATGTTCCTGATATTATCTATCTCTGGACTGGGTTTATCTTTGTCTAATAAGCGGGAAGGGCTTAGTCGATACCAATCTTCTTCACCCCTCCCAAACTTGTTATTTGCATTTGTGTACTTATGATAATTTATGTAATACCTGATATTTGTTAGTAATTGATGTTTAAGGTGAATAAAATTACATAAACTCATTTAGTTCTGTGTTGGATATACCCAAAGCCCAACTTTTCCCCTATTCGTTTAATATAGTTTGTATCTACGTCGCCTGTGTGTTTGAAAACACCAAATCGGTGTGTGCGCAGATGCGTGTCTGGAAAACTGGCAAATAATTGTTTGACCAGGAGAGTGGAAGAGAAGATTGAGAGAGACGAATTGTCGTAAATAAGTCTGTCTTTACTCTCCTCCAGCACGCTGTGAAGCAACTATTTAATCTCTACATTTTCTATCTCTGAGCTTTCCATCATCATTTTCCACTCTAAACCGGACCACTATTTCTAAGACTCTTTTCTCTCAAAATAAATTTACGACAATATTTGGCTGGCTCGCCGGGATAATTTTGAGATACATTTGATGCACACATATTTGTGGGCTGGTTCTGGGATCTTGAGCTACATTTGAGGCAATCGCATAGCCGGGTTAAAGATATTTTGAGTCTGATTTAGTCTGGGTCTAACTAGGTAGAGTGTGAATGATTTGTCTTTGTGAATTAGGGAAATAAATAAATAATTACACCCCTAGACAAACGTTCTTTAAGTATTTGGGTTGTCCACACAGCATATTTACAGGTTGTTTTCTCTCCACAGCAGTAGAAAGTACAGATAAACAAAAATATTTGCAATTTTAATTATCCTCTGGCGGAGATAATTATATTTCTTTCTTTATAAGAGTTGCTGGGATTGCGTGATTGTTTTACAGTCACAAAGGTTTTTGAAGTTAAAAAGAGTTGAGCTTAGCTAAAGACGGATTGTTCTGATTTTAAAAAATTAAGTTAACAACGTCTCATCTCAATAATTGACTTTAGGGACGGAGTTTGTTGTCAGAGATTTAAAATTTAGGGGAAAATTTTTTTTTTCCTTTTAAATTGTTTTAATATAAATTTTTCTCTACTGTTAGTAAAAGTAGATTCTTTTCCAGTGTAACTTACCATTTAGTGGCATAGTCGCTTGCGTTTAGAGCCTAAATTGCCAGATAATAGCAGCGATAAGTTTGCACAGTACAGGTAGGAGGTAACACAGGTAAATTTATACTTGTGTTTTTTTTTCTTGTAGCGGTTCAGAGTTCCTCCCTTTCGCGTTGCTTCTTACTAGTTCTCTAGGCATACTTCATCTTATTCTTTAACAATGGCAGAGGGGATACAGATGAGGTCCATCTTGAGGCTGGAAGCGAAAGAGGCAGGATTAGATGCAGAAGCTGCAAACGCGTTTATTAACCAGGAATTGGAAATATATGACGCGGAGCAACAGAGAGCCGAAGCTGAGAGGAAGGCGGAGCAACAGAGAGCCGAAGCTGCGCCCCAGTCTCAATCAATGGACCGCTCCAGTACTCAATCTGCCCAATTAACTGCTATGTCGTTTTCTTTAGAATCTTTTCCTAGCCCTAACGAAAAAATTGACAGCTACCTAGAAAAATTCGAGAGACTCGCGAATCTTTATGGGTTAGAGAGTACCCGCTGGGCGCTTAAACTCTCAATGTCACTGAAAGGCAATGCTTATGACGTGTACACAAAGCTGGGACCGAATCAACATGATTACGACATGTTGAAGAAGGCCTTACTACAGCAGTTTGAGATGACTGCCCGAAAGTTTCTGCAGTTGTTCAGAAACAGCCGAAAAGAGAGCACGGATACATTTCCCCAGTTCTCTTCACGTCTCACGGGTTATCTGACAAAGTGCATTGAATTATCTGACCTACCTCTTTCATATGAGGGACTCCTCGAACTTGTTCTTGTGGAGCAGATAAAATCCACTTTGTCGAATGAAACACGTAGATTTTTGGCGGAACAGGGGGCAGTCAGGCTTGAAGACATACTCAATAAAGCCGAACGCTATAGCAATGCAATGGCCGAACTTCCCAGCACTAAACGTAAACCCACCGATGAGCCATCTCGAAAACAGAATCTAGAGCAGGCATCCTATTCTTCCACTTCCTCTCAACATTATAACAAACGAGATAACAATACCCAGAAACCTCCCCAGGAAAAATCGAAATTCTACAAAACCGGATACCCCCCAACAACAATTCTGATCAACCCAACAAGCCTACGTAGCAGCGCGGCCACCAAGGTCAAGGAAAAGGGAAGACCCCTACACCAGGTACGTCTGATCAGGGCAAACAAACCGGTGCAAACCGCATTGGATGTTTGCATACAGCCTCGAAAGGTAGAGTCAATGTCAGTGATTCTCAACCTGAAGGGAACCGACCCTCAACTCGAGGAACTGTAATTTTGAACGGTACCTCTACTACTTGTCTCTTTGACACTGGATTAAGCTTTAGTTGTATTGTTGCTAGACACCTAGTCAAACCAGGTCAGGAGACAGAGGAAACCGTCAAACTTAGTGGAGTTTTCACGAGTGATGCACCCAGGACGCTTCCTATCGCACTGGTAGAAATACACTCTGACTTTGTCAGAGGAGTTATTAAAGCGGCCATAATGGATGATCCGATCTACCCAGTTATCCTGGGATGTAGATATGTGTTCATTGGGAGACCTAAGGAGCCGATCGTGGCAGCGGTAACCACAAGAGGGCAAGCCAAGAAGGAGAGGGAGCCTGCGCCAAACTTGTTGCCGAATGAACTGAAGGAGGCGCAACAAAAGGACCCTACTCTGGCGCCCTGTTTTAAAAAAACTGCCCATGGCTAAGGACCCCAGACACAACGGAGACATCCTTTCTAAGGATTGCGTATTGTATCGTAGAACGGGCAACCCGGACACGGGGAATAACCAGCTCCTAGTACCGACGCAGTACAGAAACCAGATCTTAGAAATGGGGCACTCTCTTCCCTTTAGCGGACACATGGGACAAAACGCCACTATTCAGCGAATAAAAAACCACTATTGGTGGCCAGGAATGAACTCTGACATTGTCAGGTATGTGAAATCCTGCGCCCAGTGCCAACGGGTAGCACCCAAGCACTTGACACCCCCAGTACCTATGGGGCAAATGCCAATAGTAGGGACTCCATTTGAACGGGTTGCTGTCGACATTATTGGTCCCCTGGAAAAGACCAAAAGAAGGAACAGGTTCATCCTGACCTTAGTCGACACTTGCACAATGTGGGCCGAAGCCGTACCGCTACCATGCACTAATTCCAAGCATGTCGCAGAAGCCCTTGTGCAAATTTTTACACGGTTGGGATTCCCTCAACAAGTTTTGACGGACAATGGATCCCAATTCCGTAGCCTGTTAATGGAGGAGATCTTTAAGATCTTGAGGGCCAAACATATCCACACAAGTCCCTACCATCCGGCCGGAAATGGGCTCGTGGAACGTTTTAACGGTACCCTCACCATGATGTTACGTAAGCTGGGTCAGGAGAAACCGGAAGACTGGGACCAATATATATCGGCTGCCTTATTCGCCTACCAAGAGGTACCCCAAGCGTCTACGGGTTTTGCGCCAGCTACACTTTTATTTGGCAGACCTATTAAGGGGCCACTAGAAGCCTTACTTCGGTCCCTGACAGACCAGAAGGCTGACGAGACAGTCGTCTCTGCAAGCAAGTATGTATCTGAGCTTAAGGAAAGGCTAAAGCTAGGATGGGATCTAGCTACTACCAACCTTAAGAAAGCCCGCGCTAAAATTACTAAAAGATACAACAAAACTGCAAAAGAGAGAGAACTACAACCAGGGGAGAAAGTCCTATTGCTACTTCCAACCGGAAGCAATAAACTTCGCATCGGATGGCAAGGACCGTTTACCGTCCTTAAAAAGATCTCACGTACCAACTACAAGATCTCCATCAAAGGAAAGGAGAAGGTCTTCCACATAAATCTGCTAAAGAAATATTTGGAAAGACCGGTGCCATCCTCCGAGCATCTCCTGGCTGTCGCCATAGCAACGGAAGACGAGGAAGATGATGATGGTTGCATGGAGTATCCATTGCAACCCACAGAATCCTTTAAAGATGTCAAGTTCGGCGAGAATCTCTCACCAGAACAACAAACAGAAAGCAGGGCTCTACTAAAACAGTACAGTGCAGTCTTAACGGATGTACCTTGTCGAACAAATCTCATTGAATTTGATATGAAATTAACAAACGAGAGCCCTGTTCGAACCAGAGTTTACCCCATCCCGTACGCTAAAGCGGATGCACTTCGCGGAGAAATAGACAAGCTGCGTCAGGCAGGAATTATCAGTGAGTCTACATCTCCTTACAGCTCGAGCGTAGTGCTGTTGCAGAAGCCCAATAAGGAAGTTCGGCTGTGCATTGATTACAGGTTGCTAAACGCTGTAACGGAATTCCAGCCCGAACCTCTCCAAACTGTTTCTGAGTTGTTCACCAAGCTCAGCAAAGCAAAGATCTTCTCCAAGATTGACCTCAGCAAAGGTTATTATCAAATACCAGTCAAGGAGGAAATTAAACCTTTGTTAGCTTTCAGCACTAGCGAAGGACATTACACATTTAATGTGATGCCGTTCGGTTTGCATAACGCACCAGGAGTGTTCACCAGGATGATGAAGAAGCTTCTAGAACCTTTGCAAAGTCCCCATATCCATAATTTCATGGATGACATATTAATTGCATCGGAAACCTATGAAGAACATATTGCTACGGTTGCTATGCTCCTCAGGAGACTACAGGAAACGGGTCTCACAGCCAGACCTAGCAAATGTCTCATCGGGTTTGAACAGTTAGACTTCCTGGGGCACACTATTTCTCACGGATGCAGTTGGCCTATCAAGAAGAACGTGGAGAAAATAATGGCAGCAAAAAGACCCCGAACGAAGAAAGACGTACGTTCCTTCATATCGCTATGTGCATACTATCAGAAGTACATCCAAAACTTCAACGGACTGACGGCACCTCTGACTGACCTCACAAAGAAAGGTTGTCCTGATAAGGTCATATGGGATCAAAAGTGCGAACACGCGTATAGCACTTTGAAAGGACAGTTGTCTGCATACCCCATTTTGAGGTTGCCTGACCTCAAGAAACCTTTTGTACTGAGAGTCGACGCGTCAGGTCAGGGCATCGGGTCAACACTGCTTCAAGCCGATGACAGTGACCTGAACATGCTATTTCCAGTTGCCTATGGCAGTCGGAAATTAAATAAAGCGGAACGGAACTACAGCGTAGTTGAAAGGGAATGTCTTGCTCTGATTGACGGTATCAGACGCCATCATGAGTTTCTCTATGGTACATCTTTCACGGTGCAAACAGACCACGCTCCGTTAGCATTTCTGGGTGCCAATAAAGAATTTAACGCAAGGATCATGCGTTGGGCGCTTCTTTTAAGCGTTTATTCTTTCAAAGTGGAATATATTCCGGGAAGACAGAATGTCGGGGCTGGTTTCCTGAGTAGAAACTGGTCTACAGAGGAAGAAGAGCAAACTGAAGATACCACTCATCCTAAAATCACCAATCAGGTCACTTCCATTGTCAAAAAAATGAAACATGAAAAATGGTTTCATGTCTAAAAGTGGGGACGATTGTGACGTACGTCTAGTTTGACAAGTGAATTTTCCCTGATATGATGGATGATTAAAGGGACTTTTAGCTTTTCATAACATTAGAACCCCTGAACATTTGTTGTGACTTTTCGTTTGCCAGAACTCATTCCACCGGGACTCATTTAGATAGTGCGACGAGATCAAAGAGACAGACTGAGGGATTTCAGGGGAGACTATCGGCGCTATCAAAGACAGTAGTGGTCCCTGAAACGATTTCGCATCTCGGTGTTAAGCACGGAACCGATCGCAGCCAGAGCGAACGGGGAAAGCTGACGCAAGCAGCGAGCGAAGATACGAAGAGGCCAGGGGCGGCTTCTCTCTTTGGATTTGGCGGTCAGATCCCCAAAAGTTCATGAGATCAAATAAGCTGTCAAGTTTATCATGTCCCACTCAACTTACATTCCATTTTAGATAAATAGACCATGAAGACTAGACACGTTATCACTCGCTGGCCAGACCTTTACAGAAGCACTAGCTTTATTGAAATCTTGTTATAGATTTTCCCCTGGATTTTATATATATATATATTTGCAGTGATTTCTATTCTGTGCAAAGCGAGTGATCGTAACCTGCGGTCCCAGCTAAATAAAGAAAGAAATAAAGAAATCATCCTATAAACTTCCAGTCATATTGAAGAAACATTTCTTTTAAATATAATCTTGTGGCGGTCCTTTTGCGACCTAGCTGTCAGAATTAAATGAAATAAAGCCCACCCAAGAACATTTTAAAGAACAATCATCAAATTACCCTTACAAACCTGTAAGATAAACTGGAAGGTAATCATCGCCAGTAGCGATATCATATTTCCTGTTTACTGTGAGAGATTACCGATTTACCTGACTGTGACCGAGCAGAGTTTTTCCTCACTGGATTAAAAAAACTTTCCCGGTTAGTGGCTATCATCACGCAGTGAAGGATTATACCATCACCTCATTTTTCACCCCTATGTCGAACTGCGTCAGTGCCATCCCATAGACTCGTTTCTTTATAATAAAACACAAGAACTCTTAGAACTTCAAGTCCGGCGATAAGCGGGAATATTTGCTCTCAGTGAATCCTCGCATTATCTGGGGCGGGGGGGGGGGGGGGGGGGGGACATAGAAGGACTAGACAGTTGTCATACGTCAAGAGTTAATTATTGTGTTTATCATTCTAAGGGATTGTCTGATGCTGCAACTCGGTAAGTGTGTGGTGTATATGAGTGTGGATCCGCACAGAGTGTATGAATGACAGGAAATTAATTCTTTTGTGTAACCATTTGTTAACTTGCCTACCGGGTAATACGTTTTCTGTATACCCGGCATTGTTCCTTTAGTGGGATAATTTGTTAACTCTGTTTCATTCCCCCCCCCCCCCTTTTTTTTCTTTGCTTAGTAAAGGGAAGACACCATTGGGATAACAGTAAATTTTGTCTACCACCTATACCTAATTTGGTAACACCTCTTTTCAGAGTAATTAACTTTACTGTTAGGTTAACTAACCTATGTTCCTGATATTATCTATCTCTGGACTGGGTTTATCTTTGTCTAATAAGCGGGAAGGGCTTAGTCGATACCAATCTTCTTCACCCCTCCCAAACTTGTTATTTGCATTTGTGTACTTATGATAATTTATGTAATACCTGATATTTGTTAGTAATTGATGTTTAAGGTGAATAAAATCACATAAACTCATTTAGTTCTGTGTTGGATATACCCAAAGCCCAACTTTTCCCCTATTCGTTTAATATAGTTTGTATCTACGTCGCCTGTGTGTTTGAAAACACCAAATCGGTGTGCGCGCAGATGCGTGTCTGGAAAACTGGCAAATAATTGTTTGACCAGGAGAGTGGAAGAGAAGATTGAGAGAGACGAATTGTCGTAAATAAGTCTGTCTTTACTCTCCTCCAGCACGCTGTGAAGCAACTATTTAATCTCTACATTTTCTATCTCTGAGCTTTCCATCATCATTTTCCACTCTAAACCGGACCACTATTTCTAAGACTCTTTTCTCTCAAAATAAATTTACGACAATCTCCACTGGTTGAAAAGTGTTCACAATATAAATTGAATATGTTTTCATTTATATTTTACACTGATTGAAAAGTTTGAAACTTCCATTACTTTAAAATGAATATTTTCACATAGACATTTACACTGGTTTAAAGCTTGAAAACTTACATTAATTTTGAAGTGAATATGTTTATAGGGACAATTACACTGCTTTGAAAATAAAAGTATTATACTTAGAATGTACATCATTTCTTTCATCTTTCCCTCCCTGCTCCACAGGGAACCTGGAACTACTTTATGCCTTTAGTTCTCTTTACGAAACTATCAATAAAGCAATCACCAGCCCGTGCAGTGGTGGTTCATAAACTAATCATTCTAGATACTGAGGTTGCCAGCCTCACATGACTTGTGCGTACTGTAGCAATTTTCACACATTAAAATTCACATGGTTATATATATATATATATATATATATATATATATATATATATATATATATATATATATATATATATATATATATATATATATATATATATATATATATATATACATACACATATATATATATATATATGTGTGTGTGTGTGTGTGTTAGTTCACATGTTAGTAATGAAACATAGAATGAAAAATGCACTACTTACGCCAATCTTGGCTCACAGATGTTTTTGCTCAGAGGACTTAAAAAAGGCACTGGCAGCTGTTTTCTTTCACGTGTGCTGGGCGTCGTTAATTTTAACTTCCATTCCCTCTGACTCCGTGCCTTTCTTCAGTTTCCTAGTCCTGGTGTTCCTTATTAAAATGTAGAGATTTCCTGTGCTTTGTAAGTCTTATTTGGTTCTCCAATAAAAGGTCCGTTAAAACAAAGGAATTCTGTATCTAGTCTTTACTCTGGCGAGGTCTGATGTTGTCTTGGCGAGCGTGAAATTCACAGTGAAATAAAACTGCGAAATGTTCAGACTATATTCCTATCTTCTCATGCATTGTTGTTATGAATCTAATCAGAAAGATCCAATCATTTCAAATCATGCAGATAGGGTGTGATGATTTAAAAAGTATTCCACGTGAAATAAGGTGCGTGAAGCAAATGTTCACGTATTACCATATATAGACATCTGGGGCCTTGCATACTCTCTTGCAAACACATTTGTAGACTCATATTGTCTCAAATGTAATAAATCCATGATTACTTTTAAACAAGTGACCGGAAGCGATTATATCATATTTGGCTGCCCAGAATGTGTCACCCAGACAGTAATCTCGTTATCTGTCGTATCAGTACGCAAAACTCCGTGTCTGCCCATCTGGGTTACCAAACGAGTCGTCTTATCAGCGGTTCAATCTAAACAAGCCGGCGACTGTCTTATATCAGTTGTTCACCGCAAGCTAGGATGACCGGGTAACAAACAGGTGACATCACAGAGAGGAGTGTCAACAAATGTTTGCACCTACAAAATATTTGCCACACAAGCAGAAAAAAGAAAGAAAGAAAAGTGCGACAATTGAGAGTAAATAATAAAAATCAGTACCACAAATGTACTGATACTGCCGGAGTGAAACAAAGATCGATAGGGGCCGCCCCGTTTAGTCACAATATTCCTGCACAGTCTATATGGATCTCATTGTGTTTTTACTATACACGGAAAATAGAAATACGTTATTGGACGTATCCTCCTATTCATTAATTCATTAACTCTTCGGTTCCTTTTGGAACATGAGCCTTCAATAAGTTCAAGTCCAGCCTTCCTGTGTTCAATAAGTTCAAGTCCAGCCTTCCTGTGTTCAATAAGTTCAAGTCCAGCCTTCCTGTGTTCAATAAGTTCAAGTCCAGCCTTCCTGTGTTCAATAAGTTCAAGTCCAGCCTTCCTGTGTTCAATAAGTTCAAGTCCAGCCTTCCTGTGTTCAACAAGCAAAAGAAGTTCAAGTCCAAGTGCCTTCCTGTGTTCAATAAGTTCAAGTCCAGCCTTCCTGTGTTCAATAAGTTCAATCCAGCCTTTCCTGTGTTCAATATAGTTCACAGTCAGCCTTCCTGTGTTCAATAAGTTATCAAGAAATCCAGGCCTTCCTGTAATTCAATAAGTTCAAGTCCAGCCTTCCTGTGTTCAATAAGTTCAAGTCCAGCCTTCCTGTGTTCAATAAGTTCAAGTCCAGCCTTCCTGTGTTCAATAAGTTCAAGTCCAGCCTTCCTGTGTTCAATAAGTTCAAGTCCAGCCTTCCTGTGTTCAATAAGTTCAAGTCCAGCCTTCCTGTGTTCAATACGTTCAAGTCCAGCCTTCCTGTGTTCAATAAGTTCAAGTCCAGCCTTCCTGTGTTCAATAAGTTCAAGTCCAGCCTTCCTGTGTTCAAGAAGTTCAAGTCCAGCCTTCCTGTGTTTCAATACGTTCAAGTCCAGCCTTCCTGTGTTCAATAAGTTCAAGTCCAGCCTTCCTGTGTTCAATAAGTTCAAGTCCAGCCTTCCTGTGTTCAATACGTTCAAGTCCAGCCTTCCTGTGCCATTTGTTCAAAGGCTTTTCAAATATTCTTTATCCCTATCATGTCTGTCTATAATTCAGTTATTTGGGTCTCAATCGTTTGTTCTTAACCTTGTAATACCAGCTGCAGTTTATTGTTATCGACGTTTGTCCTGAGATATGTCCTGAGATGTGTCCTGTTCAATGTGATTGTCATCTTCGCACCTCTTGATCCACTGGTATTTGGGTGGTCCATTTCAATCCTTCTCTTCTGAACGATCGTCCATTCATGAAAGTCTGAAACTTCTAGGTTGTCCTTTTTTGTAAATTTCCTTTTCGGTTATTAGTTTTTACAGGTGCTTTTTGTAAGTAAGCTACATTTTTTTTAAATCAGAGCAACAGTTTTTAAAAAAAATTAAAAATTGTTTTGAGGGAGAAGACTGATAATAACATTTAGAAAATAAATTAACGTGGATTTAGCTGAGAAGGTATCCCGGAAAATTCATCTCAAAAAAAAAAAGAAAAAAAAAATTTCATAATCAGTTGTTCATAAACGATCAGGATAGAATGATTTAAGTGTAAGCGTCTGACAGAGTTCTGACATCACCTCGTTAGATCACAAGTCGTGAGCATGTTCTACGTCATCTAGCTGTCGTGAAAGAGAGATCCGCTTGATCGAGTTTCTGGTCATCTCTGTGTGCTTACTCTGATCATGTGTTCACGTATGCACCGAGAATATTATATACTGGTTTCGCATCTCGTGTAGGCAATAGATGTGATTACGTCCCAGAATGTTGAATTTCATCAAATTACTCGTGTTTACTCACGCACTTTGAAACCTTCGATGCATGTTTGCATCTAAAAATATATACATGGGACATGACATTATTTGTCCTAGATTCGTCCTTAGCCCATGTTTTTATATATTTTTTTAGCTTCGTTGCGCGAATATATTTATTTTGCTTATTTTACGCGTGTCCTTCTAATTTAATAGGCGAGATGCAGAGAACGCTGGAATTCCATTGCAGCCCACTTTCGATACGGTGATGGCGGCTGATCTATAATCTGAATTCGAATTTTTGTCAATTTTTGACAGTCTTTGGATCTTGGGTGATGTGAGCGGTGCGTTTGCATCGGCGTTGTCTTGGGAGGGGATGCAGAAATGTATTTTTTTTTTAAACTTTTTGTAAAAACTAACATTTTAAAAGAATAATTGAAACTGGATTGTTTCAGAGTTTGAAGTATGGACTATTTTTATATTTATAATTACTTCATTTCTTAAATATACGTTTTGTCAATTATACCATGTCTATATTTTTTATTTATTTGTTTTTCGGAAACAAAGCGCACTAAGCGCCCACCCGCATTCAAATGAACTTTCAAGAAAAAAAAATGATCTACCATAAGATTTTAAATACATAAGTGTGTCATGTTTCTATAAAATGTTACACTGAACGCCACTGGCGGAAATTATAATGTGATCCAACTCAAAGGCATGAAATTGAGTCTCGAAACGGCACAATACAAGGGGGAATGGAGCGCCATCGTGAGACATCGCATCGCCATGACAGATCTCTAAAACCGACTCTGTTGGCAGTATCACCTCCCCACCTCGGTATTTTAATGTCTTTAAGGCTCACTTTTATTTTGTCATCTTATATTGTTCTTGGATTCCCTTTTTGTTACAATTTATTTGTTCTATTCGAGTCTTCTCTGCCCCTCCGGTAAGTTCAATTTGTTACTCATAGTTCAGACAGTTTGCGTTTCTCATTCACCTAAGGAGCATAGGTCGCCAATTAACTCTCTCCACGTCTTCCCGTCCTGTGCTATCCTTTCAAGATCTTTCTATCTCTTCTTTATCCATGCCATGTTTGTCTACAGTGCCCTTATCATGTTATTTTCAGTCTCCCAGAACGTCGGAATAGCACATGGGTTAAAGCGCTGGTACTGGGTTCTACACTAGGTGGCGTCACGCTCCAATCTTCTCGTTCTTCTGCTTCTTCTTCTTCTTGGATTCTTAGCCAAAAAAAAAGCAGTCAATGTCCATCACGCCTAGTGCCGTCTTGCAGGGTGTGGTGAAGTGGGATGTTATAAATACTTATAGGGAACTTAGTGTACTGACTGAGATCAGCTGTGAAGGTATCTATATCTATTAAGAGTAGTGTATTATAGATAACCTTACTTGCTACCACATATCTATATATCTCAGTCAGAATTATTCTGGAATAGTGTGATGCTCCGTTATGTGTCTAGGGTATGAGTATGGGGAAGTGTAAGTCACAACAACAGACAGATAAACAATTTAATTTAATCCACTACTCTTGACAACACTGTGACACTCACATACATATAACACTCTACAAAGATATCTTAAAAGAGTCACTGATAAACTTTCAAATAACAATATGTATTCATTACTGGCATGAATGAATATGTGTCCTGATTCAACTACAAGGGAATCAGGAATCACAATCAATTTAAAATACAAGTTATGTACAGAATGTATTTAATATGAATATTGTAGTGACATATATTATTACAAATGTTCTATGTGTGTCAGTTGTGTAGTAGTAAAATGAGGTAATACTGGTTTTGTTTTGTTCAAGCTCTGTTGGTATTTGTCATCATGACTTCAATAGTTTGTCTTTAGGGACTAGTATTGGAGATGTTCACAGTTCCTGATTTTAAGACAAGTAAATTCCCCTCTTAATGTTAATTTTAAAAAATCAGTTCAAGATGAGGGGACATAATGTTGAGCTCAGCTGGCCAATTCGCTTATCTGGCGTGATGGCGGCAGGAAAGGACTCCTCTGCTCGAATTCTCCTCTGGGCTCAGGAGACACCTCACTGATAGCTAAAAAGACCAAGGAGTATGCTGTCCGACTCTGGATTCAGCAAAGCTCTCTGACTAGGTGCTGCTCAGTACCATCAAGACCACTGTCCCTGAAATCAAGAAGGATGTACCTTCTACTTCATAACTAATTTATATTTTCTTTTTACACTGATCACAATACATCACAAACATTGCGTTCAGAGCGTTAGGCCAACAGTCAGCTTCATTTGAAATACTTTATTCCAGTATTACCCTTCTTAATGGTTACTACGCCTCTGCACTTCCAGCATTATTTCTTTCTAGTCAATCATCCAGGTGTCAGTGTACTGTTTGGCCATTCCATGCCGTTTTACTTCTCTCCGACACCCTCTGTTCAGGCTGGAGCATTTTAGGCTTTACCTCACGTTTGCCACTGAACTACACATATATATATACAGGCATAAATCAACAATTCACATTCAATTTTCATTAAAAGATATTAAATGGTTCAAGCTTACCACAATTCATACGAATAACACAGATACGTTGATTAGCAATGAATTCTGGCACAAACTGGCACAAATTTCCATCTGCTTATCTTCCAGGCTTTTATTGAGCAAAATTTTAGCTGGCTTCAACGCACTGATGCTTTATCAGGATCATTTAAACAAGTGGTCTCGAACTAACGCTCCCAAGTGTGTATATCAGCGAGACTGGCCAATGAGCCACGTTTCGATAAGTGTTTGAAAAAAATGTTATCTTTTCCCGTCTCCCCTAACAACCAAGATAGTATTTATAGCCCGACCAATCGTGGTTAGGCTTTCATTTGTTGCGCTCCAATCAATTTGGAGTTTACATGGTAGGCTATTTCTGTAACGTAAATTTTTTTTTCAAACACGTTAAAAAAAAATCTTATGAGCAGAAATGATTTTATGCTGTCAGGCACCCCCAATATTTTATTTTGGGTATAATTTATTAATTCCTGGACTATTTGCGTAACGTTTTACATATTATTTGTCAGCAAGCCCTAAGGAACCCAAAAATACTAATTTAAAGGAGCTACGTGGCCGCGTTCAAAATATGCAATTTCTTCTACCTCCTGTTTCGAAGATGTGCTGTCTGGGTACTGTTATGTGTTCAAACGTAAACCCATCTATTGTTATCTTTTCTAATAAGAGTCTGTTATGATTTATAAACCTAACTCTGGGAAAGGGTAGTGTATTTTATCACTGTCCGTCTGAAAAAAAAAATTAGTGCATGTAGACTTACACGCGTGATGGCAGCATTTGCGTATCGCGCGAAGCGTGTTTAGTGTTCGGCTTTCTGCCTCTCCCTTCTCGCTATCCTTTTGTCCATCTGTTCGTTCGTTTTGGTAACGTAATATAATTAATGTTAGGATTAATTTAGGTCATTACGCAGGGCCTCTCAATGCTTTTCCAAGAAATACAGCACACGTTTCATTGAAGAAAGCGGGTAATAATACAGTAAGCTTTTATATCAACGTGAAAGCGTTACAATTTGCAGACGAAGCAGAAAACAAGGGGGATTTCGAGTACATTCCTTGTGACAGCACTGTCATTTTACCATTGCTCTTCTCTTTATTAATTTTATTTGTTAGGCTTCATATTTACCTAATAATTTATATATGTGGATTAGAATATTTCATGACACAGGGCAGCAACAAAATGTCCACATTTTGCTCCGTCGGTGGTGGTCATCCATCGTGCCATGCACGAGCTTCAGACTCCGAATATCCATCCTGCAGCAAAATTGTTCATTTGTTGCCGTTTCCATAACTTGTTTTTTTTTTTACTTTTATATATAGACAGGGGTGTCGGCTTGTGCTAAAACCCATATCCTGGAGAATCAGGGTGTCTGCTTTAGTCTGACCCCTACCCGCGCAAACCTGTCCAGCTTGGTAGAACTAAAACTCCCGCTGGCAAAGCTCTGGGGGTTGTCAGGGTACGCAAGCCGCCACACCGCTACAAGGTAACGCTCCAATCTACCCAGCTGTAAATGGGTACCTGAATCTACTCTTAACCAAAGGAAGGCAAATGCAGTGAACAAAGGAACTGGCCACCCCCCACCTCTCGAAGTTGCACCTGGTATAGTGAAGTCTCTAACACTCCACTCTGTCGTGAAATATTCTAATCCACATATATAAATTAAAACGTAAATGTAAAGCCTAACAAATAACTTCAATAAAAGGAAAGAAGAATGGTATAGAACAGTGCTGTCACAATGACTGTACTCGAAATCCCCCTTGTTTTCTACTTCGTCTGCAAATTGTAACGTTTCACGTTGATAGTAAAAGCCTACTGCTTCAATACCCGCTTTCTACGATAAAACATGTGCTGCATTTCTAAGAAAAACCTTGAGATACGCAGGTTGACCTAGATTTAAAATTCCATTCATGTCTTTTTATACACTACGTTACCTAAAACGAAAGACAGATGGACTAAAGATAGAAAGAAGGGAGGGCTGAAAGCAGGGACGCAGGCAATACTACCACAGTCGCGCGATACACAATTACTACCATCACGCGTGTAAGGCCACAAGCACTAGCTTTTTTTTTCAAATCGACAGTGATAAACAACACTACCCATACCAGAGTTAGGTTTTAAAATCCTGAAAAACGCTTATTAGGAATCATGACATTCTACTGTTTTATGTCTAAAATCCTGACATTAGTCTGACAGTACAGCAGGACAGGTGGCGGTTCTAAACATAAAAAAATAAAAAAAACTACACGACTATCCTAGAAAATGCATATTTTGAACGCAGCCACTTAGCTCCTTTAAATTTGTATATTTGGGTTCCTTAGGACTTGCTGACAAAGAATATGTTAAACGTTACGCAAATAGTCTAGGAATTACCAATTTATAGCCAAAAGAAATAGTGAGGGATGTCAGACAACACCCAAATCAGAATCGCTCAGTGGCAGATTTTCACCCCACCATTGTACGGGAAATGGGTCTCTATGTTAAATCCGATTTGATTGGAGCGCAATAAATGTAATTCTAAACACGATTAGTCGGGCTATAAATACTATCTTTCGTTGTCAGGGGAAACGGGAGTAGGAGTACTTTTTTTCAAACGATTGGGTAGACATGGCACGATTGGTTAGACCTGCCAATATAGTCAATTAGAGGCGTCAGGTCACCACCACATTTGCAAATAAACTTACTACAGAACCAGTGCGTTGAGCACCAGTGCATATTTTTCTAAATAAAAGCCTGGGACATCGGCAGATCGAAATTGTGTTATATTCAGTGCCAGTCAACGTAATTCTGTATTATTTCCATGAATTGTGGTAAGCTTGAAATATTTGATATCTTTTAATGAAAATTGAATGTAAATTGATAATTTATGTCTGTATATATGTGTGGTTCAGTAGCGAACATGAGGTAAAGCCTCTATAGTGCTCCAGCCTGAACAGAAGGTGTCGGAGGAAAGTAAAACTACATGGAATTGCCAAACAGTACACTGACACCTAGCTTATTGACTAGAAAGAAATAATGCTGGAATTGCAGAGGCGTAGTAATCATTAGGGAGGAATATACTGGTGTAAATTATTTCAGATGAAGCTGACAGTTGGCCTACCGCTCTGAACTCAGTGTTTGTTATGTATTGTGCTCAGTGTAGAAATAGAGTATAAATTAGTTCTGAAGTAGGAGGTACAACCTTCTTGTTTCAGGGACCGTGGTCCAAAAGCTATTGAGCAGCACCTGGTCAGAGCTTTGCTGAATCCAGAGGCGGATAGCATACTCCTTGGTCCATATAGCAAACAGTGAGGTGTCTCCAGAACACAGGGGAGCAATCGAGCAGAGGAGTCTTTTCCTGCCGCCATCACGAAAGATAAGCCTATGTGGCCAGCGGAGCTCAACATTATGTAACCCCATCTTAAACTGACATTGTATAAAAATAAGAGGGGAAATTAATTGTTTTAATGAACGGAACTGAGAACATCTCCAATACTAGTTCCAACAGAAACAAACACTTGAAGTCATGATGACAAATAACAACATAGCTTGAAAAAAACAAAACCAGTATTACCTCATATTACTACTACACAACTGACACACATAGGATAATATTAATAAAATATGTCACTACAAGATTCATATTGATAAATTCTGTACATATAACTTGTAATTAAAATTGATTGTGATTCCTGGTTCACTTTGTATTTGAATCAGGACACATATATATTAATGAAAAGTACTTAATACATATTGATATTTGAAAATTTACCAGTGACTCATTTAAGATAGTCTTATAGCATGTTACATGTGTGTGAGTGTCACAGTGTTGTCAAGTGTGGTGGAATAAATTAAATTGTTTATCTGTCTGTTGTTGTTGTGACTTACACTTCATTATATACATACCCTAGACATTCAACGTAGTCATCACAATATTCCAGAATAATTCTGACTGAGGTATAAATATGTGGTAGCAAGTAAGGTCATCTGTAATACACTACCCTTATTAGATACAGATACCTTCACAGCTGATCTCAGTCAGTACACTAAGTCCCCTATAAATATTTATAATATCCCACTTTACCACACACTCCCCTACAGAAGTTTCTTCTGTGGGACTACCTTTACCTTTTTTTAACCACTACTTCTCTTTACCATGATGATTCCAGAACAGCAACAAACAATAACTGCCTTGTAATGCTATCAGTAGATTACCTCAGTGTGTGTCCAAGCCACTGCCAGAGTCTTCTTCCCAACCCTTGTTCCACTGGCACGTGCCGGGTTCTTGTCATTAGTTCCACATCGGTGATCTGCGATCTTGCCACACAATTAAATCTTTGCTTCGACGACGCAAGCATCCATTTATGAAATTCCCGTAATTTCTCGGGTTGTTATTTTTGTTGTTCTTCGTCCTTCAGAGCCGTACAAGTGGGCCAGCCTTGACATTTGAGATAAAGAATCTGATTTTTATGTTGGGCTGCATTTCATTCGATTTCCTTAATTTCCCAAAGCAGTGAAAGTTTTTTTTTTTTTAAATTTTATTTTGTCCATTAATTGTCCTGTTACTTCATGGGCTTCGAAATCAAATTGAGCCCTAAGATCTGTCAACAAAGAAAAACACTACCTTTCTCTTAGCCCATGTGTCCCGTGTTCTCTCTCTCTCTCTCTCTCTCTTTTCCCCTCCCCTGCCCATCATGTTCCTTCTTATTACTTAAATTGTTTGGTGATGGGTCACTTTTCTAATTGGAGCCCCTCCCCCAAGTGTCCCGTGACTATTTCTAATCCCCCTCCCCCCCCTCCCCGTGATGACTATTTCTAATCCCCCTCCCCGTGATGACTATTTCTAATCCCCCCTCCCCGTGATGACTATTTCTAATTCCCCCTCCCCGTGATGACTATTTATAATTCCCCCTCCCCGTGATGACTATTTCTAATCCCCCTCCCCGTGATGACTATTTCTAATTCCCCCTCCCCGTGATGACTATTTCTAATTCCCCCTCCCCGTGATGACTATTTCTAATTCCCCCTCCCCTTGTATTTTAGGGTCTCCTTTTGTCTTCCGTACCCTGGGAACTCCAGAACAAGGACTGCCCTGCAATGCCACACACACACACTGGTTCTCACAATGTGTGGACCTTCTAATGCAGTGTTTCTCAACGGAGGCGGTACCGCCCCCTGAGGGGCGTTTTCAAGATGTCTTGGGGCGTTCTGGTGTGTCGCAACGATTGGGGGTCGCTACTTCCATTCAGGAGGGCGTTGTGTACATTTTTACAAGAATCAATATGAAACAATTACAAAAGATATTCCCCTTAGCATAGCTTGTAACACGATAGTTTTTATTTGCCCTGCGTCCCATGGAGTGTTTCAAGGATTCTAAACACACAATTTTAGTTCCTGGGATGTTACCATTGTCAGGAGACAGTAGGCGGAGATTTACTTCCCTTCAACACTCGAAACATTTGTTAGCCTCTCGACACACCCAAGCTAACCTTCTCTCTCCACTCTCGACACATATTTTCTTCTGGAAACACATTCCCGTCAAACATTGATTAGCCCGTGAACACATCACAGCCTCTTCCCTACTCTGTCAACTTCCACAGCACGACTCCCTCCCAAAACATTCCCCGCACCATCACGTGTCCCACGTGTGCCTGCCAAAAAACGAACTTGTGGTGTATATAATTCCGTACTTAAACACATATTTAATATAACTATGCTTTTAAAAATGTGCTTTCTCTTTTTCTTTATATTATAAGAAAAGATAACTCATTAACTGCATTGCTTTTTTAAAAGTATGGTGGAATATATGGTTATGTGTGTGTGTGTGTTTGTGTTTACACGATAAAGAGCAAGGGGTTGTTAAAAGGGTGAGGGGGCTTTTAAAAATATTAGTTGTCAAAAGAGGCGTTGCTACTATCAGGGTTGAGAAACACTGATCTAATGCAAGCATCCTGTCCGCATACGTTGTGCTGACGGCACCTGTCCGGCCCCTTAAGGATCCCGTTACACGCTCACTGAGGCATATTAGGAATATGGCGTTAGACCCATATTTTCTTGACCATCGGCACACTAAGGGTGATGTGGTCAGCATCACGCCGGCCGCCTTTAGCCTTCCCAGAGTTGCGCTGGTACCCACTTCATGAGGCTGGGTCGACCCCGGAGCCATTTGTGGACTAAAAAATCCCACCTCAACTGGGGATCGAACCATGGACCACTGAGCTAGGAAGCCAGTGCACTAACCACAGTGCTACCGCGGCTCTTATCAGAAAGGTCATACCTATTTGAAATTATTTTGAATTGTTTCATTCCAAGCATGATTCACATAGTATGGAATATTACCGTATTCAAGTGACGAAGAGTGGACATCGTAGCATTATAACTTTTTAAAAAAGAACCTGTGTAGCTTCCATGCGTCCCTGAAAAGTGAAAGAAAAGATGAGGCTACTGCCCCCCCCCCCCCCGGCCCCCCCCCCCCCCCCGGGCCTTCCTACAGGGCATTTGATGATGCGCATGGGACTGGTAGCTTTATAAAGTAAAACAAATTGCCACAAAAGCTACCGTTACATGAGCACGTGAATGCTTAGTGCAGGTTTCCTACAAGTGAACCAGCAGCTGGGGTGGTTTGATGGACACTGTGTAACACTAACCATGCCGTGTGCAAGGTTTGGCCAAAGACTGAAAGATCAACTGGTTTTTCCGTACTATTTCTGAGCTTTTCAATTAGGTTTAATCGGTGACTACAACTTGGGCAGACACATTGTCTGGGAAATGGGAACGATGGATCACAAAGTACGCCAAGGATGCTTTTCTCTGGTGTTATATATCTCTCAGACGGATGGCACCAGTCAAATTAAATCAGCTGGCGCCAGTGCCGCCAGAGACTAGGGAAGCCAGGGAGGTAAGGAACTAGCCAAAGCAATTTTGTTTTTCAAGGACAACATTCTTAGCGTAATTTGCTGTATCTTGAATACTACACTGGGAATCAAAAGAAATGAACTTCAAGTGAAGTGAGTGTAGCGTTACGTTCAAAGGTAAATTCATTTTTATCATCATCTTTTCCCGTTTGCTCCATTGGAGCATGGAGCCACAACTGCAGCCGGCTCCCTTACAAGAAGCCTGCGCCAAAGCGTTCATGTGCTTTTGTAGTAAGGGGTTTCTGTAACAATTTGTTTTACATTATGAAGTTTCCAGCACCATTCCCAACCTCATTATTCGTCTTATACGACATACCAAAAGTAATTTAGGACTTTTAAAATTGAGCCATTCGTTAGATCCACGTTGCTGAATTTGAATTGTGCTTCTTAACCTGGGACCATTCCATGGGGTGTGTGAGACCTGACTTCTGGGGGTGCGGGACCCGACTTCTGGGAATGAGAGACAAATCTGTGGGTGCGAGACCGACTTCTGTGGGTGCGAGAGAAATGGAAAGTACTCAAAAAAACGCTTCTTATTCATATGCCTCTAACTACCAGTTTCCCTTGGAATTTTCTGGGCTCACTGCTTGCACTGAATATAAAAATAAATAACTATTTTTCTTTTCATTTCATATAAAACAAAACAAAAACAACTTCTTTCTCTGTCATTACTGGCATATTTTTCGAGTTAGAAGATAATGAGGTCCGAGGCTTCCTAAAGATGCTGCAAAGAGGTGCGAGGTTTCTTAAGATGCTGTTAAGGGGTGCTAGGCTTCTGAAGATGCTGTTAAGGGGTGCGAGGGTTCTAAAAATGCTGTTAAGGGGTTCTAGGCTTCTGAAGATGCTGTTAAGGGGTGCGAGGCTTCTGAAGATGCTGTTAAGCAGTGCGCGACTTACTTAAGATGCTGTTAAGGAGTGCGAGGCTTCTGAAGATGCTGTTAAGGGATGCTAGGCTTCTGAAGATGCTGTTAAGAAGTGCGAGGCTTCTGAAGGTGCTGTTAAGGGGTGCGAGGCTTCTAAAGATGCTGCTAAGGGATGCGAGGCTTCTAAAGATGCTGTTAAGGGGTGCGAGGCTTCTAAAGATGCTGTTAAGGGGTGCGAGGCTTCTGAAGATGCTTTTAAAGGGTGCGGGGCCTCCAATAGGTTAAAAAGCACTGCAAGCAGCCTGCGTGTAAGTTAGTTTTTTTTTTCTTCTTCTGTGTAAAGGTGGCATTGGTTGTTAACGACGTGTGTATGGGCCGCGTTGAAAAGACCTAATGTTACCTTTTCTGTTTGAAACAGTTATTATCTTAACAATTTATTTGCATTACAAGCATGGAAAAGTTATATTTTTAATGTTGACAATGGGGACGAAAATATTATGTTAATTCCGCACCAACAATTTAACGATTTAATATTATTTTTTTTTTCGGGAATAGAGGAGATGATTAAGCGTTATACTGCCTCCTCGCTGTGATATATCCTGACCATCTACCCATTCTTTGTGGCAAGATGAATGTAGAGGACTGGTGAACTAGTGGTAGGGATGGCACTTTACAAGTCAGGTAGTTAACTGCACTTCTGGATGGTAGCTGTAGAAGAGAGCGGTGAAGTAAGTCACTTTCTCCCTAGACCAATCCTTTGCTCCAAAGATGTCTATATTAATAGCTATGTGAAATGTAGCTCGTTATTTATCCTTACCAATTTAAAATATTAAATAATTCTCTTAATTTCCACAACAGAACAAAATTTCGAACAGAAACTGGAATTTAACCAAATCAATCAACTGTGATTTATTAAGTATATCTGTTCATTTATTAATTTCATATAGAAGGTTGGTAAGGATTGCAGATTTGTATTTACAAAATCACAGGCTGAATATCATAGATTGTTAATGTCTTTGTCATTATTAATGGCCATTGGTGACTTCTGGATCTTGTTCCTTCAAGGTAACTATTATTTATCTTGTTCAGGTCCTTCCACAACAGACACTTTCCATCATTAATTAGGCGTTGATTTCCAAGATTTTTATTTCCCTGAACAGGTAGCCAAGGTTGGCACTCAAGTTCTAGAGATAAACCCAGATTTTCTTCTTAAAAAATCCAGAAATACCTAGATTATTTTATGCATCAAATACACGGGGATAGACGATGCTTACACAATCTTTTAGTGCAACTTTAGCACAAATAAGCTGTGTGCTACCAAATGTTATTTATTTCTTCATTTTCATTTTATTACCAAAAATTCACAATTATATAAAAATGATTTTATTAACACCCCAATATATCACATAGAGCAACTTCTGGAAAGGTTAAGGCGGCCGGCGTGATGCTGACCACATCACCCCTAGTGTGCCGATGGTCAAGAAAATATGGGCCTAACACCATATTCCCAATATGCCTCAATGGGCGTGTAACGGGATCTTTTACCTTTTTTTATATCACATAGGTAGCCTTGGTGCGCTTCAGTGACATTTTTTTTAGCAATGTCTGGAAACATCTGCTTGCAACATTCAATCAAATGATCAGCTTGCGAAAACGGAGTATTATGTTCTGCCTTGAAAGCCGACAACAGTATGTCAGCTTTAGCAATTTTGTCTTGGAGGCAGGGCTATTTTGGTTTGATGAAAAACTTTGTTAATATTCAGAGTTTCGCTTTTGGCTTCGAAGTTTTTCATGTGCTTCTGTGTGCTTTTATGTGTCAATAAATCTGTGTTGTTGGCATTAGTTAATGTACAGGAATAGACCGTACAATTCGCAGCATAGCGACTGCCAGAGTCCGGCTCTATCCAATCCTTCAGTTCGCTGTCTGTTAGCCATTCCTCACAAAAAGCCTGCTAATACCATGGCTTCACTTTTTTACGCGGTGGTGTGTGTGTCGTCATGCTGCTACAACTACCTAGTGTACCTTCATCGTCGCTCATTTTTTAATCTTAATTTTAATTTTTTTTATACACAAAAAAACAAACAATATGCTGTTTATCGCTTAAGTCTAAAATTTAAAAAGAATACTTTAAAACACATCGCAAAAATGATTGAGTATTGTAGATGACAGCCATTAACAGAATAACAAGAAATAGATAGCTGATGTAAACGAGTCAAAAAACAACGTCATTGATGTGGTTAAAAAGAAGAATTAAATTTAAGTGGAATAAAAACATATGGCACATAATTTATTACATTTAATTATAATATACATATAATGTATAAGGCTCAGTGCACAGAATATACATACATTGTAAATGTCAATTGTCAAATATACACAGATTAATGCAGATTTGGAAAAGCAATACCCAGACGGAAGCCAAAAAACCCAGATCTAGTAAAAAATACCCAGCTGTGGCAACACTGCAGGTAGCCCTATGCTACTATTCAGCGAATTACAGAGGTGGTTCTTTAATCACTCAGTCTGGTATGCATAAGCTCGGAAGATTTTATTGTGACTCTTTCCTGGGTAAGAAACCTGGAACATATGAACTGATTATAAGACCTGTTTCCTACACCAAAGACGATCCTCTGATGATAACGGGCCACTATAGATCAGAATCCTCATTTAGACAACATAATCCATGAGGCCGTGTTCATGTCAGTCAAAAAAGTACGTCATACAATCAGTAAAATACTTCAATAGTCTATAGAAATCATTTACACATTTTTCTGAATTATGTCCTAATTACTTCCCTTCGGTCTTAATTTAGGCCAAAAATGATTTCCCTTTAAAATATTACATCAACGAAAAATTACATTGAACCAAGAAACGAATTGTCGCGGGTTGCCTCCCCTGCTTTGCAGTAGTGGTCCAACAGTGGCCAAAACTCAAGAGTATCTAATATGGGTCGTCAAAGATGTCTCCCTTCGCACAAGATTACTCTTGGCAGAAATGTAGATAGAAGTTTTCACAAGATATTCAGAAAAGAGAAAACAATGCTGCATTGGCTGAGCACGTTAATTCTATGATCTGCCGACATTTTTTGTGAAGGGTTAAGCAATTATTAATTTTAGCTCGTCAAGCCCCCACCTCTGATTTACTCAGTGGGATTCTTATTATTCTAGTATATGGGGGGTTAGTTTTAAAGGAGGTCACTTGGTATCTTATAGGCCTACTTAATTTCACATGGTATGTTCTGCTCCCGCTGATGGGTTGGTTCTGTGCAGATAGGTTACTGGAGTTCTCGCATCTCTGGTCAAGATTAAAGGCGAAGCCCGTTCACAGAAATGTCAAGGAGTAAGCCAAGCTGGTCCTGCGTTTCTACGTCAATCCACTTCTACCCTCACTTTGTTCCAGAGATTAGTACCCTCCTGGTACCACCAACAACTAAGGTAAAAGGATAGAAACGAAACGCTCTCCTGAATATTGCGTTTTCCGACACATATCTATGTAAATCCTCCTATTCCACCATCCCATTTACCGCAGAATTTTCCCTCGATGAGAATTAAACTTAATCCCTCGAGAGAAAACTTTCTTTACATTTAAATGAAAAGTTTAATAGTACAGATAGAATATGTGTACATTTCCACTGATTGAAAAGTGTTCATCAGCACTGTAGACCGAGGACGTCCTGAGCAGGGTCGATTTTCCAAATGTCCAGTAGCTTGAAATTTCTCAAGAAGTCTCTAAATGGTAGAGTGGGACACTGCTAAACGTCTTGCAACATGACGAACAGATTGACCATCCTGAATCCATGCCACGGCTCGACCACGGTCTACAGTGCTGAGACTTCTCCTTGGTGGCATGGCTAATGCAGTGATCATTTCGACCACTTGTCATACTGATTTATTGCATACCAACGGTGAACACTCTTTACCAATGATCATTTTACACGTGCATTCAAATTCAACTCACTTTTTCACCTTTTGAACTAGTGGGGCGTGTTGCAAAAACCACGAGTTTTTGCAGCAACAATGGCAATTTTCACGTGCGGGTTAAAGTGACCCAGTTTTTAAACATTTAAAAAAAATTAACCTAGTGCACACAGAAATGTATACACATTTCTCTGAGCTCAGTTTTAATGACATTTTCACTTGTCTTTACAGTTTGCCAATCAATTATATACTGAAGCACATTAAAAACGCACCACTATTATATATACTGATGCCGAGAAGCTGGAAAAAAAAGTGTGGGAATGGATTTTCCCCGTGTTTGTCATGAGGTAGAGAGCGAATTGCTGCTGGAATGGAAAGTGCATGATTCAACTTACGGGTTTATGTACAGACTACACGAAAACAATGAAAGTTACACGTACAACACGATTCCCAACAGCTATGACCCTGAAAATGTGTACGCGTTGTGGCATTATACTCGGTATAAAAAGGCCGTTGAGACAAAACACCCAGTACATGTGCTTGAAATGCCACGACTATCTGAAAACGACCGCCAACGAGCCATTGGTATGTTGGTGACCGGAATGAGCTCGCGGGCCATTGCCAGAATGATGAATTGCCACCACAGCACTATTGTACGTCTCAATGAACGTTACGGAACTACTGGCAGTGCCCGGGATAGACTTCGGAGTGGCCAACCACGAGTTACTACCCCTGCGCAAGATCGTCATATTGTGCTGAGTCACCTAAGGAATCGTTCTTTCCCGGCAAGTCAAACAGCAAGAGCAATAGTGGGTAGACGTGGGCAAGTCTCTGGAATGACAGTCGTACGACGACTCAGAGATACAGGCCTTACTGCAAGACGACCTTATGTTGGGCCAATCTTGACTCACAGACATCGTCAGCAGCGCCTGCAATGGGCAGAGCAACATGTCAGATGGACTAGACTGCAGTGGAATGGTGTCCTATTCACAGACGAGAGCAGATTCAACATATCCTTTGCTGATGGACGTATGCGGATTTGGCGACTGTGTGGAGAGCGCTTTGCAGATTGCTGTGTTCGTCAGCACAACCGATTTGGAGGTGGCAGTATTCGCATTTGGGGAGGATTCAGTTTTCACCATCGCTTGCCTTTTCACGTCTTCCGTGGAAATGTTAATGCTGTGACATATCGAGATGAGGTTCTGGATGCATTGGTTGCTCCTGCGTTCACAAATTATCCAGACTTGCAGCTTCTCCAGCAGGATAACGCACACCGCATGCATTACGCAGCAATATCTACAGCAGCAGAGCATTGTGACGATTGATTGGCCTGCCCTATCACCAGACATGTCCCCTATAGAACATCTGTGGGACGAGCTTGGACGCAGAGTCTACAGGCAAGGTTCTCCAGCTAATCTGCAACAGCTCGAAGCTACCATTACACGTGAATGGGACTTGATTCCCCGGAATTTCCTTCAGAGACTTGAGCGTTCCTTGCGGAGCCGCTGCCAAGCTTGTTTGCAAGCACACGGTGGACATACCAGACACTGAGGATAGTGTGAATGAATTTTTTTATAGGTTGCATTTTTGGTTTTCTCCCTTGCCTGCACAGAATGCAATGGATTTCTTAACAATCAAATGTACAAATTAATGACCAGCATGGATTCATAGGAAAATGAATAAAGATTCCAAATACCGTATGTAAACTTGTAAACACTTATATTTACATTTCACAGTCTGTTCCTGGATTATACAGGTGGTGCGTTTTTAATGTGCTTCAGTATATAAACCTTGTCTAAACTGAATGGCGGCCCTTAACTTTTGTCCAGTAGTATATTACAGCAATTTACATAACATCAAAATACTTGAAACTTAACGATGAATACAAGTTAAACATACCCTTCAGACACAGTATTACGGATCTGACGTAAGACTTATGCAAATCTGCTCACAAGCAGGGCAGCTTTTCTTATCTCAGCTATGGCTTGTGGTTATGTGGCTTCAACAAGCGTGTGTCAGTCCGCTGGACGTCTTTTCAGCTATGAGTTAAATTTTGAGAGTCTATAAATTTTTTTAGAAAGTGATGTGTGGCGAGAGGGCACTTAACGGTTGACTGTTATTGCCTCTGCTCGTCCACCATCTTGGTCTACCCTGTTCAACCTAATAGTCGGTTATAATTAGGGTATTTAATGTCATTTTATTTTCAGTTTTGTATTATATTTAGATAACTATTGTCTTTTGCAATTGATGGTTTTAATTTAAATTAGTATTTGTTCTTTTTAAGTCGTGTTTTTGTTTGTTACTTCTAGAAAGAGTGTAGAAATGAATCTGAGCGGGCTTATATACCCTACCTAAATCTAACCTTTTCTTTCTCGGAGGTCCGTGCTTGAGTTCACTTTTCCGCTGATAGCTTTTTGTGGAATTTCGAGGCTGTTGTGCTAATTTTCAGACAAGCTCCTTATTTTCTCGTCAATTACCAAAGATAAATATTTTCCTTTGCACGATTGCATGTATTAGTAGTTGTTGTTCAATTCCCAAACAAAATTATCTCGTTCGGAGCATTAATCATAAAGTTATAGCAGAATTACTGGTGTGCGATTCCCAATTTATCATTAGTTAACGTGGCAATTCTAGAGTCTCTTGCCTGTGTCGCTACATCCTTCCATCCTTGCTCCCTCCACCCTCTGAGTTATCCTGACCGCCCACCCATCCTTGTTCTCATCTAGCTGTGAGTTATCCTAATCCCTTCCCTCCCCCTTCCCACTTTCTCTAGCCTTTTTTTATCTTCTCGCCGTGAGTTATCCTAACCGTCTGCCTTTCTTTTTTCCCTTGTCGCTGTGAGCTAAACTGATTGCATGCCCGCTCATGTTCCCGCGACGCGCCCCTTTAAACCTTGACACTGGGTCCGTCGGTTATATTAGGGCGGATGGTCGAATATGGTAGACCTTGTGTTCAGGAATAAGTACTTATCCTAATACATTTTATTAATTGTGTCTCAGCAGTGAGATCTTCCTTCCTGTTTTGCAAGTGTATTTACATCGTTACCTCTGCAATTGAATATTCTTTCTCAAGATATTTGTTTTCTGAATTTTAGTAATTACCGTAAAAACCTCTTTTGAACGGATCTCTTAAGGAAGAATTTCGCGAAAGAACGGACAAAATCTGTTGGTGCTTAAATTAGCGATCTTGACTGTTAATTAACGAAATGTCCGCTAGGTGGCGGGAACGGACGCATGCGCAATCATTGCAAGTACTTTCGTGTGGGGTATTTCTGTTTGGATGATTTTTTAAGGCTATTCGGAAGTACCGGACAGTCGGCATTATCAGACCACCCATTCCCCCTGTTAGTCCGTTCATACGAAGGTGCCCAGTATTTAATGTTTATTTATTTCATTTGTTTATTTATTTCATTTGTTTATTTTGTATAATTTTTTTATGATTCGAATTAGAATCCTGATCTATCTCGTAACTTGTCCCCGAGTCTGAACATTCACCCCTTGTCAAACTAGACTTCACCTTCTCGACATTTCCCGATGCAAGATCTGATTGATGAATAAATCACCTAAGCCTACCCTCTAACTAGACAACTACCCACCCTTCCCCTTTAAGAAATAATTCTATCGTTTTCATCTAAAGCAGCGCCTGCAAAAATCAAGGAGTCGTTTCTGAGGGTTTCAGATTTACAATGCAAGGCTGTCCCATAAAAATCACCCGATGTTTTGCCAAAGAATGCCCAAGGGTAAAAAAAAAAAAAAGATATCTTCAACCCCCTATGGAAAGCAAAAATAAAAATAAAACTTAGGAAACTTGATACAAAAAAACTGGGGTAGCGATAAAGCATCGTTCGAGAAAAAGGGGAAGGAGTTGCGGAATGCACAATGAGTAGGGGTGAAATGAGGCAGGATCGAAAGGGGCGGGGTTTAGACTTCTGAGCGTTCGATATCGGAAAGACAACACGCTTGCAAACAATCTTCTAACGTACGCACTTTCCTTCACATCCAATACCGCACTTTTGCTTCCGGTACCAAATGGTGGGAAAAACGGCATAGAGAGAGCGTAGAGTGAGAGTGAAATGGGGGAAGAAGCGAGAGAGAAAGAGAGAGAGAGAGATAGAGAGAGAAAAAAGAAACAGTATTTCGATCCAGATCCATTCACTCAGTGGTTACGATACTTCTGCGACGGAGCAGACAGTTGGTTTGAAAACGAGGTCGGTCACTTTGTTACCGCACAGAAGCTGTGATTCCCAGAGCCGTTCGTGTCGATTCCGTGAAGGTGGAAGGGTAGCCTGAAAGACATTTTTGTAAGGAATTTATCTTCTTGACTTAAAGTTATAAATAAATGTATTGTTTAAAATGCTGGTTTTAAATGCTGTTGTTACTGATAGCTGTGAATTCCTAATGTGTCTGTGTTGTTTCGTGCTTGTAGGAGTGTGTTGTACACTTTTTAAATGCTGAGATAAATTTGGCGCATGGGTTCTCAATTTGCTAAAGAAACATTTACACGTGTACTTTTATATAGGTTTATAAAAAGGGTTCTCAAACTGTCTGCACAAAACACCCGCTCTTGCGTATATGTGTAGGCTAGGGAGTTGGTACTAAAGTACATTCTGAAGGTATAATCACACTGGCTTTCTCGTGAATTGAACAATTTTTCGCCGCTTGAATTCAGAAATTACAAATGGGTTGCTCATTTCATCAAGTCTAGATTTTTTAACCACAGTAGAAAACACTAAATGCCGTTATTGTCAGTGTACCATATATAGTTAAGTTAAGAACAAATTTTATTTCCACAAATTATTTTTTTTTTCATTTTTAAACATGTATTTCTGCTCATTTGTATGTTTCTTTTGCTGTAGGGAAGGCCTTATTGACCGATAATTATTTCGCTTTTTCGTTGGAAAGTGCATGTAAAGTCCGATAGCTGAGAAAATAACCAAGTGTTTCTCAGCGTCTCGAACTCACAACATTCTCAGCTATGTGTTTTGAAGTATTTAATCCAATACCATAATTCCCGCCGTAAGGTACTTCGATCGGTCGGTCGGTCTGTCACACTTTGCACACTGTCATTTGCGCACTTCTTTCTATTTTTGAGAGTCCATTAACTTTCGAGCACAGCTAAGGGGGTGCAACTGTGGTTAAATGTTAGACAATAATTGTATTGTTTCCCCTTATATGTACTCTCGCGAAAATAGCAAAGTGTGACGGTGTGCATTAAATCAACAGACAATCAAGGTACTCTTCTATCCAGTTTCATTCGGGAAACGGATTTAACTCGTCATTTTTCTTTAAAATAACCTTAAAATGTAAGTTTTTAATTGTTTTTTCAAGACAAAATTTTAATTTAAAGTATTGCAGACTTATTATTATGGATCAAAATGATAAGATGGCTAAAAGGAAGAGACTATCGCGTCATTTACAGCGAGCAAACGAGACTATAGAAGAAGCAGCAATGTAATACGTGTAACAGAAACAACACACTATAATTTAAAATATGCCAATTTTGGCGGGTTGTTGCTAGTATTTAGATAATCACAGTTTTATGTAATTATTATTGGTGTTAATATTCTTGGGGGCCGTTCACAAATTACGAAACGCAGTTTTTGACATTTATAGTCCTCACCTCCCCCCAAAGTGTGTGTAACAAAAAGCCACAACACCAGCCCCCCCCCCCCCCCCCCCAGCACCAAAGCGTATCATCCATGCAACCCCCCTCCTTTTTTTTCCTCTTTGCGTTACATAGTTTGTGAACAGCACCTTGTCTCCAGTACTGCTTATCAATTATTGATGATTTCTTTCCTTGTCATAATGCCAGTCTGTCTAGTTGCTTCCGTCTTTGTCGCCCTCCGTCTCTGTTCCTTTCAGTCTTCATGTTGTCACGATATATTCCATCTTTCTTCTTCTTCTAACACGCCCGAAGAAAGTGCATTGCATTCTTTTAATGTGAGTGATAAGCTTCGTATGCTGACTGACCCCTTTCATATCTTCCATACGGCAATAGTAAATTTATGTCTTGGTTAAAAGGCGTTCCATCGTATCGCTTTGATATAATGTACGTTTACTCCTGTGTGCCTAAGTTTTATTATTGGTTAAGGGTTTTCTTTCGTTTTGTGGAGACACACCAGGACCGGCTGTTGTATTGGGACGTTTGTCATAATATAAACGACTTTTCAACCTAGCACAGGGTTCCTAAACCGGGTTCCACTTTTGTTTCTTCAGTCCTGCTGAAGTCTGAGTCTACACATCATGTGTTTGGCGTCTGATTGGAAAGAAGGTAGCAAAGCATCCGTCCGGATAGCAGAATTCACAAGATAGGACATCATACACTTTTTAAATTACAAGGAAGATCTCCACGCCCGTTTATGTAAACGTTTGTAGCGTAGCATTTATTCACCTGTTTACGAAGTTCTCACAAGTTGATTCGTGTGTGTGTGTGTGTATATATATATATATATATATATATATATATATATATATATATATATATATATATCTTCTTCCTTCTTCCTCGTTCGCCCTGAAAAGGACGGTGGTTGCGTTGTGTCTGTTTACGCCGTAGCTGTGATATCTGCACCTTTTGGTCGACACATCCGACTTCAGCACGGCATTTTTTAGGGACCGGGTTTGCCTTCTCATTTCGATCCGTACTCGCTCAGCCAGACTGCACTGCTGCAGACTGTTTCCAGGACCACCACGTGGAGGTGGAGTACGGTCTTGACCAGCTCTGGTTCGCTGGCCCTGATGCAAGCAGTCAAGCTATGGGTCGCTGACTGCATTCACTATTGCTGCATCTTTGGGTCCCATATATATATATATATATATATATATATATATATATATATATATATATATATATATATATATATATATATATATATATATATAGTTCAATTCTTTCAAAAGCTTACTGCCTGAATCAAGTTACAGCACGTTCCTTCTCTCTCTCTCTCTCTCTCTCTCTCTCTCTCTCTCTCTCTCTCTTCAGCTCACTCAGAAGCGTGTTTCCTGAATCAAGATAACATACACACAAGTTGATGAGTCTGTACATCACGATCACTAAGTCACAAGGTGATTCGCCAAGATACCAAGCTCAAATCATCAAGTTCAGTTGCTCACTACGTCAGTGCATAAAGTGAATTCATCTACTCTCCTCGTGTATTACACGACGTAAATTCACTCAGACAAGCTTCATTGCACGAAACCCACTTGTTACCAGAAGATCTTTTCGTGAAGAGCTCCAGTCTAGTCAGTGCTTTTTCAAGATCAGACAGCAAACATTTTTCTGAGATAACTGTCAACGGGTTGTCGAAATTAGAGAAATTTCCAAGCATTGAACGATATTACATCTTACAAGTCCTCACTACGACACATGCAAGAGTTTCAGCTATGCTTACTCGTCTTGTAGATAACTCACACGACATACCGACATACCGCAGACCTACATTGGACAGTCTGTGCATACCTATGTATAATAATCATACAGTGGAGGAAAGTTAAAAGGCACGTAGACACTATAGAGTGGTCATCAGAGTGCTAACACTTAATATAACACCTCATCACTTCACTATTCATGTAGGTTCAGTCTCATATTTAATTAGCCACATGTTTTACATTTCATGTGTGGGTGTGAATAGTCTTTCACCAGCATCCCTTTTCACTTTCTACAAACCCTCTGTGTGTGTATATATTTAAGTGATAAACCTTATAGCCGCTTTGATCATTACCTAGTTCGTTAATGTATCACGTGTGGTAACTGTGTTAAGTATTTACATATATGTAATCTCATTCATTGAGAGGAGGTTAGGGTTTTTTTTCCTTTATCGAGATCTGAGGTAAGAAGTTAATGTCGTGGGGAAACAGGAAACTCTCCATAATTTATTAGAAAACACTATCTAGTGGAGAGTATTTGCCTTCTCTTCTTCTTGTCCATATCTCGAATAGGTCTCATTCTTTCTTAACGAGCCAATTTCTTGAGACCTTCTTGACAACATTCCATAGGCCATAACCAACATACTGTAGCGATGCAACCATTGGTGCCCCGCCCAGTATATCATATACGACCCATGGACCAAAATGAAAACGTTATGAAACACGAACAAAAAATGAAAATATAATATTAACAGATTTTAATTCGTCACATATGTAGAATTAAGACGTTATATAGAGTTCACATATTTAATATTTAGATCTTTCATAAGTCCCAGTTTTCAACTTGAAAGAAGCTGCAGAAATGATAGCGCGAAAACCATCGCGAGACTTTCATTGCGATCTCCCTGTTGAGGATAAAACCGTATCACCGTGCAGGCACTCTCCGCCCCTGATTTTCTGAGATACGGTGGTTAGTTAAATTATCAGGAAATGAATAAACCACATGATCTGGAAACTACTTCTGGACAGTATCACAAGGTCTCTGGCCTGGACGTCTCAAAGAAATTGAAAAAAAATCAGCAAGAAATCGCTCGAGAATAAATTTCGGCACAGACTTAACAAACCAGAAAATTGCATAGAACAGACATGCTGTAGTTCTAACATGAGAAGAAATCGTCTGCTGTTGTGCCGGGAGGTTGGGGGAAGAAATGAAGTTCACTTAATTAAAAAAAAAAAAAAGAGTTCAACAAATGTATGTAATTTTGCCGACGCTGATTGCAGTCATTAAGTACAGTTCGCCCCCATGTAGTTTCCGGGGGGATCACTGAGGGAAGGAAGAAATAAGATGACTAATAGTATGTCATAAGCGGCGACCAATATGGGGCTGTTCTGCTTGCGACTGATAACTTTGTCATATAAAACATGTTGCTACTGAAACCACTGATGCAAGAGAAGTTGAATGTTTTAGTAAATACTTCCTGCAATAGTGGCTGCTTGGTCCGTAGGGAGCGACAAGGACGATGATCAATGATGAAGTCTAATTCAGCGCCGAGTGTGACTTTTCTTATATTATTATGGCTGTCAGTGTTGGAGACAATTCTTAGTAGCACATTCAGTCCAGATGAAGGGCAACGTACGATGAGATAATTACCGATAGATAGATAGATAGATAGATAGATAGATAGATAGATAGATAGATAGATAGATAGATAGATAGATAGATAGATAGATAGATAGATAGATAGATAGATAGATAGATAGATAGATAGATAGATAGATAGATAGATAGATAGATAAGACAGACAGATAGATAAGACATACAGATAGATAAGACAGACAGATAGATAAGACAGACAGATAGATAAGACAGACAGATAGATTAGACAGACAGATAGATTAGACAGATAGATAGATTAGACAGATAGATAGATTAGACAGGTGTTTAGAGCGGTTCTTTCTCAAGTCAAAGTTACCGAGTTAGAAACCAGGTAACGTCATGCTCCACTCTATCCATTTGTGAATGGGTACCTGAATGTGCTTGTGAGTTAGAGAAAGCAAAGGCTACGAGGAAGGGAACCCGTCATCCAACCTCATGATGAACCTCGTACAATGAAGTCTCTAACACTTCATTCCCCTACGACAGTATCTGCAATGGGACTACTTTTGCCCTTTTAAGTTCTGAGAAGATGAACCACATTGTTTCTCTATGACAAAGTGAACACAGACAGGCAGCGAGAAGGAATGTCTTTCTGCAAACATAACAGACAGTATCAGCAAGAGAGAATCGACAGTACAACTGATGAACACTAGAAATGGGACGTTGTGAGACCACGTGGTCGCCTATTCCTATTTACCCAGCAAATTATGGATTATAAGATGGATGTAGTTTTTAAAAAGAAAAAAAACCAATATCCAATATCTTTTCCTTCAGTCTCAAGTGGTGTCAGACCTGCAAGTTTTTCAGTACTTCCAACACTCTTTGTTGTTCACGAACAATTCTGCCAGTGAACAATCCATACGAAGGCAGCAATTGTAAACCAGATTGTGAACATAATATCACCGACGCCTCCCCGAGCTAAAGTGTAATTTATCACTCACACTGTATTGATCTCGAATACATATCGATACAATAGGCACAGGTGTCTTATTAAAATTTGCCTGCAAATGTATTACTTGAAAATTAAGACTTCAAATAGAAATATATATATTAAGACGCTGGTACACAGGGGGATAATGGATATGACCTAGTGGTCAGAACTGCCAATTATCCATTATACTCGAATGGTGCGAAGGATGTGAACAGAACTAAATCTATACGCACGAGTAGACATAATAAATGGAGGGAAAAGATACAAAGAAAGCACCCACAAAATTATAATTCTCATTTCCCTTTTTTGCCCCCTGTGGAACATGAAGCCACCATTGCACCTGGTGACCCTGCAGGAAGCTTGGTCCTCGACATACATGTGCTCTCGCAGTGTTGGTTTTAGTAGCAGTCTATTTTACATGATCATGTGGCCAGCCCAATGGATAACATTATAGTAGTCGTAGTAGTCCGAATCTTTCTTGGTCTCGTCAGAGTCCCATGGAACGGGGACAATCAAGAAATACCAAACATATAATTAACATATATAAAATCCCAGCTTTTTCTGTCAGTAACGCTAAGGGATGCAACTTTGGTTGAAAGTTAGACATTAATTGTATTGTTTCCCTTATATGTACTCTCCCGAAAATAGTAACACTTACCAAAGAACAATTTACCTTTAGGTTGACACATACATTGTTCTCAGGCATGTCGTACAAGGCCACTAATATGAGGTTTTGCATGGGGTTGGCAACCTCATGTAAAACAAAATGTGAATGCTAGAGGCAGGCTTCCTGCTGGGGGACCGACTTCAGTAATGGCGCTTTGCTCCTTAAGGAGTGCAAAGGAAAATGAAGTTGATGAAATACAATGTTATGAGATAGCAGAGCTTCCACAAACAAAAACCATGTGTAATACTTAGTTGACACGAACTGTGCGTACGCTTACGACAGACCCTTCACTGCCGCCCTCACCCCCCCCCCCCCCCCGTATTTTTTAAAAAGTATATAATCCAATAAAACGGTATTGATTCAGTTCTACAAGTTAACGGTACACAGGAAACAAGGGACGTTTCGGTTTTTACCCTTCGTCAGCCACAGTTACAAACAGGTGACAAGGACAAGAAATACATTTTTTTTTAAACACGCCTGCCGTTAATTTAAACAGTAAGGGTAGTCACGTAGCAAATTCTGCCATAGGGGAGTTAAGTGTTATAGACTTCGATGTACTGGGTCCCAGCTTTATGAGGTGGGGTGGCTTGTTCCCTTCCTTGCTGCCATTGCCTTCTCTAACTCAAGATCAGAGTCAGGTACCCTTTTACAGCTGGTTAGACTGATGCGTGACACTACCAAGCTTTGAACCCGAAACCAGGTAACTTATTGCGGTAGTGGAGTGTTAGAGACTTCACCATACTAGGTCCAGCATCGAGAGGTGGGGAGACCAGTTTCCTTCCTCGCTGTCTTTTCATTCCCTAACTCAAAGTTAAGTACCCATTTATAGCTAGGTAGGCTGGAGCTGTGTGCATTCAGACCCGCTAATATTACGATGCATGTCAAAGTATACAAGACGTTGTAGCCTGGTAATACCCTCGAGAATCATCAAGTGCTACATATATTCTTCATCATTGTGTAGTTTAGAAACATGGACAATGAACAAGCAGTTAGAGGAAAGAATTGACGCATTTGAGATGGGGATATATAGAGGAGTGGGGTGCGTCTCATGGATAGAGAGGAAAACAAATAAAGAGGTCACAGACAACCTAGGGATGAAAAGATAATTAATGACGGAGGTTAACATTAGACAGTAAAAAATATGGTGGCCTTGTAAAAAGACACAGCACCTTACTAAAGACCATAATAGAAGGCGGAGTTAAAGGCAAACGTGCAAGGGGAAGCTATTAGTGGAAATGTAACATCAAGAGATGGACATGAAAGAGTCCATCACAATATCAAGAGAAAAGGCAGAAGACGCCGGAGAGCCATTGCAGCCGATCTAAGATATTGATATGTCTGATGATGATGATGAATAGTCTTGTTGTTTCAAACCCCAAAAGAAAAAAATTTAAAAATTTATTGACAATCATCTTAACAAGACAATTTCGAGAACTACACGTTAAATCGTTGAAAGTATTCAAAAAGAGACATGAAAATAGGTCGTATATCTTTATCATCACTGCCCTACCTTTTTATGCTTAATACATTCATGTGCCATGCTATCACTGTATAAAACATAGCATGTTTTGCTACGGCTTAACGACGTTCCTTAGACCTAAGGGTCTTTTATATTTGGACATGCGCCCTAATATAACCGACTAGGTTGAACGGGACGCGCCTCGCCAAGACGAGGCAAAAATTTTACATTAAAAAAAATGAAAAATGTGCCATGCTGAAAAATGAGCCATGCTGCCACCCCTACCTGCAAAAATGCATAATAGACTAACCCGCAACCCCTACCTGTGAAATGGACTAGCCCCGCGCAGGCGAAAAAAAAAAATTGTAAGAAAAAAAATTTAAGAAAAAGTACGGTGCTCGGTTTGGCTTCGAAATTTCAACAATTTTAATCTGCCGGTGAATAAACACACAAGAACCTCTCTGGTCCTAGTAAGACGAATCACCTATTTTCGATTTCTTTCATATCCACCCTCCCTAAATTAAAATACAGGACTCTTAGTTTCCTTATCAATGCAAATGTCTGAACTGACTGATTAACAGGCTACTTTTAAAACCTCCAGTTCCTTCAGGCATCATCTATTATAATAATTTCCTTTGTGAATAATGCCCTTATTGTCATGACCATTGTGCACGCGCCCAATGTATATCATCATACACACCCGTGATTTTCAGACTGTGGGTCGGATTGGCTAAGCGGTCAGAGCACATTCCTCTGGCGGCATAGTTCAGGGTTCCGGGATCGAGACCTGGTAGCGTCAACGCTCCAAGTCTACCCAGCTGTAAATGCGCATCTGACTCTGCTCTTGAGTTAGGGAAGGCAAAGACAGCGAGGAAGGGAACTGGTCACCACACCTCATAAAGCTGGACCTTGTATGGTGAAGTATTTAACACTTCATTCCCCTACGGCAGCTTTTTCAATGGGACTACCTGTTAGGTCATAAGAGTTCCTCCAAAGAACCTTGAACGTTCACCTTTCAACTTCACAATGAGCATAGGCCTTCGAGAAACTTGTGCCAAGTCTTCTTGTCTCGTGCCATCAGCTCAATGCCTTTCCATGTGTTCTTCATTCACCAGTTCTCTTTTCCTTATGTTCTTCGGTCTTCCTCTACCTGTCTTACCCCGGGCATTCCAGAACAAGGACTGTCATGTAATGCTTGAACTGATTAGTCCAAAATATATTTTCATTCCTGGCCCTTCACAGCGCATTCCAATGCCCACAAACAAAAAAGGTAGCTGGCAAGGTTCGATTCTCTGGAGTCTTTTGAATCACGTTTGTGTTCTGTGATGGGAAATGGTTGAGGCTCCTCGTACTATATCATCCTGGATGCGTAATGTGACATGTATTTTCGTACCGCCTTCACGATTTTTGCTATATCCGCTTCTGCCTGTGTTATAATTTGTTTATCGACCATTTTCTTTTGTTAAAAAAAGGGGGTTTTCCATTTAAAAAAAAGTTCGTTCGCGTACAACTTAAAAGCATCTAACTCATCCCCAGTGGCACGGGGATAACAATTAACACATAACTAATTCTCCAGACCTAAAGGTCTGTTATATTTGGACGTGCGCCCTAATATAACCGACTAGTTTGAACGGGACGCGCCTCGCCAAAACGAGGCACAATTTTATTTTAAAAAAAAAAACAGTGACACGGCTACTATATTTTTGTGAGAAACTATGGGCTAGTCTACAGTCGCTTGTAGCGCAGTTTGAATCCCACCTAAAGTTTAGTGAGACGTCTACTGTTACTGAATCAAGTCAAAGATGTGCCGACATTGTGATGGCTGTCAGTGTGGTCTTAATCGTCAATTATTATTATTTTTTTTTTTTAAATTAAACGTTTTCATCTTATTGCTATTTTCCTGGTCTCGTTTTTTTTCCTTCCTCTTCCTTTTTCTTCCTCTTCCCTTTTTCTTCCTCTTCCTTCCTTCTCCTTTTTCTTCCTTCTCCTTTTTCTTCCTTCTCCTTTTTCTTCCTTCTCCTTTTTCTCCCTCAATTTTTAATGGTCTCTATCCATTTTGTTTCTACATGTTTTTTTCTCTTTATTTTTCTCCCCTCATTATTCTCTTTTGTGCTTCTTTTATTCTCCTCATCATCAGCTACTTTCTTCTCCTATTGTCAATCGTCATATCTTTTACTCAAGCTCCTTTTAATGTTCACACGCCTCATCCCTCCTCTGGCTTAGACTAATCATCATATCCATAATTCAAGTCTCGGCTGAGTATCCCGTAATGAATTCCGCATCCATTGACTGGCCTATCTTCTGTTACAAATATTACTCATTCTAGTGTGAACTTGACTGCACCAATCGTTTGAGCAGCTCGTGTGTGCAGCGTCCATGCAAAGTTGTCACCATATTGCATCAGGCAATCCATCAGCACATTAAACTCTTTCTTCCACGAACAATTCCGCGCCACTGTTACATTCAACATAATGTCTCCTTGCACAAGTGAAACTGCATCATTTCTAATTTGCTTTCTACATAAAGATGCAACCTTTTTTCCCCCCGAAATGAGTTCTGTGTGCATCAGTTCAAGTATTCCTAAGCTAAATCCGACAACCGGCTCTCGGGTATCTGAGTCACTGTTTATCAATACACGCAAGGGCGGGAATGCTTAGCTCTCTGTTGCGCCGACAGAAATTAAAATTTCCTTCCCCCAATTCAGGCTGAAAGAAGGGAAGAGATTTTTCAATATTATCCTCTTTTTCTACCCTTTACTCGTTTTTTTTTTTTTTTTTTTGACCGCGCTTTCTTTATTTTCCCCGCACGGTCATCGATTTTCATCCTGGCATCGATGCCCAGCCAGAACGTGCGGCTTGTGCAGGCGCACACACAGACCAATAGACCCTACAAGCCGACAGTCAGCCGGTGATGAGGGAATTTTTACCCAGCGGCATTTTATCACTTCTCTGTCAACTTGCTGGCTCCGTCGCATGTTGCTGCTACACCCCAAACCGGGCCACTTTACCGTTAGGGACGCAGCATTTTGGGCGTAAAACTTTGCCATAGTAACGACGCAGTTTGTGGGGATTTGTGGACGACAGACAACTGTGATACCTCGTAAAGATTTAATTAATGTTTACAAGTACTAGGCTGTTTGTTACGTAATTCTACCATTTATTCTAGCAATGATGAATATAAATTAGTAATGTGTTTCTGCTAAACGTTTTGTTTCGGTAATAACAGTGGTGTGTCAGACTATTGTAATATCAAGTAATGTTTGGTAGGCTACACACTATAGCCTTATTTCTATTAAATATTGTTCTTTGAGAAAAGAATATTTATTTTAATATATTTTAAATAATTTTATTCTTGACACCGTAGATTCTTTTAAGTCGGATCTCAGTTTGCATAGAAAGAACTGATGCCATGTGTTACTAACTGCTCTTTGTTTTTATATATCACACCTGGTAAAGAATGTTCCTAAAGAGTTCTCTTATTTTCTTAAACCTGCCCACGGAACGTGCTATTTATAATTTATGTGTTTTAACCTTATAAGTTGTGATCTTTTGACTGTAACCTGTGCTAGAAAGGACATGTCATGTCAAAGTCACCTTCGCAATCATCATGCATTATTTCCTTGCTGGAACGGTGTTGTCATGCTATTACCCGATAATCATGCGATATTACGTGCTAGAAAGAAACAGTAATGTCATCGTAATCTTCGCTGTCATCATGCATTATTTCTTGCTAGAAATGAACTGTCATGTTATTATCATCTTTGCAATCTTCATGCGTTATTTCTTGCTAGAACTGTTATCAGGCGTTATTTTCTGGCTGGAGCGCTGCAGTAAGTTCTGTTATCATCTTCTCAATCATCATTCGTCATATTCTTTCTGACACTTGACTTCAAGCAGTCCTTAGTAAAGTTTCTCTCTTGCTTATCGAGTATGGCTACCCATGATCTTTGTTTACTCTCTTTTCTGAAGCCTCGCTGGTTCTGAATGTTTCCTGGTAGTGAACTCCGTTTTCATCTTCTTTTGATTCTTCCAGAACACCATTCGTATTTTTATTTTTCAGGTTCAAATTCTTTTATAGGAATCTTTCTTTCCTTTTATTGTCGTCGATATTGTCATGTAGAAATGAGGTATCTGAGGAATGTCTCTGAAGTAACAAGAAAAGACTTGGTCCGCAACCAGACGATACGTTATGGCCTCAAAACTCAGCCTCTGCTGACCCAGGTGGAACAGTCCCAATTACGATGGTTTTTACGATGTCTGCAGAACGGGAAAAGATCGGCTACCACGACAAATATTGGAAACCAACAGCCAGAGATCCAGGCCGACCCAGAGTTCGCTGGGAAGACAACATTAAGCAGTCTCTGAAGAACCGAGGACTAGATTGGAACCAGACCAGGATGAAGACCGCCGATTGGATAGTATGGCGCTCTCTCTGGCAAACCTCTACACCCTAGGGTAGAAGAGAAATGACGAAGTAAGATATTCTGATGCAGGAAGAAATTTGCACATTCTTACCTGTCTATAGTGTATTTAAAACACACCAATTTCTTTGGACGCTTTCATTTCGCAACTGTTGTTTTCAACATATCTTTGATTATTATTTTTGTTTCAATGAGACTATTATCTTAATATTGTCCTTTCAATAATATTCTTTGTTATTCTCATTTCTTAATTCTTTTTTGGAAATCTTTTAGCAACTCCGAAGTTTTTTGGTGCGCAGGTTTCTGCCCTCTTCATCCTTGCCATCATCAGCTGTCTGTGGAAGTTTTGTTTTACCCCGTTCATCCTTATCATACATACACACTTGCACACATACACACCACACATACACACTCGCACACATACACACCACACATACACACCACACATACACACCACACATTTTAAAAAAATGTTCCGACTCCTGAAATTTTAGTCCGACTCCGACTACAGTTTTTTTTTACTAGTCATGTGTCATAAAATTCGAAGTCGGAGTCCAGACATTTTTTTTACCGACTCCGCTAAAAAACGACCGACTCCACCACTCCGACTCCTACTCCACTGACCAGACATGACAGAAAGACTGCTTTTACATTATGTTAAACACAAATTTACTTTTGTCTTGCGTATGAATTGTCTACAGCAAAAACAAAAACAAAAAATTATTATTTCAGTTGAGCAACAAACTCGAAAAAAACAAATAACTGTGATAACGACTGAACCAGTGGCAAAAAGTTCATTTGACCAACAAATGACAATTTGGCAGGCGTAATTTGATTCTTTTTTTCTTGGACATCAGAGATACGAGTCGTACATATAAGACTGTGATAAATTCATTGATGCCCGGAGCCTAAGATCAAAAGGTTAAGTCCTGTCTTTTATACAAGTTTAATTTGTAGCATATGTGACCGTCACCAGGTAACAATTATTTATTGGGTAAGTATTTGTCTGTCCGTGTTTCTGCATATCTGGGAAACCCGAGGCCTGTAAACGGTAAATTAATATGAGACAAACATAAAGGTATGTTATCAGGCACTCGTAAGAAATAAAGAAGTAGAACACTAAACAACAGAAAAACAACAGACATGAGTGGCTTACCCGGGATTTGAACACTGGACCTTCCGTGCGACGACAATCCCGCCTAGCTATGCAAGCGAATCTTTTTTTTTTTTGTTTGTTATGCGTGGATGGCAGGGAGGATAGTGTGATTCGCTTGCATACCTAGGCGGGGTTGTCGCACGGACGGTCCAGTGTTCAAATCCTGGGTAAGCCACTCATGTCTGTTGTTTTTCTGTTGTCTAGTGTTCTACTTCTTTATTTCTTACGAGTGCCTGAAAACATACCTTTATGTTTGTTTCATATTAATTCTGCATATCTGGCTTTGTCTATTATCTGTCTGAAAGCCTAATTGCATGCTTATTTGTCTGTTTATATCCTGTCAGTCAATTCATCCATCCATTTATCCATGTATCCGACTTTCCTTGTGTTTCAAGTGTTTAAAATAGTTTAATATACAGAAAAAAGAATAAAGCAAAAGCAAAGAATAATATACTACTGGACAAAAGTTAAGGGCCACCATTCAGTTTAGACAAGGTTTATATAATTGATTGGCAAACTGTAAAGACAAGTGAAAATGTCATTAAAACTGAGCTCAGAGAAATGTGTATACATTTCTGTGTGCACTAGGTTAATTTTTTTTTAAATGTCCAAAAACTGGGTCACTTTAACCCGCATGTGAAAATTGCCATTGTTGCTGCAAAAACTCGTGGTTTTTGCAACACGCCCCACTAGTTCAAAAGGTGAAAAAGTGAGTTGAATTTGAATGCACGTGGAAAATGATCATCGGTAAAGAGTGTTCACTGTTGGTATGCAATAAATCAGTATGACAAGTGGTCGAAATGATCACTGCATTAGCCATGCCACCAAGGAGAAGTCTCAGCACTGTAGACCGTGGTCGAGCCATGGCATGGATTCAGGATGGTCAATCTGTTCGTCATGTTGCAAGACGTTTAGCAGTGTCCCACTCTACCATTCAGAGACTTCTTGAGAAATTTCAAGCTACCAGACATTTGGAAAATCGACCCTGCTCACGAAGAATTATATAAACCTTGTCTAAACTGAATGGCGGCCCTTAACTTTTGTCCAGTAGTATATATAGAAACTGATAAAAAATACAAATAAATAATACACCAAAGGTATGTTTCAGGCACTCGTGAGTGTCGTAAATTTATTTTGAGAGAAAGAGTCTTAGAAATAGTGGTCCTGTTTAGAGTGGAGAATGACGGTGAAAGCTCAGTGATAGAAAATTTAGAGAGTAAATAGTTGCTTCACAGAGTGCTGGGGAGAGTAAGGACAGACTTATTTACGACAAATCGTTCCTCTCAATCTTCTCTTCACTCTCCTGGTCAAACAATTATTTGCCAGTTTCCAGACACACACCTGTGCTCACACCGATTTGGTGCTTCAAACACACAGACGCACGTAGATACAAACTATATTAAACAGATAAAGGAAATTGTTGGGCTTTGGGTATTCCAACACGGTACTAAATAAGTTTATAAGGTTTATTCTCATTTAAAACAATCACAACAACTATCATGTGTTACATAAAAAATATCATAAGTACAGAAAATACAAATAACAAGGTGAGGGGGGGGGGGGTGTGAAGAGGATTGGTATCGACTAAGCCCTTCCCGCTTGTATTAGACAAAGATAAACCCAGTCCAAAGATAGATAGTTATCAGGAACATAGGTAATGTAACCCAACAGTGAATTTAATTACTCAGAAAGAGGGGTTAAAATATTAAGTATAGGTAGTAGACACAAAAATCCTGTTATTCCCAATTGTTCTTCCCTTTACTACGAACATGAAAAAAGGGGGGGGGGGGGGGGGGGGGGGAGTTAACAAAATATCCCACCTAAAGGAACAATGCCGGGTATACAGAAAAAGGTATTACCCGGTAGGCAAATTAACAAATGGTTTTGCAAAAATTAATCTCCTGTCATTCATACAGCACGCGCGTGAGGATCCACACTCATACACTCACACACACTTACCGATTGCAGCATCAGACGATCAATAGCAATATATAAACAGCAATTACACTCTTGACAAGGGTACTGAAAATGTCTAGTACTTCGATGTCCCGCCCCAGATGTAGTGAGGTTTGCTGATAGCAAATATGCCCCCTTAGCGCCATACTTGAAGCCTAAGAGTTCTTGTGTTTTATTATATAAAAAAGGAGTCTATGGGATGGCACTGACACATTTCAACACAGGGTGAAAATGAAGTGGTCTCTTTAATTTCGCTGCTGGAGGTAAAATTCCTTCAAGGCGTGATGATAGCAACTTACCGGTAGGTTTTTAATCCATTGAGAAAAAACTAGCCCAGTCACAGTTACAGGTAAATAAGTACTCTCTCACAGTAGGGCAGTAAATAAAATATCGCTACTGGCACTGTTCATCTTCCAGTTGATCTTACAGATTGTAATTTACTTTGATGGTTCTTTTTTAAAAATATTCTTGGGTAGGCTTTCTTTCATATAATTATGATAGCTAGGTCGCATCGGACCGCCACAAGATTAAATTTAAAATGTTTCATCAATATGTCTGGAAGTTTTTAAGATGTATGATTTCTTTATTGCTGGAATCGCAGGTTACGATCACTCTGTATGAAAAGAAAAAAAAAACATGTAATATACCGAAAAATCAAATAACATTCTAAAACGCGATGAATTTCCCGTTAAGACTATAAATATACACTCGCGTATTTAATTATATATTTAAGAAGACACTTCACGAGTTTAAATGGTTAAAACACACATCTATATATATGACTTAACTCAATTAGTTATAAATTCCTTCGCGACTTTTAAAAGTTAATTTAATCATTTAAGCATCTATTATCTTTTGAAATAATATAATAGATATTGTGGTGGGTTTTGATGTTATGAAATGATGTTGATATTTTTCCTTGATGTACTGAATGAGGCCAGCTGTGAAGGTTTCTGATTCTAACAAATTTAGGGTGAGTTATCAGGATACCTTTCTGCTACCACCTTATGGCCTCAAGCAGACATATTCTTGACTTGTATGAATGATAGCTACGTCTAATATCTAGGGATATGCAAGTGTGATGTGATGGTACTTTAACAATAATACACAACTATACAAACAAGTATTAAAGGTCTAAGATTAAAGGAAATAACACCTCAGATAAATTTGTACAATTAATAATTTTCTGTATGATTTATTTGGTCCTGAACCTAGTATTCTTCTGGTCAGGACTTTAAAAATGAAAAGAATTCAAGGTATATACAAAATATAAAATTTAGACCCACAGGGACAAGTGTCCAAACAATTACTGTTAAATTATCCTAATAGTGTTACTAAAATCTGTCTATAACTGGTTTCTATCACTGGATGGCTGTTTGAGATTTTTTAATCACTCCCAGTCTCTTTACAAACTAATGTCATTGTTCATTTCAGTATGGAAATATTTTATTTCTTGGATACAGGGGTATGCTGCTCTTATAGCTGATGTACTGTTAGGGTACCAGATATTTCACTTATCTGGCCCACCTAAACTGTTTGACTTCTTTCGGCCGAATGACCACTGCTCCAAAAGTAATAGGGGGAAAACTGGCGACCCCTATCACTACTGGCCTCCAAAACTTCTCAACAGCTTTCACATAGAGCTCTGGCACCTGACTAGTGCCAGATAAGACCCTGTAATAATGAAACAATGTCTCCTGGGTGATATCTTATTTAGACTGTGTTTTATGTACAAAAGAGCATACATAAGAAATAAAGAGCTGGGTCATATCCAATGGACCCATCCAGCACATCCATTCCACAGTGTACTAGTGTTGTTCACATGTCTCTCCTACAAAGGCGGCACTGCATCTGCAATACTATTATTAATCTTTCTTTTCTACCATACAATGGGATAGGTGAGCTGTGTCCCTCTGGTCACCTAAGAAAACATTTTATTTTCACAAGACATGTGCATTTACAAAACTAAAAGCTGGCAATGTGTTTCATCTTAATTCCCCTTCAAGCCCTGCATAAATCAGCTTGGGACCTGATTACTTAGTCGTGATGGCAGCATCTCTCACTCACATTTTTTTAAACAAAATATATATGAATAATGTCGGTCTTACCAAGGAGAATTCAATGAAAAAAAAAACACAGGTACGTTGAATAATAGCAGATTCCAGATGTACTGCTGGCTGGACTGTGATGCCTATACTTTCATATATCTTTGCTTTTATAAGGCTAATCTACTGAGAGATTTCACCCTCCTTGAAATTCTACATACGTCATAAATGTGAAGTCTCGAACGGAAGAAGAAGAAGAAGATAATAATCACTTTTCACAAATTCACAAGTACCTGTTCTCGGCACTATCTTCAAGAAAATGTTGAATTTTCTTAATAATATAAAAGGCTTTGGCCAATAAACGAACGACAATTTTGAAATTTGAAATTAAAAGCAAAACATACTTGATTTTTGGACACTACCAAGTTTTTTCCTCTCTCATTCTTAGATCTCTACTGCTAAATATATTTTGTGTTAAGCCATCCCATAATTTTTCTCCCCCTTTTCTGCCCCGTTCTACAACAGACTACTTGTAAACTTTTCCTGCCTTTCTCAAGGACGCGTCAAAAAAGTCACCGTTAGTGCAAGTCCAAACGAGCATTGTTGGTCAACCTGTCTGTACGAACAAATACCGTCTTTTTTGTCTATAACTTTATTTTTATCTGTCGGATTTTTGATTCGAAAGCATATTACCCATCAGAACAAGACCCATTCTAAGACTAGCTAACTTTTATGATCGTAAACCTATTAATAAAGAATTCAATATATTTTCCATTTTGGTGTTCGTTGTTTTCTAAGTTTCCACTACTTGAATGTTATAAAAATCGCCTCAGATCTTCCTTTATCCCGATAGGAAGTAATTATGCGTGTGTGTATATATATATTTTTCCACAGTGTCTGTGGTTAGAAATGTATTGGGCTAGCGGTGTATTTTTAAATTTTCAAACTTGCGACATGGTTCTCGACACAAGCTAACGGCATGTCTCGCACTGTTGGCCTGAGTAGCTAATTCAAACCGCTAACACTTGACAAGCCGGCAGCAGGTGTCCGCTCTCTCAATCTTATGCGTTTGTGTGTTTTATTCTTTCTATCTTTCCTAGAACCCTACGCTAGTAGAATTTTCAAATTTTTATCGTTAACCCTTGACGGGCGCGTTTTCTGGCGTGGTAAAGAAGACGCGTTACAACTTTACTAATTTTGTTTCTACTGCTATTATTTTGACTTTAATATATAATTAATTAATGATTTTATCGTTGCATCAATGTACTTCACCACAGATATATCATTACATTTACAACTGGAACTATTGAGATGGTTTAATTTAATAGATTTAAATTAACGCAAAATCCAGTGAAATAGAATGAATGAACTAGACGTCACTGATCACTTTACACAATTATATTTTACCGTTTTGCACAGAGTAGAATTCACTGCAAATATATATGAAAATCCAGGGGAAAATCTAACATGATTTCAAATATAGGTAGTGCTTCTGTCAAGGTCTGGCCAACGAGTGATACTTTGCATTTCTTCATGGTCTGTATATATCTAAAATGAAATGTAAGATGAGTGGGACATGAATAATTTGACACCTTTTTAGATCTCATGAGACTTTTGGGGAACTGACCGCCAGACTAAAGAGAGATGCCGCCCCTGGTCTTCCGTATCTCCGCTCGTTGCGTGCGCGTCGGCTTTCCCGTTCGCTCCCACTGTGATCGTTCTGTGGTTAACACCGAGATGCGAAACACCGGCAGGAAACTTGCGTCGCTCGTTTCAGGGACCACTACTGCCTCTTTGATATCGTGCGGCTAGTCTTTACTGAGATCTCTTCCGTGTCTTTGATCGTGGTCGCTACTATCGTTTGATGCTGGCAACGCCCCCCACTGGCCAAGTTAATGAAAATAACTGCATATGATTGCTCAAGAGATATTCGTGGGCGTGATTTAACCTCTCCTTAAATCAATGCGATGACCAGAATGAACGGTAGATAAACTGTCCACATATTAATCAGCAAACGTGTTGACCATCTTCGTGGAAAGGTTGCATAGCTAATGAGTCCAGGTGGAAAAAAAATACCGTTTGACGAAAAGTTACCAAAATATTCGGGGGCACTGATGCTATCCGAAGGGGTCGTTACGAAGGGTCGTACCATATCATCCAACACTTCAGGGGTACCGATGTTATGAGAGGGTTCTTACCATCATCTAACAAATTCAGGGACGGCTAAGTTGTCTGTCACAATCGTCCCCTCTTTTGAGACATGAAAACATCTTTTCATGTTTGATTTATGACAATGAAGCTGCCCTGATCGGTAGCTTTTGGATGTTTGGTATCTTCAACTTCCTCTTCTTCCTCCGTAGTCCAGTTTCTACTCAGGAAATCCGCCCCGACATTCTGTCTTCCCGGAATGTATTCCACTTTGAAAGAATAAACGCTTAAAAGGAGGGCCCAACGCATGATCCTTGCGTTAAATTCTTTATTGGCACCAAGAAAGGCTAACGGAGCGTGGTCTGTTTGCACCGTGAAAGATGTACCATAGAGAAACTCATGATGGCGTCTGATACCGTCAATCAGAGCGAGACATTCTCTTTCGACAACGCTGTAGTTCCGTTCAGCTTTATTTAATTTCCGACTGCCATAGGCAACTGGAAATAGCATGTTCAGGTCACTGTCATCGGCTTGAAGCAGTGTTGACCCGATGCCCTGACCTGACGCGTCGACTCTCAGTACAAAAGGTTTCCTGAGGTCAGGCAACCTCAAAATGGGGTATGCAGACAACTGTCCTTTCAAAGTGCTATACGCGTGTTCGCACTTTTGATCCCATATGACCTTATCAGGACAACCTTTCTTTGTGAGGTCAGTCAGAGGTGCCGTCAGTCCGTTGAAGTTATGGATGTACTTCTGATAGTATGCACATAGTGATAGGAAGGAACGTACGTCTTTCTTCGTTCAGGGTCTTTTGGCTGCAGCTATTTTCTCCACGTTCTTCTGAACAGGCCAACAACAGCCGTGAGAAATAGTATGCTCCAGGAAGTCCAACTGTTCAAACCCGATGAGACATTTGCTAGGTCTGGCTGTGAGACCAGTTTCCTGTAGTCTCCTGAGGAGCATAGCAACCGTAGCAACATGTTCTTCGTAGGTTTCCGATGCAATTAATATGTCATCCATGAAATTATGGATATGGGGACTTTGCAAAGGTTCTAGAAGCTTCCTCATCATCCTGGTGAACAGTCCTGGTGCGTTATGCAATCCGAACGGCATCACATTAAATGTGTAATGTCCTTCACTAGTGCTGAAAGCTAACAAAGGTTTAATTTCCTCCTTGACTGGTATTTGATAATAACCTTTACTGAGGTCAATCTTGGAGAAAATCTTTGCTTTGCTGAGCTTGGTGAACAACTCAGAAACAGTTTGGAGAGGTTCGGGCTGGAATTCCGTTACAGCGTTTAGCAGCCGGTAATCTATACACAGCCGAACTTCCTTATTGGGCTTCTGCAACAGCACTGCACTCGAACTGTAAGGAGATGTAGACTCACTGATAATTCCTGCCTGACGCAGCTTGTCTATTTCTCCGCGAAGTGCATCAGCTTTAGCGTACGGGATGGGGTAAACTCTGGTTCGAACAGGGGTCTCGTTTGTTAATTTCATATCAAATTCGATGAGATTTGTTCGACCAGGTACATCCGTTAAGACTGCACTGTACTGTTTTAGTAGTGCCCTGGTTTATGTTTGTTGTTCTGGTGAGATTCTCGCCGAACTTCACATCTTTAAAGGATTCTGTGGGTTGCAATGGGTACTCCATGCAACCATCATCATCTTCCTCGTCTTCCGTTGCTATGGCGACAGACAGGAGATGCTCGGAGGATGGCACCGGTCTTTCCAAATATTTCTTAAGGAGATTTACGTGGAAGACCTTCTCCTTTCCTTTTAACGAGATCTTGTAATTAGTACGCGAGATCTTTTTAAGGACGGTAAACGGCCCTTGCCATCCGATGCGAAGTTTATTGCTTCCGGTTGGAAGTAGCAACAAAACTTTCTCCCCTGGTTGTAGTTCTCTCTCTTTTGCAGCTTTGTTGTATCTTTTAGTATGTTTAGCGCGGGCTTTCTTAAGGTTGGTAGTAGCTAGATCCCATCCTAGCTTTAACCTTTCCTTGAGCTCAGATACATACTTGCTTGCAGAGACGACTGTCTCGTCAGCCTTTTGGTCTGTCAGGGACCGAAGTAAGGCTTCTAGTGGCCCCTTTATAGGTCTGCCAAATAAAAGTGTAGCAGGCGGGAATCCCGTAGACGCTTGGGGAACCTCTCGGTAGGCGAATAAGGCAGCCGATATATATAGGTCCCAGTCTTCCGGTTTCTCCTGACCCAGCTTACGTAACATGGTGGTGAGGCTGCCATTAAAACGTTCCACGAGCCCATTTCCGGCCGGATGGTAGGGACTTGTGTGGATATGTTTGGCCCTCAAGATCTTAAAGATCTCCTCCATTAACAGGCTACGGAATTGGGATCCATTGTCCGTCAAAACTTGTTGAGGGAATCCCAACCGTGTAAAAATTTGCACGAGGGCTTCTGCGACATGCTTGGAATCTATGCATGGTAGCGGTACAGCTTCGGCCCACATTGTGCAAGTGTCGACTAAAGTCAGGATGAACCTGTTCCTTCTTTTGGTCCTTTCCAGGGGTCCAATGATGTCGACAGCAACCCGTTCAAATGGAGTACCCACTATTGGCATTTGCCCCATAGGTACTGGGGGTGTCAAGTGCTTGGGTGCTACCCGTTGGCACTGGGCGCAGGATTTCACGTACCTGATAATGTCAGAGTTCATTCCTGGCCACCAATAGTGGTTTTTTATTCGCTGAATAGTGGCGTTTTGTCCCATATGTCCGCTAAAGGGAAGAGAGTGCCCCATTTCTAAGATCTGGCTTCTGTACTGCGTCGGTACTAGGAGCTGGTTATTCCCCGTGTCCGGGTTGCCCGATCTACGATACAATACGCCATCCTTAGAAAAGATGTCTCCGTTGTGTCTGGGGTCCTTAGCCATGGGCAGTTTTCTAAAGCAGAGCTCCAGAGTAGGGTCCTTTTGTTGCGCCTCCTTCAGTTCATTCGGCAACAAATTTGGCGCAGGCTCCCTCTCCTTCTTGGCTTGCCCTCTTGGGATTACCGCTGCCACAATAGGCTCCTTAGGTCTCCCAATAAACACGTATCTACATCCCAGGATAACTGGGTAGATCGGATCATCCATTATGGCCGCTTTAATAACACCTCTGACAAAATCAGAGTGTATTTCTACCAGTGCGATAGGAAGCGTCCTGGGTGCATCACTCCTGAAAACTCCACTAAGTTTGATGGTTTCCTCTGTCTCCTGACCTGGTTTGACTAGGTGTCTGGCGACAATACAACTAAAGCTTAGTCCAGTGTCAAAGAGACAAGTAGTAGAGGTACCATTCAAAATTACAGTTCCTCGCGTTGAGGGTCGGTCTCCCTCAGGCTGAGAATCACTGACATTGACTCTACCTTTCGAGGCTGTATGCAAACATCCGATGCGGTTTGGACCGGTTTGTTTGCTCTGATCAGACGTTCCTGGTGTGGGGGTCTTCCCTTTTCCTTGACCTTGGTGGCCGCGCTGCCACGTAGGCTTGGTGGGTTGATCAGAATTATTATTTGGGGAAAATCAGGTTTTGTAGAATTTCGATTTTTCCTGGGGAGGTCTCTGGGTATTATTTTCTCGTTGGTTATAATTCTGAGAGGAATTTGAGGAATAGTATGACTGCTCTAGATTTTGTTTCAGAGATGGCTAAAATGTGGGTTTACGTTTAGTGCTGGGAAGTTCGGCCATTGCATTGGTATAGCGTTCTGCCTTATTGAGGATGTCCTCAAGCCTGACTGCGCCCTGTTCAGCCAAAAATCTACGGGTTTCGTTTGACAAAGTTGACTTTATCTGTTCCACAAGAACAAGTTCAAGTAGTCCCTCATATGTAAGAGGTAGTTCAGATAATTCAATGCACTTTGTCAAATAGCACGTTAGACGTGAAGAGAACTGCGGAAATGTTTCCGTGCTCTCTTTCCGGCTGTTTCTGAACATTTGCAGAAATTTTCGGGCGGTCATCTCAAACCGCTCTAGCAAGGCCTTTTTCAGCATATCGTAATCATGTTAGTTGGTTCCCAGCTTTGTGTACACGTCATACGCATTACCTTTCAACGCAGTTGAGAGTTTAAGTGCCCAACGGGAACTCTCTAACCCATACAGATTTGCGAGCCTCTCGAATTTCTCTAGGAAGGTGTCAATTTTTTCATTGGGGCTAGGAAAAGACTCTAAAGCAAAAGACATCGCAGATAATTGGGCAGATTGAGTGCTGGAGAGATCCATTGACTGAGACTGGGGCGAAGACGGCTCTCCGTTATTCGAAGTAGAGGCGCCCCGACTCTCTAAAGCCTTAAGCGCCAGTTCGTGCTGTCTTTCCCTCTCTCTATCCTCACGTTGTCTCTCCTTCTCTCTTTCCCTGTGGGCTTCAATCTCTGCCTCAATTTTCTTCTGCTCCAATTGACGATCGTCCGCTTCTTTCTTCCTAGCTTCTGCCCTCTCTTCCGCTTCCTTCTTCTCTGCTCTATCCTGTGCTTCTTTCTTCTCTGCTCTCTCTTTTTCTTCCTTCCTCTCAGCTTCTGCTCTCTGTTGCTCCACGTCATACCTTTCAAGTTTCCTGTTGACAAACAGGTTAGCGGGTTCTCTTTCTAATCCTGAGTCCTTCGCCTCCTGTCTCAAAATGGATCTTATCCTAATTCTCTCTGCCATGCCAAAGAACTGGATGCTTCTAAGACTAGAGAATAGTAAGAAAGAACAAGAAGGGGAAAAAAAACTCAAAGCCGCTACGAGAAAAAAACACAAAGTATAAATTTACTTGTGTTACCTCCTACTTGATAATGTGCAAACTTATCGCTGCTATTATTGTCACTTAAGACTCCTAACGCAAGCGACTATGCCACCTTAATGGTAAGTTACACTAGAAAAAAATCTACTTTTACTAACCGTAAGAGAAAATTTTTTATTAAAACAATTTAAAAGGAAAAAAAAAATTTGTTTTCCCTAAAATTTTAATTCTCCGTCACAAAACTCCGCCCCTGAAGTCAATTTATGAGAAGAGACGTGTTAACTAGACTTAAAGAAGTCAGAACAAGGCGCCTTTAGCTAAGCTCAACTCTTTTTAACTTCAAAAACCTTTAGTGACTGTAAAAACAATCACGCAATCCCAGCAAATCTTATAAAGAAAAAATTTAATTTTATCTGCCAGAGGATAATTTAGCTAACCGAATTTATGATTATCCGTACTTTCTACTGCTGTGGAAAGAAAACAACCTGTAAATATGCTGTGTGGACGACCCAAATACTAAAAGGCGTTGTCTAGGGATGTAATTAATTATTTATTTATTTCCCTAATTCACAAAGACATATCATTCACACTCTATCTAGTTAGACCCAGACTTAATCAGACTCAAAAATATCTTTATCCCGGCGAGCCAGCCAAATATTGTCGTAAATTTATTTTTGAGCAGAAAGAGTCTTAGAAATAGTGGTTCTGTTAGAGTGGGGAAGGGTGGTGAAAGCTCAATGATAGAAAATGTAGAGAGTAAATAGTTGCTTCACAGAGTGCTGGGGAGAGTAACGACAGACTTATTTACGACAAATCGTTCCTCTCAATCTTCTCTTCACTCTCCTGGTCAAACAATTATTTGCCAGTTTCCAGACACACACCTGCGCTCACACCGATTTGGTGCTTCAAACACACAGACGCACGTAGATACAAACTATATTAAACAGATAGGGGAAATTGTTGGGCTTTGGGTATTCCAACACGGTACTAAATAAGTTTATAAGGTTTATTCTCATTTAAAACAATCACAACAACTATTATGTGTTACATAAAAAATATCATAAGTACAGAAAATACAAATAACAAGGTGAGGGGGGGGGGTGTGAAGAGGATTGGTATCGACTAAGCCCTTCCCGCTTGTATTAGACAAAGATAAACCCAGTCCAAAGATAGATAGTTATCAGGAACATAGGTAATGTAACCCAACAGTGAATTTAATTACTCTGAAATAGGTGTTACAATATTAAGTATAGGTAGTAGACAAAAATCCTGTTATTCCCAATTGTTCTTCCCTTTACTAAGAACATGAAAAAGGGGGGGGGGGTTTAACAGAGTTAACAAAATATCCCACCTAAAGGAACAATGCCGGGTATACAGAAAAAGGTATTACCCGGTAGGCAAATTAACAAATAGTTTGCAAAAATTAATCTCCTGTCATTCATGCACGCGCGTGAGGATCCACACTCATACACTCACACACACTTACCGATTGCAGCATCAGACAATCCATAGAATTATATAAACAGCAATTACACTCTTGACAAGTGAAAATGTCTAGTACTTCGATGTCCCGCCCCAGATGTAGTGAGGTTTGCTGATAGCAAATATTCCCACTTATCGCCGGACTTGAAGCCTAAGAGTTCTTGTGTTTTATTATATTAAAAAAAAAGTCTATGGGATGGCACTGACACAGTTCAACACAGGGGTGAAAATGAAGAGGTCTCTTTAATTTCGCTGCTGGAGGTAAAATTCCTTCAAGGCGTGATGATAGCAACTGACCGGTAGGTTTTTAATCCATTGAGAAAAAACTAGCCCAGTCACAGTTACAGGTAAATAAGTACTTTCTCACAGTAGGGCAGTAAATAAAATATCGCTACTGGCACTGTTCATCTTCCAGTTGATCTTACAGATTGTAATTTACTTTGATGGTTCTTTTTTAAAAATATTCTTGGGTAGGCTTTCTTTCATATAATTATGATAGCTAGGTCGCATCGGACCGCCACAAGATTAAATTTAAAATGTTTCATCAATATGTCTGGAAGTTTTTAAGATGTATGATTTCTTTATTGCTGGGATCGCAGGTTACGATCACTCTGTATGAAAAGAAAAAAAAAACATGTAATATACCGAAAAATCAAATAACATTCTAAAACGCGATGAATTTCCCGTTAAGACTATAAATATACACTCGCGTATTTAATTATATATTTAAGAAGACACTTCGCGAGTTTAAATGGTTAAAACACACATCTATATATATGACTTAACTCAATTAGTTATAAATTCCTTCGCGACTTTTAAAAGTTAATTTAATCATTTAAGCATCTATTATCTTTTGAAATAATATAATAGATATATCATTACATTTACAACTGGAACTATTGAGATGGTTTAATTTAATAGATTTAAATTAACGCAAAATCCAGTGAAATAGAATGAATGAACTAGACTTCACTGATCACTTTACACAATTATATTTTACCGTTTTGCACAGAGTAGAATTCACTGCAAATATATATGAAAATCCAGGGGAAAATCTAACACGATTTCAAATATAGTAGTGCTTCTGTCAAGGTCTGGCCAACGAGTGATACTTTGCATTTCTTCATGGTCTGTATATATCTAAAATGAAATGTAAGATGAGTGGGACATGTTAAAATTTGACACCTTTTTAGATCTCATGAGACTTTTGGGGATCTGACCGCAAAACTAAAGAGAGATGCCGCCCCTGGTCTTCCGTATCTCCACTCGCTGCATACGCGTCGGCTTTCCCGTTCGCTCCCACTGCGATCGGTTCTGTGGTTAACACCGAGATGCGAAATACCGGCAGGAAACTTGCGTCGCTCGTTTCAGGGACCACTACTGTCTTTTTGATAACGTGCCGCTAGTCTTTCCTGAGATCTCCCCGTGTCTTTGTTCGTGGTCGCTACTATCGTTTGATGCTGGCAACGCCCCCCACTGGCCAAGTTAATGAAAATAACTGCATATGATTGCTCAAGAGATATCCGTGGGCGTGATTTAACCTCTCCTTAAATCAATGCGATGACCAGAATGAACGGTAGATAAACTGTCCACATATTAATCAGCAAACGTGTTGACCATCTGCGTGGAAAGGTTGCATAGCTAATGAGTCCAGGTGAAAAAAAATCCCGTTTGACGAAAAGTTACCACAATATTCGGGGGCACTGATGCTTTCCGAAGGGGTCGTTACGAAGGGTCGTACCATATCATCCAACACTTCAGGGGTACCGATGTTATGAGAGGGTTCTTACCATCATCTAACAAATTCAGGGACGGCTAAGTTGTCTGTCACAGTGAGAAATAAAGAAGTAGAAGTCTAGACAACAGAAAAACAACAGACGTGATAGGCTTTTAGTGGTGCCCAGTTGGCAGAGAGGATAGTAGCGATTCGTTACCGTAGCTAGGTGGTGGTTTCGTTCGGAAGGTCCTGGGTTCGATTCCCGGTAAGCCTATCACTACTGTTGTTTTTCTGATATATTGGCTTCTACTTTTTTTTCTTTCTCTTGAGTGACTGAAACATACCGTTGTGTATTATTTATTTATTTACTGTTTACAGGCCTCGGGTTTCCCCTCCTTATTTGCTTATACCAAACTATAAATGTATGATGGAGTCGCTGTTCATTATTTTCTAATTACCAGAGTCAGTGGCGTATTTAGAGGGGATTTCCGGCTTTCAGAAGAGAACAGAAATTGTTGCAAGTATATACGGTGTTATGCGTATGTGACCGGGGCCCCCAGAGGGGAGCACAGAATAGTAACATGGCAACCTACAATGCATCTCGTAAGAAGCCACTAAGGATGGCTGGGCATGGGACCAGCTACTTCATCCTGAATAAAATTTAAACCACAAAAAAACACACAAAAAAAACTTCAGCAAAACAGTAAAACAAATGTAGAAGAGAACTGCAGACAGAAATGAAAATGATGGAGAAGACATGGAAAAGGCTGGAGATGATGGCACGGGAAAGGAAGACTTAACATAGAAGGCCTATTCTCCTTGGGACGTTGAAGGAAGATGATGCGGTGTTACAGAACAATGTTTAAAAAAAAAACCACACGGACAGCTAACAGAGTTACGGTGATGTCATGGAAGAAGCCAGTGGACAAAGGAAGGCTATTACTTTCTCATAGGCACCAATTTAAATAAGCTATATATCATCTCTGGTTGTCATATTTGTTGTTCTCCAGCTTTTGAACAGAGCCACACAACGAGGCTGCTTGAAGCTACCAACGTGGAACTGGTGACAAGAACCAGACAGAGCCACACAACGAGGCTGCTTGAAGCTACCAACGGGGAACTGATGACAAGAACCAGACAGAGCCACACAACGAGGCTGCTTGAAGCTACCAACGGGGAACTGATGACAAGAACCAGACAGAACCACACAACGAGGCTGCTTGAAGATTCTTGTTTTGTTTTGTGTGTGTGTGTGTGGGGGGGGGGTGCGTGCGCACGCGCGGGCGGGCGTGCGTGCGTGCGTGTGTGTGTGTGTGTGTGTGTGAGAGAGAGAGAAATGATTTATTTTCATTCCCATGTCTCCAAATGCAGTGAAATTTCCGGTTGCCTTTTTAAGATGGACGATAATGGACAAGACGTATGAAATAGTAAAAAAATTAAATTATATGGCTCTGAAACATGGAGAACAACAAAGACAACAACCAAAAAGCTAGAGACTTTCATAAATGGGTGCTTGCGTAGAATAGAGGGATTAAAATGGTATGACAAGGTTACCAACGTGGGAACTGATGACAAGAACCAGACAAGTGCCAGTGAAACAAGAGATGAGAAGAAGGCGATGGACAGGACCCACATTGAGGAAACCTGTTGATAGCATTACAAGGCAGTCCTTGTTCTGGAATCCACAGGGAAAGAGAGGCAGAGGTAGACACATATTAGTCACATGCAGATGAGTGGTCCTCTTCTTTCTTTGTCTCTTCAGGGTCCCGGGAACCGCACGGGACATGTTGTAAACATAACAAGTGACAAATACGTGCATATCTTAACACGTTTAAATCCTGTAGTGTACTGTTGACGGTTCACAACGAGACGTCTGTTTTTACCAATCCATGTTAGAAAAGATTAAGTTTATTTGCGTTCTGTTTTCTCTTACTGTTGCATTATCAGATATCTCATTGTCACATATCTAAGTGTTAGATATCCCAGTGTCGGATATCCGCATTGTCACATATTTCATTGTCACATATCTCATTGCCACATACCTCATTGTCACATACCTCATTGTCACATATCTAAGTGTTAGATATCCCAGTGTCAGATATCCGCATTGTCACACATTTCATTGCCACATTTCTCATTGTCACATACCTCATTGTCACATATCCGAGTGTTAGAAATCCGAGTGTCGTATCCCCATTGTGACATATCTCATTGTCACGTATCTCATTGACAGATATACCATTGTCAGATATCCCAATGTTAGATATCCCACTATCTGATATCCCATTGTGACATATCTCGGTGTCAGATATCCCATTATCAGATGTCTCGTTGCTGAAACATCCACATACAGTGTGATCCCAGAGTTTGTGTGACACACGAGTAATACTCTTAAGTTTATAATGTTAAAACATTTTCACTTGTAAGCACAAGAAATGCTATTACAATCTTATGGTCAATACACCACGAACGAACTGAGAGGCATGTCTGCTCTTTTAATCGGTGTTAAATTTAGCTTTCACTGTGCAATGCGCGCCTTTTCCTTATTTACCTGAAACGGTTGGCGGGATTGGTTTATTTTTCGTTTCATTTGAACAGTAGTAGCACGGGGAATTTTACCAATTAAAACACGAATATTTTATGAAAATTTCCTTTGGCAGCATCTTCCCCTTTTGTCTGGACACTCGTCCTTACTAAAAGTTACACAGGTGAGTTGAGCGGAGAAGGAAAACCGCCCGAGATTTGACCAAATAATGCCTCCGCTGTCTGGAACTCTGTAAACATTGCTAGATAATCCCAGCAAGTCTTTAATTATCTCCCCACAATGACTTCGAACATTTGTGGTGGGAGGGCGTGGAAATGTCTTTGGCTTGATAAAAGAAAGAAAAAAAACAAACAAAATCCACTTGAGGTATGGTGGTTTACATTCACCATCATCATGTTACTTTGCGTTCCTAACGGAGTATAGAGCCACCACTGTAGTTGGTGCACTTGCAGGAAGCCTGCACCAAGCATTCGCATTCGCTTTCAGCAATGACGTTTGTAACAATGTTTTTATTGTGATGAGATGGCCAGTTCCAGGCACAACCTGATATTAGTGGCATTATACGACCTACCTCAGGATACTGTAGTCCTGTTCTTCGGTGTCTCCAGAGATATCCTGGGAACTACGTGGCACGGTCGTTTACATCTGGGGTCCTCGACCTATTTTTGCTCATGGTCCCCTTCTGAGCTTCATTTACCTCAGTGGTCCCCCTAACAGTCACTGTTATCTGGAAAAAGAGGTACTTTACTACATACTTATATTCCAGAGGGTGTTCAGTCTTAACTGCTTGGGTACCTTCACATGTTGGCATAGAGGGAAATGAAAAGGCAGATAAAGAAGCCAAGAAAGGTAGATCTGATAAAAATCTAATAAATGTAGGGATGAGTAAATCAGAGATTAAGAGCTTAATTAAAGATTTAATAACAGATGAATGGAAAGCAGAGTGGGATAAAAATCTGAAAGGAAGACATGCTTATAAGTTGTTCAAGGCTCCAACAAGAAAATTTCAGATATCTTGGGATTTGAAAATTCCCAGTAATAAGAAACTTCTCAGACTACAGCTGGGAAAAGGCTATTTCAGAATAGAAGAATCTTACTGTGCAGGATGTCTTAAAGACAATAATACAGAACATTTCTTGTTAAAATGTAAGAGGTATGAACAAATGAGAATACAAATGTTAGATTATTTGCAGGCATCAAACTTACCTATAAATATAGAAGTGTTAAGAATAGACAGACCTAGGGAACTGCATAATATAGTCAAACAATATTTAACACGAACAAAGGTTAATATATAGTAGTTGGGAATGTGAAGGTCTGATGCTGTTCTTACAATGCATATGACTTTTAACAGGTGAAAGTCAATTAAATATATGTTAAAGTCAGTTATATAACTGGAACTACCAGGCCTTTACACCCCTCAACCTTAATATTATTCTTGTTCAGAGTTTCTGCTTGATTTTGTATGGTTTTTTTTTTTTTTTTTTTTTTTAAACATACAAGCATAATTGGTCATTGTGATTGTCCCTATTTGCAATGATTTGACAAATGTGATGCCACTTTCTCATATCGGCAGTTGTTCATATTATTTGGAATTGAAAACAATATACAGGGTGTCCATAAAGTCTCTTTACAATTTAACAAATTTATTACAAAGGCAATTGATGATATATCTTAATCAGATTTGTTCTATGTATTCAGTGGTTATCAAAGTTTTTAATCACATACCTTTATCGTATTTCAAGTACCCTGTTGATGAAAGAGGTACTGTTAAATGAACCCCTAAAAAAATGGCTACTCCTCAAGAGAAGGCACAATGTGTATCATGGTTTATTGAAACAAAATCGGATAGGCAGACTCAGCGAAACTACAGAACTAAGTATGGAAGAGATCCACCGTCACGTCCGTCAATTCGTGCATGGCACAAGAAATTTATGGAGACAGGGACAGTGTTGGATAAAGGGAGGAGTGGACGACCAAGAACATCTGAGGAAAACATCGAGCGTGTAAGACAAGCCTTTTATCATTCTCCCACAAAGTCCATCCGTACTGCTGCCAGACAGTTAGAGCTAACAAGTTCAACAGTGCACAAAGTCCTACACAAGAACTTGCGATTGTACGCTTACAAAGTGCAACTCTTACAGGCACTCGAGCCAAATGATAAACCAAGACGAAAAGAGTTTGCAGTTAACATGCTGGAACGAATTTCTGAGGATGAAACGTTCCTTACCCGAGTTTGTTTTAGTGATGAGGCAACCTTTCATGTTTCAGGGAAACTGAACACACATAATGTGAGAATCTGGGGATCAGAACACCCTCATGTGACTAGGGAACTTCACCGAGATAGTCCAAAGGTGAATGATACCATAGCCACCATTGATGAGGCTATGCTACAGCGAACATGACAAGAAATCGAGTACCGTCTTGATGTGCTTCGTGCACCTAATGGTGCCTATATAGAGGTGTATTAAATGAGGCAAAAAAAACTTCAATATCTAGTTCTCATTTTGTAATAATTTCCACATATTTGTCTTTTCATTTGCCTTTGTAATAATTTTATTTATTTATTTTTTTTTTTTTTTTTTTTTTTGCGTTCGCCCGCTAATACTCGAGGCGAAATCTCAGGTTATTATTTTATGTCTAACCTGACATTGATTTCACGTGAGTATCCCTTTATTTCTTGTACAGAGACAGGTGTCCCTCGCCATTCAGGCAAATACTCGCCGATTTCGGAGGTACCCATTGCAGCTGGGTCGGCTCAGGAGCCGCCAGTCCCTGGTCGACGACACTGCTTCAAATGTTCTCGCCAGGTCTCGAGTTCTTCTTCTTCTTCCGTCCTTAGCCACCGACCGTCAAAGCAGTCAGTGGCCATTACGCCCAGGGCAACAGCAGATAGGTTTTCTTTGCCATTGTTTCCCATCACGCCTATTGGCGTCTTTAGGGCAATGGCAAATCAATCCATCTGCTGTTGTTTCCGTAATCGAAGTGACTGGCAAACTGGTAGGTCTCGAGTTAATCCAGTCCAAATCCCGGTCGACGAAAAATCCTCAAATGCCGTCTCCCGGGTTTGATCCTGTATCACCCGGTCGCCAGAGCGATGTTGTAACCACTACGCTAGCGCGGCTCCCATAAATTTGTTAAATTGTAAAGAGACTTTATGGACACCCTGTATATCCTAATTATAACCCATCAGAGGTTGAAAGGGATATTTTTCTTTATTACTTTACCATGTTGCTGTAACCCCTGGAAATATGGCATGGTCCACGTTGAGAACCACTCATTTACATTAAAGTTTTTCGGATTCAGTGTTTCTCCTTTTAACTTTTTAAATACCATGCTCTGATTGGCTATTTGTGATTTCTAATGCATTTGGGACTATGTCGTGACAAGGGTGTATAAAGATCTTATGTATTTAAGTCACTCTGTAGGCATCTAGGGACCCAAAGACGCAGCAATAGAGACCGCAGTCAGCGACTCATAGCTTGACTGTCTGCGTCAGGACCAGCGAACCAGAGCTGGTCAAGACCGCACTCCACCTCCACGTGGTGGTCCTGGAAACAGTCTGCAGCAGTGCAGTCTGGTTGAGCGAGTGTGGATCGAAATGGGAAGGCAAACCCAGTCTTAAAAAATGCCGTGCAGAAGTCGGATGTGTCGACCGAAAGGTGCAGATATCACAGCTTAGGCGTAAACAGACACAACGCAACCACCGTCCTTTTCAGGAAGAACGAAGAAGAAGAACTCTGTAGGCATCTAGTAAAAAGCGCGTGTATTAGGATTTATCTCTGAGACACATTAAAAATGAGAAAGTATGTGTGAGTCAGCAGCTCTGTGTGACAGATTTGAGAGAACTAGATACGAATGCATGCATGAATCATTGAGTGACAGGTATCGCAGAGAAGGAAGGCATCATCGAGTGAGTAATGTAGTCTGTGTTACAGGTATTAGTGAGGTACATAATTATGTATTAGTCTTTGTGTGCGACATATAAAAGAGAGGTATAAATGTATGGCTGAGTCACTGTGAGTGACGTAAATTAAGACATGTATATTTCTGAAAACAATTTTTTTAAAGCAAGAAGTTAAGGCTTTAATAAACGGATGCTTGCGCAAATAGGATTGAAATGGGACAAGATTACCAAAGTGAAATGACAAGAAACAGGCAAATGTCAGCGGAACAAGAGATGAGAGTAATACGTATTGAGGAAACCTGATGAGGGCATTAGAAGGTGGTTCGTGTTGTGGAATTCCCAGGATAAAAGAAATCGAGAACGATCGAGTTCATTGAAGGCCTATGTTCCTTAGATTGCTGAAGGGTAAGGATGATGATGATATGTCTGGGTCATTGTATGTGGTAGTTTTGACAGAACCATAAATGTTCCCTTGCGTCATTCATGCCACATATAACAGAAGTATGTACAGTATGTAGGAACTGCTGTATAAGACATATCAATGTTTAGACTTTTGTTCCGCCCGTAACGTTTGTCCCATCTTTGCCCACCAAAGTTGAAATTTTTTTCACAGCGCGTTCTCCCCCCCCCCCCCCCCCCCCCCCTTTTGCGGTACGTAAATTACACATCAGATGAAAAAACGCGCAGTTTGTTCCCTTCCTTAATAATGGCGACTGTTTGATTCTTGTCACAAGTTCTTGAATTTTTCCCATTTGTACGTCAGGTGAGTCTGGAGTTCGTTACATTTGCAGTAACTCGGCCGATTTAGTCGCTCAAGTTGACACTCCCTTAAATAATGATACGGAGTAATAGAAGGTTTATTTTGAAATTATTTTATTTTAATACGTACCAAGGCACGATTTTAAAAAAAAATCCACTCAATTACATCACATTTTGTGATAAGTAGCTGTTAATTAATTAGACAAATTTCTGTCCATTGACAGTTTTTCACTTTTCCCCCCATGTCATTTTTGACGCATTACTCCAAAGCTTCATATCCATTGCATCCAGATAAATGACTACTGGAGAATTCGTGCCGTCATCAGTGCATGGCAGCAGAAAGCGCACAACATATTTATTACCCGCCATATTTTGGCAGGTATATTGCTCCTATAACAGAAATCTCTGTGAATGGTTGAGTCACTGTGTGACAGTATGTGAGAGAGGGCAAGGTAAACGACAATGGGTAATACGCCTTACTAAGATACAGGACAGATAATTCCTACGTTACGACCATAAGGCCTTCGTCGGGGACTAATGAACTAAAAGAGTAAAGTGAGAACTAAGTTAAATACATTCAAATTAATAAAATTATACGACCACAAAATACAAACGTTCCCAACATCGCTGTCGTGGATTCAATTGTAATCAGACGTTATAATGTGAGAGGCGTACCTGTTTGATTGCTTCGATCCTGTAAAAGGCATGAGAGAAGTTTTAGTGAATGTATGAGGCGTTCTCCGAGATATGTGTGGGACAAATATCAATGAACTTCTCCCTCCCCCAAACACACACACACATACACACTTAATTTTCTTGCTTTCATCTCTTCCTAGCATATTTTCTCACTCACCGTATTATCAATAAAATTTAAAAAAAAAAAACAACTTCTACTGCCGCCCATGCAATGTTCTCCAAGTTCACATACCATTATTCAGCGACATTCACACTTCATTACTGTAACTCACTCCCTCGTCAACCCGCAACATCATCTGCCTTATCTGCATCCGCTCTCTTTGTCTCGTTTCCTCGCCATTTACCTCAGCAGCGACCTTTTCCCGGTGTTAATAGGATAACGCATTTCCAACAGTGTTTATTGATTTCAGCAACGCGTTCCGGTGAAAAAGCAGCACTGGAAGAGCCATTAACTACCCTGCTTCACAGAAAAAAAGTAGTCCCATACATAGCAGATACTGCATTAGGGGAGTGAAATGTTAGAGACTTCATAGACTAGGTCCAGCCTTATAAAGCGAGGTGACCAGTTCCATTCCTTGCTGCCTTTGCCTTCTCTAACTCAAGAGTTGAGCGAGGAACCTATATTAGACTGGAGCGTGACGCAACCAAATTTCAAATCCGGAACCCAGTAACTGCCGCGAAAGGTAAGCGCTATATTCACTCTGCCAATAGGACACAAAACGTACTTAGTGAGCTACAAAAATTAGAAGGAGCTTCGTTAATTTTAGGGCGTGATCTATAAAGTGTGTGGGTGTATGTTTATGGTTTGTTTCCTCTCTGTGATTAATTCACCACGTAGTTGTGCACGTGTGTGTGTTTTTCCCTCTGTATAATCAATTGACTACGTAGTTTCCGTTTAGCGGGGTTAAATAAAGCAAAGGCACGTAGTTACAACATGTTTACAATTTTAAACCTGTTTACTCACAAAGAATAATCAAATGAGTTTATAATATTCTTTCAGTAAGTTAATTCAAATCATTAAACTTCAGCTGGCGAAACGAAAGATAATAACTAACAACACGTTTTTCAGCAATCATCATCAGCTCCTTTCGAATCTACTTGGAGCACAAGTATCAACAAAATTACGCCAAGTTGTCCAGTCCTGTGCCACCCGTTTATGTCTTTCCATGTTTTCTTTATCTCTTTTGTGTCTACCTCGAGTTATTTCTGCATGTGTAGATTTCTGTTTTTGTCTACTCTATATATTTTGTTACCCTTGGTATACCAGACCAAGAAAGAACTGCCTCACAATTGTATCAGGTGGTTTTTCTTAATGTGTGTCCTATCCATCGCCAGTGTCTTTTTCTCATCTCTTGTTCCACTGGCACTTGTTAGGTTCTTGTCATGTGTTCTACATTGGTGATTTTGTTATACCATTTCAATTTTTATCTGCGCATGTCTGGAATCTTTCTGGGTTGTAATTTTTGTGTTCTCTGCATGTTTCAGAGCTATGCAAAAGAACTGACTGGCATTAGAGATGACGATCTTGTTGTGTTTTTGTTTTCGTTTTCGTTTTGAACTTTATTTCTTTACATTTAAATACATTTCGAAATATACTGAACGCTCTTCTGGCCATTTTTATTCTTAATCTCACATCAATGTCCGCCCCTCAAACTTTGTTATGATTGCTGTCAGTGTGTATATAACATCGTGTTTGGGCGTTTCTTCAAGAGCAATCTTTTCATTTTTAAGCACTGCTAGACAAATAACAATATATTTACATGTATGAAATGCGTATTAGACAAATAACAGGACATTTGTAACACAAAATAATAATAATTAGTTATTTTCCAGTGACTTAACACAAGATTTCATTTCGCTAAAATCCATCTTGACATTTGACGAACACTAACTTATTGCACTGATGTGCACTAATTGAAAATGCTCTTGATTTTCTTTGTGCGTTTCATCAATGTTCTGTTTAAGTGCTTACAAATGCACTAGTCTTAGTAACCGTAGTATAATTTCTAATAAGGCGATCATCATTGCGTAGAATAGAAGGATTGAAATGGCATGACAAGATCATTAATGTGGAACTGATGACACGAACCAGACAAGTGCCAGTGGAACAAGATACAAATACAGAAACAAATGGGATGTAGAGCATCCAGGTCACAGACAAAATGATGCATACTACCAGCTCAACAGAAGAGAACAAGTGGTAAACTTCAGACACCGCACTGGCCACAACAGATTGAGATACCATCTATTCAACAAGTTAAAGATAGGAACTACCGATGAGTGTAACTATGGCACTGATAAAATGACTGCTGAACATCTGCTTCAAAGTTGTCCAACATCTGCGGAACAGAGAAAGTGCATGTGGCCGACACCAGTGCTGTTCGTGTAAAAAGCTCTACGGAGATGCACATAGCATCAAACTGCCTACTGCTTTCTTTGAAAACATTCAAGTAGACGTCTCAGAGTGTACAAAGAAGAAGAAAAAAAGTACTACATATGAGAAGAAAACATTGGCGATGGATAGATCACCCACTGAGGAAATCTATTGATAATATTCCAAGGCCGTCCGTGTTCTGGAACTCGCAGGGCAATAGAGATAGAAGAAGACAGAAAAGCCCATGGAAAGACCTTGAGCTGATGGCACGGGCCAGGAGGCTAGGCATATGTTTGTTGAAGGCCCAGGCTCCTTGGGGAGTTGAAGGGTGATGAATGATGGTGGTGATGATGACGATGTTGATGATGATGGTGATGGTAATGATGATGATAATGATGGTGGTGATGATAGTGATAATGGTGATGATGATGATGATGATAATGATGGTGGTGATGATGACGATGGTGATGGTGGCGGTGGCGGCGGCGGTGGTGATGGCGGTGGTGATGACGGTGGTGGTGAGGACGGTGGTGATGGTGGTGGTGACGGTGGTGGTGACGGTGGTGATGGTGATGATGGCAGCCATCTAACACGGTTTGCACGAAATTTTCAGTCGTCTTCCCCGGGAATCTAAGCAAATTAGGACCGGCCGACTTTGCTGGTGCTGAACGTGGCACCAGAGATGACGCTGCTAGACGAAGGCACTCCGCTTCGTCAGTAGGCCTGGGCGCCCAGATAGTCAGGCAATAGCTAAAATCAATGGCTGTTGTTTATAAAGGGGAAAAATATCGTGTGACTAATACAAGAAGGTAATAGAACCGACTTATTTGTAATCTGATCAGTCGATGAACTTTTTTTTTTTTCTCATGGGTATATACCGCTACCATTTTCTTTACAAAATACAATTTAGCCTCGTTTTGGTGAGGCACGCGCTGTTGAGCCTGGGCACAAAGGTTGTCGGTTATATTAGGGCACATGTCCATATATATATATATATATATATATATATATATATATATCTATATGTCTATATATATATATATATATATATATATATATATCAAGACCGCGTGGCTTGGTTATTCTGCTTTGATTCTCTATTTCCCTGTATCTATTTCTGCCCTCTTCCTCCCCCTCATCTAGTCTCCTTCAGTAATTCTCCGGTCATTGATCTTTGATCTTCAGTCGCCGTGTCTTTCACTCTTGAAAAGAAGATGGTGTTCATTCATTTCCGGTTTTCGCTCCTTATGGAGCAAGGGGCCCACCACTGAAGCTGGCCTCCTGGCAGGAATCCTGTATGACAGCATTTGTCTGCTCCTGCAGTTGTGGTTTATGCAGCAGTCTGTTTTATATGACAAAGTTGACGACCCCATGCACAAATCTGTTTTATATGTCAAAGTTGCCGACCCCATGCACAAATCTGTTTTATATGACAAAGTTGCCGACTCCATGCACAAATCTGTTTTATATGACAAAGTTGCCGACTCCATGCACAAATCTGTTTTATATGACAAAGTTGCCGACTCCATGCACAAATCTGTTTTATATGACAAAGTTGCCCACCCCATGCACAAATCTGTTTTATATGACAAAGTTGACGACCCCATGCACAAATCTGTTTTATATGACAAAGTTGCCGATTCCATGCACAAATCTGTTTTATATGACAAAGTTGACGACTCCATGCACAAATCTGTTTTATATGACAAAGTTGCCGACCCCATGCACAAATCAGTTTTATATGACAAAGTTGTCGACCCCATGCACAAATCTGTTTTATATGACAAAGTTGACGACCCCATGCACAAATCTGTTTTATATGACAAAGTTGCCGACCCCATGCACAAATCTGCTTTATATGACAAAGTTGCCGACCCCATGCACAAATCTGTTTTATATGACAAAGTTGACGACCCCATGCACAAATCTGTTTTATATGACAAAGTTGACGACCCCATGCACAAATCTGTTTTATATGACGAAGTTGACGACCCCATGCACAAATCTGTTTTATATGACAAAGTTGACGACCCCATGCACAAATCTGTTTTATATGACAAAGTTGACGACCCCATGCACAAATCTGTTTTATATGTCAAAGTTGCCGACCCCATGCACAAATCTGTTTTATATGACAAAGTTGACGACCCCATGCACAAATCTGTTTTATATGACAAAGTTGACGACCCCATGCACAAATCTGTTTTATATGACAAAGTTGACGACCCCATGCACAAATCTGTTTTATATGACAAAGTTGACGACTCCATGCACAAATCTGTTTTATATGACAAAGTTGACGACCCCATGCACAAATCTGTTTTATATGACAAAGTTGTCGACCCCATGCACAAATCTGTTTTATATGACAAAGTTGACGACTCCATGCACAAATCTGTTTTATATGACAAAGTTGCCGACTCCATGCACAAATCTGTTTTATATGACAAAGTTGACGACGCCATGCACAAATCTGTTTTATATGACAAAGTTGACGACTCCATGCACAAATCTGTTTTATATGACAAAGTTGCCGACTCCATGCACAAATGTGTTTTATATGACAAAGTTGAGGACTCCATGCACAAATCTGTTTTATATGACAAAGTTGCCGACCCCATGCACAAATCTGTTTTATATGACAAAGTTGACGACCCCATGCACAAATCTGTTTTATATGACAAAGTTGACGACCCCATGCACAAATCTGTTTTATATGACAAAGTTGACGACCCCATGCACAAATCTGTTTTATATGACAAAGTTGACGACCCCATGCACAAATCTGTTTTATATGACAAAGTTGACGACCCCATGCACAAATCTGTTTTATATGACAAAGTTGACGACCCCATGCACAAATCTGTTCTATATGACAAAGTTGCCGACCCCATGCACAAATCCCATATTAGTCGTTTCGTACGACATGTCAGAGTAATCTTCTTGTCTTTGTTTCATCAGAGGCCCCCCCCTCCCCCCCCCCCCCCCCCCCCCCCCCCAAGGCACTACACGGGACAGAGGGTGGTGTGCTTGAAGAAAAACTTAGGTTTGATATATAAAAGGTGTTTCAAAATTATGTGCACACATTTTGAATGCTGATAACTCAACTATCATTTGAGACAGAATGATGACATTTTCACATTTAAGGTCACAGATGTTCAAAGTGTTGACGACCTGCAACAATGCATTGTTCACAGCGATGAAAACCTGACTGCCATTCTGTATTGTTACTAAATGTATAGTGAAACATACAATTTTAATTTGATGTCCCAGGTCCCTCACTATGCGCGTTTTGAGATGTGCACAACCTTCTATTTAAACCCCCTCCAAAAAGCTTCACGAGTAATAATCTAATGGCATTATTCATTTGTATGTCGCATTATAGCAAACGTTTATGTTAAGTTATGTGTGAGTTATATGCATTCGAAGTATCCCAACTAACATAATTACCGATATATGTTACGTCGGTCGGTCACACTGTCGCGAGAGGGTAGATGGTTATAGAATTTAAAATGATATCCTGGACATAAAGGTGTATCAGATGATACCAGGATAGTGCCAGATAAGAGTCTGGTCTTATCAGTAATACCCCTTTCTCTGAAAAGAGTAAAGGTGTATAGACAACAAAGGTCGGGTCAAGCTGTATAAGTTTCCAGAGAAGATGATAATGTAATACTCTGAGTCCTTATCTGCTACCTCTCCAGATCCTCCTCTGTTAATGGTGGTTATTATTATTATTGACTCTGCTAGACTGTAACTTAACTTAAAGAATTTAAGTAAGTCTGCAGGTAAATATTTACAATTTAATTTGTACAGTTTCTCTTTTCTGTTTGAAAAGTTTTAAAAGAAATGATATGACAACATTAAATAAATAATAAAATATTCAACAAAGTCTTTCACTGAATGGAAATGTCTATCACTATGGAGAAAGTCTTGCTTGGATGGTTTCTCTCTGATTATTTACTATTTTATATTGTCACAGTTCTGATTGAAGACATACACTGCTTATTTACATCATACAACTGTTTCTGTTTATTTTTGGTGTACTGGGATATGCTGGACAGTTGCCTTTGTGGGCAACTTATCTGAGTCACTGAAGATGGCTCCCTCTGATGTTGGATATAATTTATTTCTGTAATTCTTCCAAGTGGTGTACCCGAGATGTCTTGCCCTCTGACATAGATCGGCACTGCATCCGTCGTAACCTCAACAAGAGATGCCTCTTGTATACTTGTTAGGTTTACAGGATAAAACCTGAAATGAAGTTAAATGCAATCCCTGTATTTTTCTATCACTATCCCTCTATGACACAGATGGGGATGATAGACAGTTTCAGACAGAGTGCTAGCAGATGCACAAGATATAATATAGTAGCAACAATCAATTCAGTTCATTGTGATCATAAATTTCTTCTACATTCTTATTTATAAGCCTTTTCCCATGATCCGCCTCCCTACAATAATTTGGTTGTGAATAAAACTACTAAGTAATATATCAAACTATACAGTAATCCAATTCCTTTCATCCTTCCTTACGTTCCTGGTATGTGTCTCATTCCATTAAGAAATACTTCTTTAAATACCTTTCCAAACTTACAGACACACTTTGGCCATTATCCGCAATTATTTTTAATATTTCCCAAGGCTGGCTTTGCCTCCAGAATTACACACAAGACTGTAAGTTCACCAGCAACACACTGTAATTTTCTAACACATCTACACACTTCCTATTGTACAGGTGGATTAATCCCTAGAAATACACATGATTATACATATATATATATATATATATATATATATATATATAGATTCGTTCTTACCCTCAGGCATACACACAGACGACCTTTTAATGGCTGTTTAAGGTCTGCTTACCAGTACAGAAGGCAAATCGCTTCCACTAACACTGGCTTTCTTTTGCCGCTCTCTGTGGCTTTCAAATATTGTGACTGACATGATTCTGTTAGACACGCGCTATAAATAGTGTGGCCTCGAGCGTCCGAGGTAGTCCCCCAACGAATGTGTATTGAGTTCAAAAAATATTGGTAAATTTTGCCTATTGTACAAATCAGGAAAACTAAGATTTTTTTAATCTACGTTATTCCTGGAGCGATTTTATTCATCTAAAGTTTAAAATACGCCCTATATTATTCTACATACTTCTAGTAAACAACCTTTTTCATTCCTAAATGCATTTTATTTTATGCGTACGTTACACAGCTAAATAATGGACTAACCTGAGGCTTCGATGCATTCAACTAGAGATTTCTCCCGTCCTGTATCAGTATTTGTACAAGTATTTGTACTTACGGGTAGAGCAACATCCCTAATATCGTTTTGGTAGCCTCTTCCATGTGGTACTTCTTACACCATGCTGTAGTTGATTGTCCTTCGATACTTGTTTGCACATATTTGGACTTCCACTTTATTTATCCAAGGCTGTAGTAAACACGGCATAACGAAGCGTTCTGATTGGCCTGTGTATCTTGCAGTTCTTACAATGTATGGGGCGCGGTGTGGTCAGAGTTAAGCAGAATTCGTGTTGTGAGACAGACGACACTTCACGACATAAGCATCCCAATTCAAAAGCGTAAACCCGCTGTTAAAGCTTCTTGTCTGGATTCACAATCACAACATTCTCCCAATATGGGTTTCACTCTGCCTTCCTACTCTCCTGGTTTCCTTCAGGTGGGTGCCTACTCAAAAATCTGCCCCAACATTCTGAGATCCAGGGATAAACCGCATTCATTCATTCATAACCCTCCACTCCTAAAGAAGCATATGCCTTCAACAAACACATGCCAAGTCCTCCTGTCACGTGCCATCATCTCAAGTTCTTTCCACGTTCTCCTCATCATTTTCACCTCTGTTTCCAGCTCTATTCTCCATGTGCTTCTTGGTCTACCTCTGCCTCTCTTGCCCTGGGGGTTCCAGAACAAGGACTGCATTGTAATGTTATCAACAGGTTTCCTTAGTGTGTGTCCTATCCATCGCCATCGTCTTCTTCTCATCTCTTGTTTCACTGGCACTTGTCTAGTTCTTGTCATCAGTTCCACGTTGGTAACCTTGTCATACCATTTTAATCCCTCTATTCTACGCAAGCACCCATTTATGAAAGTCTGTAGCTTTTTGGATGTTGTCTTTGTTGTTCTCCATGTCTCAGAGCCATATAATAGGATTGACTTGACATTTGAGTTGAAGATTCTTATTTTCGTGTTGGATCCAATTTCTCTTGATCTCCATATATTTCCCAATGCAATGAAAGCTCCTCTTGCTTTTTGTATTCTTATTTTGATATCGCTGTCTGTCCCTCCAACTTTGTCTATATTACTGCCTAGATATGTGTACGATTCTACATCTTGTATTGGTGTTTCTTCAAGTTCAACCCTGTTATCAATACCTGCATTTATTCTCATTACTTTTGTCTTTTCCCTGTGTATTTTCAGACCCAATTGCTGTGACTTCTCATCGAGTGTTTTCAATTTGTCCTGCATCTGATTACGGTTATGGGACAGAAGAGCCAAGTCATCAGCAAAATCCAGATCATCCAACTGCTTAGTCAGAGTCCACTGGATTCCATTTCTGTTGTTTGTTGTCGATGATCTCATAACCCAGTCTATTGCTAGTAAGAAAAGAAATGGAGACAAGAGGCATCCTTGTCGCACTCCTGTTCTTATCCCAAACGGTTCTGTAAGCTGTCCTTCGTGAAGAACTTTGCATGTCATGTCTTCATATGTTTCCTTTATTAAATTAATGATCTTCAGGGGAACTCCATAATGCCTCATCAATTTCCAAAGTGATTCTCTGTCTACACTGTCAAATGCCTTTTCGTAGTCCACAAATCCGATGTATAGTGGTGAATTCCATTCCAGACTTTGTTCAACTATTATTCTCAAAGTGGCATATACCGCATGTTGTGTTAATAAACAGCACATGTGCGGCTGCCTGTCTAATTGCTGATTATCAACTAATATTCACCTTTTTCACCTCTCTGAGTCTGTCCAATGACATGTCCAGAGATGATAGAAGTTCCTCAAAAGTTTCGCAGTTATGAGGATATCATCCATAAAATTGGTGATAGCTGAGTTGTGTAAGGGATCCAATAATTTCCTCATCAGCCTAGTGAAAACACTCGGAGTATTCTTCACCCCATAAGGCAACATATAGAAGTCATAGTGCCCCTCCGATGTGCTAAAGTCCAGTAACAGTCTGATTTCAGGCTTGACGGGAATCTGGTAATACCCTTTACTTAGATTCACTTCTGACTCTGTTATCCTTTATTTTCCTGTCATCCAGGCAGAGTCTATTTTCACCAGGGAGTTTCCACAGCTAAACCTCACTGGCACGATAATATGATTCATAGGGGGAAATGAATTTTCCTGCACCAAGAAATCAATTCTCCCTTTTAGCATTTGCTATATATAATCTTAGTCCATGTCCGTGTTCATACTTCCAATGGACCGTGTAGGGGCAGACCAACTACCACTGTTGCCGGTGCCCTGCTAATGCTAATTTAATAGACGTATAGTGAGGTGGGCTGAGCTTTAGGCCAATTGCCCAATCTCTCACTCCTCCTGGGGTTACCCCTCAGTTTCAGTTTCAAAGTTGGCTGACTAACCATACTTCTATTTTTAGCCAGTTCCAGGAATTCTGAGCAACATTGTGTCGGTGCGGGATGGGTTGTTTCCCCTCTCGATACGAGACGGAGAGTTGCCATGGTAACTGGTTTATTAGAAGACTTTTTGTGAGAAGGTGTTGTCCTATTCACTATGTCTACCTTATTTTTAATTTTAGGCCTATGTTCGCCCCAATGCGTTTCTAGGTCCTGTTGATTTTCCCAACGTGTGGGATGTTCCTTGCTACATTGTGCACAGGCATTCACATACTGAACTGTCTTCAGCAATATCTGGCCAATAATATTTCACAGATGCTCTTTGACAGGTGGTACCTATTTTCCCATGTCCACCGTCTGATACAACATGTGCTAATTCCATAACTTTTCCCTGTAACATGATAGCAGTACTAACTGTCCATGCCCATTCTGTCTTGCTCCAGCTTTCCTGTAGAGCAATCCATCATTCAAATAAAACTGTCCTTTCTTAGGGGTGTTATGGCTTTTTGCCAAAGCAAGGTTTAAAGGGCTATCTTTAGCTTGGGCCTTTTTCATCTTTCTCGGATGAATGTTTAGTGGAATTCCCTCCTCCTTCCTAGGGCTAGACCTGGTCTGGAGCGTTGCCATGATCACAGGTTTTCTAGGTTCACCCAAGAAGACATATTTACTTCCTATCACCAGCGGGTACATAGGATCATCACTTACTGCTGCACTTATCACTCCTTCCACGTAGCGAGTCCTAACATTGATCTTTGCTATGGGAAGTGTCATGGTGGCTGTTCCTTTTAATTCCTTGTATCTCCACTTTCTTTTTCTGTGGTGTATTGATCAGGGTTCACTAAGGATGCACTCACGACTGAGTCAAATTCCAATCCTGAATCATAAAGGCACATTATCTTAGGGCCTTTACATGTTACTTCTTCACGGGTGGGGGGTTAATGGAGATCTATCTGACTGTCTGTCAGTTCCTTCCTTCCCTTGTCCACTGTTCTCATGCATGCAGCGTAATATGGAGGGATTTTCTTACCACATTCAAGTGTATTATGGTGGTTCATTTTGCAAATTTTGCACCACTTATCTCCCTGTTTATAGGGTTTCTTATCTTGTACCTGAGGGTTCCTGTCCCTATGATCAAATTTAGGTTTGTCATAGTCTTGTTTGTATCTGAGTGGTTGTTGGTCCCTATTATCATACTCATCCTGGTTTTGGGGTGGCCTACTATTTTCTCCTTGTTTCTTCTTAATTCCTGCTATTTATTTCTGAGCTGCCTGATATCTTTCAGCAACTTTTAAAATCTCCCCCAACCTCTCTGCACCGTGTTCCATAAGAAATTTTCTCATGTCTGGAGGCATAGACTCTCTTACTTGTTCCATCATGACCATTTCTTTTAGGTCTTGACATTTCCCCAAAGTAGTCCACTTCTCCAAGTAGGTTTCTAATCTGGCAGAGAATTGGTGGTAGGTTTCTCCAGAAAGCAGCTTAGCAGTTCTGAATTTCTTTCTATAAAATTCTGAGTTCTTTTCATATCTAACCAGCAATGCCTGCTTTCAAGATTTCATAATCTTCCTGGTCTTCTTTTCCCAGTTTTGCGAAAACTTCATAAGAGACTCCTCTCAGGCCTTGTGATAACTTAAGGCTCCATTTCTCCTTCTCTAAGCCATAGTAGCTAACCTCTCATATCTACTTAGCTAAGATTCAATCTCATCCTCTTTCTCCATAAATGGGTCCAAGTGAAAATTCATGGCTCCATTTGAGGCACCTTGAATTACACTAGTGTCAGAGGTAGTTGAACTACTGCCATTACCTGTACCATTTCCTTGAAGTTCAAGCTCTTTCAATCTTAACTCATGTTCCCTTTGCAACCTCTTTTCTTCTCTCTCAGCCTCCCTTTCAGCAACCTGTCTTCTTTCCTCAGCCTCTATTTGCAACCTCTTATCTTCCCTATCAGCCTCCCTTCCAGCATCCTGTCTTCTTTCCTCAGCCTCTAGTTGAAGTTTCTTAGCCTCAGCTTCCATTTGTAATTGCTTGGCTTCCTTATCAACTTCCATCTGTAATTGCTTAGCTTCCTTATCAGCTTCTTTCTGTAATCTCCTTTCTGTCTCCAACTTCTTATCTTCTCTTTCTATAAACTTGTCACATTCATTAGTGACATATTGAATAAGAGCCTCCCCACTTAACCCAAACTCCTTTGCCGCCTGCACTGTAGCAGATCTAAACTTTGCCAAGTCTGCCATACTCATACACTAATAGTTTGCAGACACTCAAACACTCTTATCAATAGACCAATCACACACTTAATTAATACAAATCTAATTAATTAAAAGACCACTGTCAGCGTATCCAGTCACCACAATTTTTTTGTACTTAATGGTACTTCAACGTGCTTTATTTAGCTTTTAGTTTTTACTAACTTTTATTTTATTATTAATTTTTACTCCTACTGTTAACTCAGAGGAATTACGAGGGACGGTCAAAAAGTAATGCCTCGTAATTTTTAATTTCATTCAATAGGCAAGAAAACAGTTAAAATTCATATTGAAATGTAGCCCCAAGTCTGAACTTCAAAAATTTATTTCTCAATGTAGTCTCCGTTATTTGTTACAGTTTTTGTCCATCTTCTCACAAGGGCATGTATCCCCGCATGGTAAAAATGTGTGTCCTTTTTCCTAAACTACTGGCCCACTGTGCGTTTAAGGGTCTCGGTGTCCTCAAAGTGATGTCCACGAAGATCTTCTTTCAGTGGTCAAAACAGATGGAAGTAGAAGGTGCAAGATCGGGACTGTAAGGGGGATGTGGTAATAATGTCCAGCCAAATTCTGCAATCGCATCAATGGTGCGTTTAGCGGTGTGTGACGTGGCATTATCGTGCAACAGTAGTGCAGTTCTCTGATCTTTCAATGGGTAAAGTCGCCGAAGACGACCTCTAAGCTTCTTCAAAGTTTCAATGTAACAGGTCTGCATTCACCGTGTTTCCCTGTTCCAAGAAGTCGAGAAGAATCACACCCTTCTCATCCCAAAACACGGAGGCCATAACTTTCCCTACAGATGGTGAACTTTTGAACTTCTTTCTTGTCGGCGATGTTGTGTGATGCCATTCCATTGACTGCCTCTTGGATTCTGGTTAAAAAAAATGAACCCAAGTCTCATCACCTATCACAATATTCGATAAAAACTCTTCTCCTTCAGTTTCGTAACAGTGCAGGAGGTTGATGGCTATGGTTTTCTTGTTTCTTTATGTCTGTCTGTCAACATTCTGGGTACCCACCGTGCACAAACTTTTGAATAACCCAGGTCTTTAATGATGTTCTGGACACTGCCTTTACTAATGGACAACATGGAAGAAAGTTCATCCAGTGTTACCCGACGGTCACCACGAATGATGCCATCAACTCGATGAATGTTGTGTGGAGTCACTGCGGTAGACGGACGGCCAGTCCGCTTTGCGTCAGCCATTGAGGATTGACCTACTTCATCTTCGTCACAACGATGTACCCAACGTTGGACAGTGCTAACATCCACTGTTGAATCTCCATAAACATTATTCAAACGTTCGTGGATGCGAATTGGGGTCTCGCCTTCAGCATTGAGGAATTCTATGACAAAACGCTGTTTTAACCGAACGTCTTTGGCAGCCATTTTTAAACTGTTACAGTGGTGCCACCTGTTACTGAAACAGGTTGGTAATTCTATACAGTGCAGAAGAGTGTTTGAGTAATCCTGCTAAATTTACAAATTGCTCACCAATGCAGTATTTACGTACATAAAAAATAGGAGGCATTACTTTTTGACCTTCCCTCGTAAGTAACTATTATAAGACTGAATGTTTCAAAGCAAAGGACCCCAGGGTGATAAATGAATCCCAGAACTGAGACCCAGTGTCGCGAGAGGGTAGATGGTTATAGAATTTAATATGATATCCTGGACATAAAGGTGTATCAGATGATACCAGGATAGTGCCAGATAAGGGTCTGGTCTTATCAGTAATACCCCTTTCTCTGAAAAGAGTAAAGGTGTATAGACAACAAAGGTAGGGTCAAGCTGTATAAGTTCCCAGAGAAGATGGTAATGTAATACTCTGAGTCCTTATCTGTTACCTCTCCAGATCCTCCTCTGTTAATATGGTGGTTATTATTGTTATTGACTCTGCTAGGGGTAATTAATTAATTTAATTCACCAACAAAGAATGTAACTTAACTTAAAGAATTTAAGTAAGTCTGATGGTAAATATTTACAATTTAATTTGTACAGTTTCTCTTTTCTGTTTGAAAAGTTTTAAAAGAAATGATATGACAACATTAAATAAATAATAAAATATTCAACAAAGTCTTTCACTGAATGGAAATGTCTATCACTATGGAGAAAGTCTTGCTTGGATGGTTTCTCTCTGATTATTTACTATTCTATATTGTCACAGTTCTGATTGAAGACATACACTGCTTATTTGCATCATACAACTGTTTCTGTTTATTTTTGGTGTACTGGGATATGCTGGACAGTTGCCTTTGTGGGCAACTTATCTGAGTCACTGGAGATGGCTCCCTCTGATGTTGGATATAATTTATTTATGTAATTCTTCCGTGTGGTGTACCCGAGATGTCTGGCCCTCTGACATAGATCGGCACTGCATCCGTCGTAACCTCAACAAGAGATGCCTCTTGTATACTTGTTAGGTTTACAGGATAACACCTGAAACGAAGTTAAATGCAATCCCTGTATTTTTCTATCACTATCCCTCTATGACACAGATGGGGATGATAGACAGTTTCAGACAGAGTGCTAGCAGATGCACAAGATATAATATAGTAGCAACAATCAATTCAGTTCACTGTGATCATAAATTTCTTCTACATTCTTATTTATAAGCCTTTTCCTATGATTCGCCTCCCTACAATAACTTGGTTGTGAATAAAACTAATAAGTAATATATCAAACTATACAGTAATCCAATTCCTTTCATCCTTCCTTATGTTCCTGTTATGTGTCTCATTCCGTTAAAAAATACTTCTTTAAATACCTTTCCAAACTTACAGACACACTTTGGCCATTATCCGCAATTATTTTGAATATTTCCCAAGGCTGTCTTTGCCTCCAGAATTTCACACAAGCCTGTAAGTTCACCAGCAACACACTGTAATTTTCTAACACATCTACACACAGGTGGATTAATCCCTAGAAATACACATAATTATATATATATATATATATATATATATATATATATATATATATATATATATATATATATATATATATATTCGTTCTTACCCTCAGGCATACACACAGACGAGCTGTTAATGGCTGTTTAAGGTCTGCTTTCCAGTACAGAAAGCAAATCGCTTCCACTAACACTTGCTTTCTTTTGCCGCTCTCTGTGGCTTTCAAATATTGTGACTGACATGATTCTGTTAGACACGCGCTATAAATAGTGTGGCCTCGAGCGTCCGAGGTAGTCCCCCAACGAATGTGTATTGAGTTAAAAAAATATTGGTAAATTTTGCCTATTGTACAAATCAGGAAAACTAAGATTTTATTTATCTACGTTATTCCTGGAGCGATTTTATTCATCTAAAGTTTAAAATACGCCCTATATTTTTCTACATATTTCTAATAAACAACCTTTTTCATTCCTAAATGCATTTTATTCTATGCGTACGTTACACAGCTAAATAATGGACTAACCTGAGGCTTCGATGCATTCAACTAGAGATTTCTTCCGTCCTATATCAGTATTTGTAAAAGTATTTGTACTTACGGGTAGAGGAACATCCCTAATATCGTTTTGGTAGCCACTTCCAGGTGATACTTCTTACATCATGCTGTAGCTAATTGTCCTATGATACTTGTTTGCACATATTTGGACTTCTATTTTATTTATCCAAGGCTGTAGTAAACACGGCATAACGAAGCTTCTGATTGGCCTGCGTATCTTGCAGTTCTTACAATGTATGGCGCGGTGTGGTCAGAGTTAAGCAGAATTCGTGTTGTGAGACAGACGTGCGCGCCAGAAAAAAAATGTGCGCAACGCACGGTGTGCAACTTGCGCGGGGTGAGTGTTATATAAAACAAATACTTTGGTTTTATTTATTTTTTTATTTATTCTTTCACGAAATTAATAGCGCTCGACAAAGAAAAAGTGCGTAAAAATTGGTGTGCATGAGCCCTCACCCGATGTACAAATCATGAAAACTTGAAAGTTTTTGTTAAAACCACTTATTATCAGGGAACACTCTTTGAAAACAATCCAAACTTTCACACGATATTTTGTCATCAAAGAACTTTTAAATTGAATCTAGAATAACATAATTCTCGCCGCGTGTACGTTGGTCACAGCTGAGGAATGCAACCGTGTTGAAAAATTGTATTGTTTCCATTATATATACTCTCCCGAAAATAGTTACAATCAACAAAGAAAAGCGTTCGAATGACGGTGTTCATGAACAGTTTGATTACACTGTATAATGGAAAGAAACCAAAAACACTCTAAGAATGTACTTCTATCTGCTCATCCGGGAACGGAAACAGCACACTATAATTAAAAACCCGTCAAGTTTGACGGGTTATTGCTAGTGTATACATAGTTTTGAAACACCCTGTACATTGCATTGGTATGCCCCGTGGAGTTCCCGGAGAGTCCCCGAGGGTCTGTGAGAAGATAAAGCAAGAATAGAACAACTGCTTACTAATTGTTATTGTTGAACAGAATCGACATCACTGCACTACAGGCAAACCCATAGGTGCTCAGTCTCCCTCATATGCCGAAGAGTGCGAATGCTAATTATTCCTGTAGCTCGCTGGTTGGATACACGACGAAGTCTCTGCTACCATTTTGGTATATTTAAACCACTAAGGTATGCCGTCACAGGCAACTAACATGAGGCTGGGCACGGGGCTGAGAACCTCATCGTGTAAAATAAATTGATACAGAAACGGTCAGTCCAAGAGGACATGAATGCTTTGATGCAGGCTTTCTATAAGGGGGCGAGCTGCAGTCCTTTAAGAGCCAAAAGTCAAATTATGATAATCCTATATATAAAATCCCAGCTTTTTCTGTCAGTACGTAACGCTAAGGGATGCAACTTTGGTTGAAAGTTACACATTAATCGTATTGTTTCCCTTATATGTACTCTCCCGAAAATAGTAACACTTACCAAAGAAGAGTGCGCAAATGACGGTGTGCACAAAAATAGTTATAGAATGTGTGATCACGTATACACACATTGGGATCTTCGCTGCTGCTACGTAGTTCGTATACTGTGGTGATACACAGTGGTTTTAAAAAAATACTATTAATACTTTTGTTGCCGTTAGGTATTGTTGCTTTTGAATTTAATTCCCGTCTTATGACGGGCTTTTACACTAGTGTTGTGATAATGTTTCCTTCTTTGTGCTCAATTTGCAGTTATGTATTTTTTATAGTTTAATTGTTCCCTTTTTATTTCCATTATGTTTTGTCTTTGTTTCACTTTAACAAAATGTATTTATAATTTAATCACCTGGGTTTACACTATTCTGTGATAAACTGCTCACTAATTGTTAGTCAACATGTTTACACTGCTGAGACAGCGCAGACTGCGCTGGCTTGGTCATGTCCACCGCAAGGAAGATGGTCGCATCCCGAAAGATATCTTTTATGGACACCTGGCAGATGGCAAAAGAACAGTTGGGCAACCGCAGCTGAACTTTGAGGTTCAAAGATGTGTACAAGAGAGACACGAGGGTACTCCACATAAATCCAGCAACCTGGGAGGGCGAAGCTGCCGATCGTACCAAGTGGCGATGCTGTATACGGCGCCACCTCAGACTGGGCGAAAAGAAGCTCTCACGGCAAGCAGAAGAGAGGAGAAAAAGTCGAAAGGAACAAAAGGAAAATAAGCAGCTGAGAACTGTCACCTCAGGGGTGCATTCCCATAGTCCGTTATGACTGAAGGGGCTAGTTTTACTCCGTTCCAGGGAGACTTGGTATTTTTTGGTTTGGTTTTAAGGACAATTTTCATTGCACACGAACAACTCCATTGGTGCTCCGATCTTCTCCCTTAAATTACTCAAGGAGGATCTCAGCATAGTGCACCAACTCCGTAGCACCCGCGAGGATCCCAATGTGTGTATACATGATTCACACGTTCTATAAATATTTTATGGTGGGTAGGTTTCCAAATTTTTTTAATTTTTTCCAGGGCATCGGCCGTATGGCTTACACTTTACGATTTCCAACTGCCGAGGCATTTTTAACGTGCGGAACTTGCACACGGGACCTTCTATTTTTTTTCGCCCTTATCCGAAGAAGGCTAGGCATCCGATCGCAATACCCATGAGATCAGGGGGGAGTATGACATCATTAGGAACCATGGGTTCTGAAAACAAATTTCCATCAACTATATTCCCTGTAATGGGAACGAACCTGGTACCTTTAGAATTACGGGCGGGCGCCATACCTCTTAGCCATTCCGACCCCCAAGGACTTGGTATAAAATTGTTGAAGACCTGTGCTCCATGGGACGATGAAGGTTTATGAGATAATGAATGTGTTACAGTCATGTCGCCTGTACTATTTGTATTTATCAGTTCTATTATCTAGATTTGTTCTATTATTCATTGTCTGCGTTGTGATGTCACTGTCCGAACACGCATGCGCACAACAGCTTTACGAGAAATGACATCGCGTGACTTCTAAAATCAGAGACGCAGAGCCAGAAGTCAAGAACTTCCAAGAGCATCATGTCGTGTCTTTCTCTCCCTCGTTCTCTCGTTCTCGCCCACTCTAGTTTACTTTGTCTTCGGCAATATCGTTACTGCCGTTTTATTTTCCTAACGTTATTTTCATCTCTCTCTCTCTCTCTCTCTCTCTCTCTCTCTCTCTCTCTCTCTCTCTCTCTCTCTCTCTCTCTCTCTCTCTCTCTCTCTCTCTCTCTCCTACTCAAGTTCACTCTGCTTTAGTAAATATCGATCCTGTCGTGTTATTTTTCTCGCGTTATTTTGATTTCTCTCTGTATCTCTCTCTCTTGGTGTCTCTCTGACTTTCTCCTACTCCAGTCTTACTCAGCTTTTTAAAATCTCGTTACTGTTGTGTTTATTTTTCTTCTCGTTATTTCATCTCTCACTCTCTCTCTCTCTCTCTCTCTCTCTCTATCTATCTATCTATCTATCTATCTATCTATCTATCTATCTATCTCTCTCTCTCTCTCTCTGTCTATCTATCTCTCTTTCTCCAGCTTCACCCTGCCTTCTCAAATATCGTTACTGTTGAGTTATTATTTTCTGATTTTTTTTTGCATATTTCTGTCTTTCTCTCACTTTCTGCTACTATAACTCAATCAGTTTGTTTAAATATTGTTACTGTTGTGTTGTTTTTATTATGTCGCTGTTTTCATATATATATATATATATATATCCCTTACTCCTACCTCACTCTTATTTCTTAAATGTTGTTACTAATGTGTTATTCTTCTGTTATTATGTTCATTCCTGTCCCGCTTTCTCTCACTGACTCCTATCCTAACTTACTTTGTTTTCGTAAATATCGTTATGTTGTTTTATTTCTCTCTCGTCATTTTCATTTCGTCCTACTTTTCATCAGATTTTTATCACCTAGATTATCTTTAACTTTTACTGCCCATCTCGTCGTCGCCACTTTCAGCTAACATTTCATTATTTCAGATAAAATGCTTGTATTTCTCTTCTGTACTTGATGCTCTGTTTCTAATTGTCTTTGTCTGTTTCATTCGGATCTGTTTCTATGCTCGCAACAAATGTTCTTCAGGTTAATTTCGGGACCCAAAGACGCAACAATAGAGAATGCAGTCAGCGACCCATAGCTTGACTGCTTGCGTCAGGGTCAGAGAACCAGAGCTGACCAAGACCCTACTCCACCTCCAAGTGGTGGTTCTGGAAACAGGCTGCATCACTGCAGTCTGGCTGAGAGAGTAGGGATCGAAGATGGAAGGCTGACCCGGTCCCAAAAAATGCCGTGCGGAAGTCGGATGTGTCGACCGAAAGGCGCAAATATCGCAGCTCCGCTGTAAACGGGCACTACGCAACCACCGTCCTTTTCAGGCCGAACGAGGAAGAAGAAGAAGGTTAATTTCTATCCTATCTCTCCACATTTTTCTTACTGTTGTAATATAGGCATTCATTTCTGTCCTATTTTTCATCTTTTTCTTACTATTTTAGCATATACATTTATTTCTGTCCAACATGTCCATCTTTTTCTTACTATTATAAAATAGACATTCATGTCTATCCCGTTTCTCAATATTTTGTTGTTGCTATTGTAGCATAAACATTCATTTCTAAACTATCTTTTTTTTGCTGTTATTTCATAGAAATTCATTTATACCCTATCTCTTCATCTTTTTTCTTGCTGTTATATCACTGGCATTAATTTCTATCCTATCTGTCTTCTTACTATAATAGCATAGACATCCATTTATATCCTATCTCTCTGCCATTTTGTTCTTGCTGTTATAGCATTGGCGTTCATTTCTATCTAACATGTCCTTTTTTTTCTTACTATTATAACATAAAGATTTATTTCTATCCTATCTCTCCACTTTTTCTTACTATTTTAACATAGACATTCATTTATATCCCATCTCTCCATATTTTCTTACTATTATATCATAGACATTCATTTGTGTCCAATCTCTCCACTTTTTCTTACTATTATATCATAGACATGTCCTATCTCTCCACTTTTTCTTACTATTATATCATGGACATTCATTTATGTCATATCTCTCCACTTTTTCTTACTATTATATCATGGACATTCATTTATGTCCTATTTCTCCACTTTTTCTTACTATTTTAACATAAACATATATTTCTATCCTATCTCTCCACTTTTTCTTACTATTATATCATAGACATTCATTTATCTCCTATCTCTCCATGTTTTCTTACTATTATATCATAGACATTGTCGTAGATTTTTGATAGGGGAATTAAGACTTGGGTTGGTCCCTTCTGAATACATTAGAACCAGTGATAGCAACAGTGAGAGATAATAACAGAAATAGATTTCTACGAGTGAGATGGTAGAAATTAATAGAGTCTGTCCCTGAAATCGAGAATTTTCTCTCTTTCAGCCTATCTTCTACAACAGATCTAGAGGAGTCAGACAGTCTGAAAAATATATATATTAAATATATATATCTCCACTCACATACACACACACAGAAGTGACGACAGTTAGACGCACAGACGTGGAAAAACTATAACAATGAAATATAGATATTTTGGAACGAGCTGACTGACACACTTGAATAAAGTTTATGTAAATTTATTAACTGCCATCACCGGTGTCAATACCTTGTCGAGGTATGGCGGCTTGCGTACCCTGATTACTCCCAGAGCTATGGCAGCGGGAGTTTTACTCATGGAAGGTTCTACCAAGCTGGACAGGTTTGCGCGGGCAGGGGTCAGACTAAAGCAGACACCCTGGTCCTCCAGGTTGGGGGTTTTAGCATAGGGCTGGCACCCCTCTCTATGTAAAAAAAAATTGAAGTTACGGAAACAATAACGAATAAACAAACTTTGCTGCGGGACGGACATCCAGAGTCTGAGGCTCGTAACCAGAGTTGGGGCACTGTACGAAGGATGGCCGCCGACCGAGCAAAGTGGTATCAATTTGTTGTTGCCCTACAAGACGCCACTAGGCGTGATGGCCACTGACTGCTTTGACGGTCGGCGGCTAAGGATCAAAGAAGAAGAAGAAATTTATTAACGTAAGGAAAATTTACCACAACACATAAATGTTAATATCAAGCATAGAAAATACATATAAGGTAATGAATTACTACAAGTATAATAGACCCATAGGTGTAATCTTTTCCCTCGATGTTTAGCCCACGATCCTGTTAGAAGAAAAGTGATAGCCCCAAAGAGTCACGGATATATACACTATAGTCTCAGATTTCCCGCTAAAGTTGAGAACAGACTGTATACCCTAATCTATCCTAAGAGGAAATGTCATTTGCAACAATCTTTGCATAAATGAAATTACAAAAAAATTGGGTGCCTGAAAATAAACAATGAAAAGAATCACTCGTTCTGCTTTCACTCGGTTCTTTCAGCAGGGGCCCCTGTCTCACTTTTCTTACCTAAAATCTTGCTGGTGTTCGCCGTCTGGCGCACGTAAGTACACACACCGTTTAATCTGTCTGTCTTTTTTATGAAGCAGATCCCAGCTCTGCAGATTTTGGTTTCATCCAATGTTCCGCAGAGCGTCCTCTTCATGCGAATATTTTTTTTTCAGACTAAGGTTAGTGTCCTTTGAATCAGTTCAGGTAAGAATTAGTTTTAAACGGGCTCAGTGTCAGAATCACGAGGTTTCCCTTACTTAGGAAAAATGTCAGGTTTGATACTTCTCTCACTATAAAAATTCTTGGTCACACCACAATTAGTCAAAAATTTCGGAATGTTAATGATTTGTAATTTTTTTCGCCACAGGGCTGCATGCACATGAGAGTTTGTGAAGAAATATAACCTGGCTCAATAGGCACAGTATAGGCATTTAGTCTTTAAAACCGTTAGTGAGATTTGTACTGTGTCTATTTCTGGAGGCACACACACTGCCAGACAGGTGTTAACTTGTAAACCCACGTGGTTAAAGATAAAAAATGTTTCTTCTCTCAGTTGTACTAAAACCGCTGGTAAAAGTTGGGCTGACCCAAAACTGTATAAGGAAGAGAAAAGTACAAAATACTTAACCATAATATTCGCTTCGATTTTAACTTACATTATAACTGCAAGCGTAGAGCTTGTCTTAAGTTAAAACTCCCGTGAAATAATTATGATCGTTTAAAAAAATCAATCATCATGAATTAGAAATACCTACGTATTCCGTCAATACTCAATGATGACTCAGTGCAGTTATAAGTTAGTTACAATATACTCGGACTGGTTACTAGCAATTTAATTAAATTTTATTTACAGCTGCATGAGTTTAAGCTAGAAATAATAATTTATTTTGCTTTCCGCTGTAACACGTCAACTAGAGAATATAACAGACTTATAATTTAATCCCTCTGCACAGAAATTCAACTAGTGAAAATAAAATAGGCGATTTACCACTTAAATCACTCACAAAATACTAGATATAATATTATCTCCAAACAGAACTACGGCAATCACCATGAAACTAGAATTTATTCACTAGATAGGTATTCTAGAAGCTCGGCAAAAATTGACGAGAAAACTAAGAACTTCTCTATACAAGCTTATTTCTCTAGCACGAGCGATCCGTCTACTGCAACTTAAGAGTACTGAATTCCTGAAGTCTAACTACTGGGGTTTGTATCTTATGAAAAGAAATGATTTCCTAATTCTCGAAAACCCGAAATAGTTCCCGTCTTAACACCTACATAAAACTCAGACGACGGCACTGAAACTGCCAGACGCGTTTCACACTATTCGTTACCTATGGTCATACCCGAGCGCTGCATGTTGGCGCCTTTCACACCTAACACCGAGAAACTTAACCGTAGAAGCTTCGTGTCATGTGAAAATGCTAGACGATATGTCTGCCATCATTTGTCTGTCGAGAAGAATTTCACACTATTCGGTCTACTCAAGAACTTAGCTAAACAGCAATAAAAATGCGTTGCTAAATAAGAAAAGAGACAGCCGAAGGTATGAATGGGAGAGTTTTATTTTTCACAATCAGACGAATGCGAAAAAAAAGAAAGGATAAAAGAGCGATAATAAAGTAAAAGACACGGGTAGAATAAAGAAAAGATATAGAAATTTATTAATCATAAATCTCTCTGCGACAGACATTCATTTATGTCCTATCTCTCCATGTTTTCTTACTATTATATCATAGACATTCATGTATGTCCCATCTCTCCAGCTTTTTTCTTGCTGTTACAGCATCGGTGTTCATTTCTATCCATCATGTCCTTTTTTTTTTCTTATTTATTTCTATCATATCTCTCCTGTTTTGTTCTTACTATTATATCATAGAAATTCAGTTCTATCCTATTTCTCCATCGTTTCTTGATGTTATAGCGTAAACATTCATTTTTAACCTTTCTCTTTTTTTGTGGCGTTTTATATCATAGACATTAATTTCTCTCATACCTCCCCATCTTTATCATGCTGTTATAGCGTAGAAATTCATTCTTTATCGATATTTTACGTCCGGTTACTCAGTATCGTTAATTAATAGAATGTAAAAATACCCGAGGAAATATCTAAGTGAAGCTTATTTTGCAGTTCCTCCACCTATCTCTCACATATAATCTCTCTCGCTGTCTCTCTCTTTTTCTTTCTCTAACACTCGCGAGCACGTACTTCACACACTCGCCTAATCTTGTACCACATACGGATACATGGAAGAAAGCCAACGAGTGTGTGCAAATCATGTTAGTTGACCGCCGTACGATTACTAAAACTAGGACATTTTGTAAACCACTTTTCTTTATAATCATCTGAGCTTTGTATATTTGTCGAGTTTCAAAGCGTTGACGCTAAGGATCTATATGTTCCACTCATCGTAGAGAGCAGAAACTTTGCGCGCGGCTCCTTTTTTTGGTAAATGTTAATATGTCCAGTTTTAACCCTCACTGACTCAGCCGATTTTTTTATAATAACTGAAAAAATTAAAACAAGATGGACATAAGGGTTAAAGTAAGGGTTTTAAAGCGACAGAAATAATAATAAACTTCTAATATAGATTATGTTTCTCATTTAATGGCGCGGGTGTCGTAAGGTGAATAGGGATGTGCAATTAAATCAACGCGTTTCTTCAAACAGCTAAGTCAGCGAATCTTTTGTTTTCAACACAGCTATATCTATAGTAATTACCATCTTTTTTTAGCTTTACATTTAGTGTTTAAACTTGTCAGGGTATAGTTTATTCAAAGATGAATCTCATTCTCGGAAAAACAAACTTTCTAACAGCTTGAAGAACTACTGATTATAAATTTGGCCCATCACTATTATTCTATGCCATATCATGTATTGAGCATTTATTGTCTGTTTATTGCTGTATTTGCTAACATTAACAAAAGAGGTCCTGAAAACTTCTTCTCCCTTTTACGTGTTAGCATTTTAACAGAACACAAAGATAAAACACCGAAAAACAAATTAACTCTTTGACTCCGGAACAACGCTCAGAGCGTTGGTCAGATTTGACACCCGTGCCAAAACAACTCTCTGAGCGTGGTTTTTAGTCTATCAGGAATTAAAATTACGGCACAGTGTGGAAAATAATTGCAGAGTCAAAGAGTTAAGTGAACGCTCACACATCATTTTACGCTGTCATATCTCTGTACTTTTTAAAGGCTTTTTATGATTGACACTATGCAGCTTGGAATTCCATAAGCCCTCAGTATTTTCCACAAACTATCCCTATGTATGCTGTCAAAAGCCTTTTCAAAATCAACGAAATTAATGTACAGCTGTCTTTGCCATTACATAGTAACACCAGACGGCGGGGCAGGCAAAGACATCATCATCAGAATGAATAAGGCAAGAACAGCCTTTTTTTAGCCTAAACAACATCTGGAAGTCCTCTCAATACAGCACAAGCACAAAATTAAGATTATATCAGAGCTGTGTGCTTTCTGTGCTTCTCTGTGGTGCGGAATGCTGGAGAGTTACAGAGAAGGAAATGTCGAAATTGTCTTCTTTTCACACAACATGCCTAAGAAAAATTCACCGAATCTTTTGGCCGAATACCATCACCAACCAAGATATGCTTACTCGGAGCAAGCAAGAGGACATGCACACCATCATAGCTGGCAGACGCTGGAGCTGGGTTGGCCATGTCCTCAGAAGAGACCCTGATGCCATCACAAGAACAGCTATGCTTTGGACACCTGAAGGAAAACGAAAGAGAGGCCGACCAAAAACAACCTGGCGGAGGACTGTGGAGGTTGAGATGCAAAGAATGAACCAGAGTTGGGGCACTGTACGAAGGATGGCCGCCGACCGAGCAAAGTGGAATCAATTTGTTGTTGCCCTACAAGACGCCACTAGGCGCGATGGCCACTGACTGCTTTGACGGTCGGCGGCTAAGGATCAAAGAAAGAAGAAGAATATATCTGTACCTGTGGTTGAGAAATAAATAATAATCTTTGTTTTCATGTAATTACACTTGCTTTTCATTTTCAATTCAATTTTTTTTCTCATTCTCCTTTTCATATCAAGTTACAGGCAGCCCTGATACTGCAATTTGTCCATTTATCTGTCTGTCCCACATTTCCATCAATTATGTCCACATTTTTTATTTTCCTTTCTGTAAAGAATTCTCCACAGACTTTATCATTTCTGTGACATAGTCTCCTAAGACTTTATCATTTCTGTGACATAGTCTCCTCAGACTTTATCATTTCTAGAAAGTAGTTTTCTCAGACTTTTTCCTGCGGTTTAATGGTTTCTTCTTTGATCACTCAAATAGTTTATGAAGTTTGCTTTTAGCATCAGACAGTAATATGATAAGTCCCTCGATTAATATCTGTAAGTCAATAGAAGTCGATTGAGTTTTTTCTGGGTTTTTTTTTAGCGTTGTGGTGAAGTGGGATGTTATAGATATTTATAAGGGACTTAGTGTACTGACTGAGATCAGCTGTGAAGGTATCTATATCTATTAAAAGTAGTGTATTATAGATAACCTTACTTGCTACCACATATCTCTTTATCTCAGTCAGAATTATTCTGGAATAGTGTGATGCTACGTTATGTGTCTAGGGTATGAGTATGGTGAAGTGTAAGTGACAACAACAGACAGATAAACAATTTAATTTAATCCACTACTCTTAACAACACTGTGACACTCACATACATATAACACTCTATGAGAATAGCTTAAAGAAGTCACTAGTAACGTTTCAAATAACAATATGTATTCATTACTGGCATGAATGAATATGTGTCCTGATTCAACTACAAGGGAACCAGGAATCACAATCAATTTAAATTACAAGTTATGTACAGAATGTATTTAATATGAATATTGTAGTGACATATATTATTACAAATGTTCTATGTGTGTCAGTTGTGTAGTAGTAAAATGAGGTAATACTGGTTTTGTTTTGTTCAAGCTCTGTTGGTATTTGTCATCATGACTTCAATAGTTTGTCTTTAGGGATCAGTATTGGAGATGTTCACAGTTCCTGATTTTAAGACAAGTAAATTCCCCTCTGAATGGTATTTTTATAAAGTTATTTCTAGATGAGGGGACATAATGTTGAGCTCAGCTGGCCAACTCTGCTTATCTTTAGTGATGGCGGCAGGAAAGGACTCCTCTGCTCGAATTCTCCTCTGGGCTCAGGAGACACCTCACTGATAGCTAAAAAGACCAAGGAGTATGCTGTCCGACTCTGGATTCAGCAAATCTCTGACCAGGTGCTGCTCACTACCATCAAGACCACTGTCCCACAATTTCATGGAAATAAACACAGATACGTTGATTAGCAATGAATTCTGGCACAAACTGGCACAAATTCCGTTCTGCCTATGTTCCAGGCTTTTATTTTAGCAAAAATGTGAGCTAGCTTCAACGTACTGTCGCTTTATCAAGCTTATTTGAATTAGTGGTCTCGAACTAACGCTCCCAAGTGTGTATATCAGCGAGACTGGCCAATGAGCCACGTTTCGACAAGTGTTTGAAAAAATGTTCTCTTTTCCCGTCTCCCCCAACAACCAAGATAGTATTTATAGCCCGACCAATCGTGGTTAGGCTTTCATTTGTTGCGCTCCAATCAATTTGGAGTTTACATGGTAGGCTATTTATGTAACGTAAGGTTTTTTCAAACACGTTATAAAAAAAATTTTATGAGCAGAAATGATTTTATGCTGTCAGGCACCCCCAATATTTTATTTTGGGTATAATTTATTAATTCCTGGACTATTGGCGTAACGTTTTACATATTATTTGTCAGCAAACCCTAAGGAACCCAAAAATACTAATTTAAAGGAGCTACGTGGCTGCGTTCAAAATATGCAATTTCTTCTATCTCCTGTTTAGAAGATGTGCTGTCTGGGTACTGTTATGTGTTCAAACGTAAACCCATATAATGTTGTCTTTTCTAATAAGAGTCTGTTATGATTTATAAACCTAACTCTGGGAAACGGTAGTGTATTTTATCACTGTCCGTCTGAAAAAAAAATTAGTGCATGTAGACTTACACGCGTGATGGTAGTAATTGTGTATCGCGCGAAGCGGGTTTAGTGTTCGGCTTTCTGCCTCTCCCTTCTCTTTTTATCCCTTTAGTCCATCTGTTCGTTCGTTTTGGTAACGCAGTATAATTAATGTTAGGGTTAATTTAGGTCATTACGCAGTACGTCTCAATGCTTTTCCAAGAAATACAGCACACGTTTCATTGAAGAAGGCGGGTAATAATACAGTAAGCTTTACTATCAACGTGAAAGCGTTACAATTTGCAGACGAAGCAGAAAACAAGGGGGATTTCGAGTACATTCTTTGGGACAGCACTGTCATTTTACCATTGCTCTTCTCTTTATTAATTTTATTTGTTAGGCTTTATATTTACCTAATAATTTATATATGTGGATTAGAATATTTCATGACAAGCGTCTGAAAGAAAGATAACGTGCAAGGGGTAGGTGAAGTGTGGTGTGTGGTACAATACCAGGGAACTACTACGGTCATCACGAGAGGCACACTTAGGTCGGGAGGCGGCGACCGGTCATCTAGATCTACTGGTAAATCCCATCGGATAATTTGGTAGATCTCTAGGTGGCGGAAAGAGAAAAAAAGAATAGTTCACCTGGGTAAATTGCGGACTTGCTCTTTCCTTCCAGCAGTTAAAAAGTGCGGTGTCCCCAGGTTTAAAGGTACTTTCACAGCATTCCCAGTGAAACCCCACAAGGTAGCTTACTACAATCACTTTATTCGTGACCTACATATGATAGGACGCGATCTTTTGTTTACCTTGAGGTCAGCCTTCGGTAAAATATCATTTAGTTGGAATTTTCCACCGCTCTGTTGATGGAATTACAGGAATCAAATCGTCTGACACTATGAGCCACGCTGGTGTAATGGTTACCACACTGCGCTTGCGATCGGGTGATCTAGGATCGAGCCCTGGCGAGAACATTTGAGTGATTGTCGTTGACCAGGGACTGGAATAACCTGAACGGCTCCTGAGCCGACCCAGTTCTAATTGGTACCTCCGAAATCAACGAGTATCTGCCTGAATGGAGAGAGGACACCTGTCATTGTACAGGAAAAAAGGGATACTCACGTAAAATCAGTTTCAGGTTAGACATATTAACAAGAGATTTCGCCTCGAGTAATAGCGGGCATACGAGAAAGAAAAAAAAAAGTCTGACAGAGGTAACAGTTACAATAAGGCTGGACTTATTCCAAATTCTAAATATTCTGAAATCTGAAACATGACTTTATCAAAGTAGATCTTTATAGAATTGTATTAATGTCACTGACACATGTTAGGCGGAATGTATGACATTTATGGACAGATTTGCTTTTCAAAATGTATAATTCTTTAAATGCAGTTTGCCAAATACAATTTCGTTTGTGAATTGTCAGTGTTCTTCCAATGATTAAAATATTATTTTCAACATTTAAGCGCGATTTGAAGAAAATCAATAGTTTAATTTTATTGTTCACTTTTGTTTTCACCATTTAAAAAAAATCTGAGATCATATCCTACTTATGTCTGCCCAAAATTCACCTCCTTTTTTGGTAATTCACAAGACTGCATCGAAATACATATTTTGGATAGATCCTGCAAAAGGAGCAGTAGATGAATGTTGTGAGTGCGAGAAGTATTGTTATAGACGAGCCTTTTCATTTACTAAGAGAAATTAATAAGGATAAGCCATGAACTGTGCCGTTGATTATCATGGCTGATGAGATTAAAACATCCTGTATAAAGGAAAGGGATCCCGTTTACACGCCCATAGAGGCATATTGGGAATATGGTGTTAGGCCCATATTTTCTCGACCATCGGCACATTAGGTGGCGTGGTCAGCATCACGCCAGCCGCCTTAACTTTCCCAGAGTTGCTCTGGTACCCAATTGGGGCTGGGTCGACCCAGGAGCCGTTTGCGGCCTTAAAAAAATCCCACCTCCACTGGGGATCGAACCATGGACCACTGAGCTAGGAAGCCAGTGCACTAACCACTATGCTACCGCGGCTCTATAACCAGCGTCAGTAACTTGACAACGGTGATTTTTTTAAAAACATATCCACATTCATCTTTAGTTTAGCTTTACATTTTATTTGGGCCGTCAAGCGTTGTGGGGAGATTTAGTTACCATTTGTGTGTGCTATTTATTGTTGTTGTTTAACCAGGTCTGCTGAGCTTCTCGCTCTTTTGCAACCAATACAAAGTTGAAGACTCCTTGGTATTATCTACACTGCAGATCTAGGTTTTTTCTGTGGCTTTTCTGCTATTCCAAAGCGTGTAAAGTCGATGTCATGACTTCCAGTTTTTCCAGCCTGGCTTGCATTGAAAGGATCATCACATCTGGTCCCAAGCTAGGAGGAAGAAGTTCATCCTTGTATGACCATCAGCTAAGCACAGTGCTTTATTATACAGAATTGGAAGTGAACCTCTTGTCTATGAGGCTAATTACACCCTCATTGACTCTTGAAATCACCTACACACTTTCAGGGATTCCCCTTGTAGTGAATTATGTTGAGAACCCAGCGTAGCACACAAAGCTTGGAGGAGTCACGTGAGCCCCAAACGTAACTCTGGCTTTTAACTAATTGGCTGTATGCAGGAGGATCTCACTATGGACCCATGATAGGCAGGACGGAACTGAAAAGTGGCTCTGTGTAGGACGTGACAATTTCCTTGCCAGAGCCCAGAACCAGAGCACAGAAATAGTCTTCCACTCAAATATTAAGTCTGTCTTGTTGTTTAGCCTTGAAAGCAACAAAATTGACGACCAGAAAGATACAGGCTTTCGTAAATATGTACTTACGCACAGTAGGACTGAATGGTATAATCAGAAAGCTAATGTAGAAGAAAAACGCCAGTGGAATAGGAGCTGAGAGGACGCTAGCATTGGATAGGACGCACATTGAGATAACCAGCTGATAGCATTACAAGGACGTCTTTTCTGGAATCCTCAACGTAATAGAAATAGAAGGAACGAAAAAAACGGAAAAGAGAACTGCCAACATACGTGTAAAGGATAAAAAAGACATGGACATTGCCAGAACGGATGGCACAGGACTGTGTTGCTTAACATGACTGTGGTGAGGAGGAACAGTGCTTCAAGGGAAGGTGAAAGGATTTGACGATTGATGTTTGTATTATGTTACCTTGACTAGCGTCAATGTATTTTCAGGATCAAAAAAAAAAAAAATACCATCTTTCTCTCAAGCGTCATTCTGCCCTGCAACTGCATTTTTCACTACAAGGACCTTTGTGATGTGTAGCTGATTGAGTTGCGATCTAGCAACGCCACCAAAACATTATGTTTCCACATATAGACCTCATCCTTCTAATATCACGCTGTTTGCTCTTATTAACATATGTTTTAGTCATGAGACCTTTACTGCTCACCAAGTGACATATGCGCGCCGGAATACATTACCAAGTGAGGTCACAAGGAGGTTAATTATGAGGATCGACTTTGATGTGATAGATCCTTTTTACTGTTACATTTTCCCTCCCAACATCTACAGCTCATCACATCTTTCCATTGACACTATTTGTTACTCACTTAATATTCATGGACATATCACGATATCTACCCTCTTGGGCGCATCCGTTAGAGGCTGGTAATAGTCAAAATGCCCACTCAGTTGTCCAGGATAACACACGAAAGGACTTTTGAACAGATCTCTGGCCCTTCCAGAGATCTCAAATTATTCCATGCATTAGTAATGCGAAAGAGTCCACTACAACATTATGCGGTTCCCTGTTCCCCTTTATCTGGGAAATCCACACGAATGGCATTTGTCAGTAGAAGTAGTCTCGCTAGAAATTGATGGCGTCATTCAGTGTCTCGTCTGGTTCCCTCCTTCCCCCAAGCCAGTTTTTTTTTTTTTTTTTTTTTTGGGGGGAAGGGGGGGGGGGGGGGGCCGGGGGGGGGGGCGGGGGGGGGTGAAGTAAGTTCTTCTTTTGCGTAGATTTCTCGTTTAGTTGGGTGAACGTTATAAAGCGGTTTCTCGGCCAACCTAAATCTAAAAATTACCCAGGATTCACTTTCTGATTTGGCCCAGGTCTTTATATGTATCCGTAGACTGGTTGTTGGGATCTCTAGCAAATTGTATTTCATTGTACAACTATTGCTTGTCCAGTTTCAGTTGGAAAACGAACGTGTTGCCTCTGTGTAAAATTCTGACAACCTAATGATGTATGCTGCCCTGTCAAAATGTAGGTATTGTTTTAGGTCCATTTAAAAAAAAAAACATTTTTATTTAAGACCACCTGAGCTATGTACATTTGTCGCGTTTCAAATCTGTGACGCTCAAAGTCTATATGTTTCAGAGGGCTGAAACTTTGTCTGCAACTTCCATTCTTGGTGCACTTTAATCGTTCAAGTTTCACCCGACATGAACCCAGCCAATTTACAATAACTAAAACTGTAAATTAAGTGAGAAATAACTCCATTAAAGTAAGAGTTATGAAGACAAGAAAATACTGCGAATATAGATTTTGTTTGGTATTTGAAGGGGTGAGGGTTGAATGATTTCAGTATTTCTTCTTGCATCTAATCCCCAAATTACCAATTGTCTAAGTGAAACGTCTTGTTACAATGAAAAAATACCGCCAACTTTACTAGAAAATACGGAAAAGGCGCGCATTGCACTGTGAAAGTTAAATTGAACACCCATAAAAGGAGCATGCACGCCTTTCAGTTTTTTAAATTGTCTTTATAGTGAAGTTAACTTTCGGTAAAATATTATTTAGTTTAATTTTCAACCGCTTTTTTGTGTGGAATTGCAAATAGCAAATATAGGGTGTTAATATAGCAAGTTAATATAGGGTGCACTTAAGTCACTTTCCCTTTACTCTGAGCAGACGCGATTGTATCGTAAACTATCAGGCCTAGAGGTATTTTATATTTGGACATGCGCCCTAATATAACCAGCTAGGTTGGACGGGACGCGCCTCGCCAAAACGACGCAAAATTTTATTTTAAAAAAAAAAAGATTGTATCATGTTAGATCTTTAGAGAGTTCATTGGCGCTAAAGTAGATTCACATAGCTCCTGGGTTGCAATCCGCTGCTGCACAAAGATACCTTTAGTTCACCAACCCTGTGATACCTTTAGTTCACCAACCCTGTGATACCTTTAGTTCACCAACCCTGTCATTTACATGTTGAGAAACAGTGCTAACTGATCTCATATGTGTATGTGTGTATACATACAATCATATTCTTATTTTTTCTTTTCTGCATTACCTTAAACAAATACTACCTTGGAACCACAGCTCCCTTTGTGTAAACCACTAAAACTTAGACAATCCGGGACCAGCATTTTCTGAGTTAGATCAGATCTTTCGCCATCAAAATCACAGAGCCCGGAGGCTTTTTCTTTCCTTCTGTCGTTTATTTTCCATTCTTTTTTTCTCATGGAAGTGTGTCTTTTGTGTGGGCATCAGAAGCGTGGCAAATAAAATTGGCAGTCACGCAATTGTATTGATTGGCTGCCGGCGCCATCTTGGCGAGGGTCATGGCGGGAGGAAAAGAGATGAAACTGTCGGAATGGTTCGTTGTTCGCAAACACGAAGAGTTGCTCGTGCGAAAAAAAAAAAAAAAATAACACGCTCATACAGGGCGAGGGAATAATGTATTATCTTTATTAGAGGACATTGTTTTTGGCTGTTGACAGCGGCATAATGAAATGTAAACATAATTTTGGCAGCTTTTCATGTAAATAAGACTCTCGTAGATGATGATAGGAAAGCATATCATATTTTAGCCAGTGTGTCTAGTCATTTCAAAATTATATCATCATCATCATCTTCTTTTAGTTCACTATGATAATAAGGCTCTCTACTAATTCGCGCCAATCCATCCTGTCCTGTGCTATCCAGTGAAGATATTTCTATGTCTCCTTTATCATATTCAGGTCTGCCTTCATTTCTTTTCTCCTTGAGGTTTTTGGGTCTTCCTGTTTCTCTTTTACCATTGGGATTCCAGGAAAAGAACCGCCTTGTTAAATCTGTCACGTGGTTTCCTCAGTATGTATCATATCTGTCACATGGTTTCCTCAGTATGTATCATATCTGTCACGTGGTGTCCTCAGTATGTATCATATCCAAGACCAACGTCTTTTTTCATGTCCGTACTTCTTCTTTGATCCTTGGCCGCTTGCTGACAAAACAATCAGTAGTCATCACGCCTGGTGGCGTCTTGTGGGGCAGCAACAAACTGTCTCCACGTTGCTCGGTCGGCAGCCATCGTTCGTGTGGTACCCCAGCTTGGTTCATGTTTATCATCTCTTTGTCCACAGTTTTCCCACCAGGTGACTTTTGACCTGCTTTGCTTTCGCTTCCCTTCTGGAGTCTACAGTATTACAGGTCTGGTTCCCTGACTATTTTTCCTATTGTAACTTATCTGTTTCTTTTAATCAGTTCAACAATAGTGGTCTTGTTATACAATTTTAGTCCGTCTATTCTTCGCAAAGCATCTGTGGAATGAAATCCCGTAACTTTTTGGATTTCGTTTTTCTTGTTCTCCGTATTTCATAACAACATAATAGAACTGCATTAACATTTGAATTCACAAGTCTTAGTTTTACGTTGGATTTGATGTCTTATGATTTCCATAAATCTCTCAATACAAAGGAAACCCCTCTTGCTTTCTGAATTCTTATATTGATATCATTGTCAGCTCCGTCAACTCTGTCTATGCTGTCAAAATATATCTGGGTACACATCCTTTAGGGATGTTTCTCGAAACGCAATCTTTAAGGAAATACAATATAAATAATGCTAGAATTCAGTGTTCTTATTCTCATAATATAACAAGGTCAGACTTGACGAAACACCACTAAAAGATGTTGAATCGTACACATGTCGTGGCAGCAATATAGAAAAAATTGAAGGTACAGACAGTGATATCAAAATAAGAACATAAAAAGCGAGAGGATCTTTCACTGCATCGGGGAAACATATGGAGATTGAGAGAAATCAAGTTCAACACAAAAATAAGAATCTTCAGCTCAAATGTCAAGTCAGTCCTATTGTATGGCTCTGAAACATGCAGAACAACAAAAAGAACACCAAAAATATGACAGACATCCATAAATGGGTGCTTGCGTAGAATTCTTCTTATCTTCTTATATCCTTAGCCGCCGACCGTCAAAACAGTCAGTGGCCATTGCACCTGGTGGCGTCTTGTAGGGCAGCAACAAATTGATTCAACTTTGCTCGGTCGTTGGCCATCCTTCGTACAGTGCCCCAACTCCTGGTTCATTCTTTGCATCTCAGCCACCACAGTCCTCCGCCAAGTTGTTTTCGGTCGCCCTCTCTTTCGTTTTCCTTCCGGGGTCCATAGCATAGCTGTTCTTGTGATGACATCAGGGTCTCTTCTGAGGACATGGCTAACTCAATTCCAGCGTCTGCCAGTTATGATGGTGTGCATGTCCTCTTGCTTGCTCCGAGTAAGCAGTTCTTGGTTGGTGATGGTATTCGGCCAAAAGATTCGGAAAATTAGGCAGGTTGTGTGGAAAGAGGACAAATTCGACATTTCCTTCTCTGTTACTCTCCAGCATTCCGCACCATAGAGAAGCACAGAAAGTACACAACTCTCATATAGTCTTAATTTTGTGCTTGTGCTGTACCGAGAGGACTTCCAGATGTTATTTAGACTTAAAAAAAAGGCTGTTCTTGCTTTGTTCATACTGTTGTTGATGTCTTTGCTTGCTCCGCCATCTTGTGTTACTATGCATCCTAGGTATGTGAAGGTGTCTGTCTGTTCCAGTTGCTGATTCCTTACTGATATGGGCTCAGGGTTGCTCACATTGAGCGTCATGACCTCTGTCTTCTTTAGATTGATGTTCAGGCCCACCTGCTGGCTATACTTATTAAGTCTATCCGTTTTTTCCTGTATGTGTTGATGTGAATGTGCTAGTAGTGCAATGTCATCTGCATATTCGAGATCTTCCAATGTAGAAAATGTAGTCCATCTTATTCCTCTTGGACTGCCCTCTGTTGTCTGACGCATCACTCAGTCTATTACTGTTAAAAATAGAGTGGTTGATAAGGGGTATCCCTGTCAACGGCTTGCAAAGCGGAACAGCAAAGTGTGTGGCGCACTAGAGGCGTGTCGGACATAGAAAAAGACAACGGCTAGCCACCGTGGAAGAGATTGGGTACGTCCTACAGAATGTAATGAGATCACAACAACAAGATAAGAACCGATATGTAGAGAACTCTCTGTCCCCTGGGGAAGAATCTACTGTACAAATTAACAGGGAAGAGGCAACTCCTCTAATGAGTAAGGAAGTACATAATGACGAGTGTTCCTCAAATTCTGTTGAAAGGGAGCATTCTGAGAAAGACCACCTAAAAACTAGTGAGAGGAGCCTAAAAATAGGAACAGGGAACGTTAGAACTCTAAACGGAGAAGGAAAGCTTGACAATCTAATATTAGAAGCAACAGACATGAAACTCGATATAATGGGAGTTGCAGAGGCAAGACTATTGGATACAGGCTACATAAAAAGAGACCAATACACGCTTATACACTCAGGACGAGAAAAACATGAAAGAGGGGTAGGAATGTTGATAAAGAAGGAGTTAGAAAAACACGTATGTGGATACTGGACACAACGACAGAATGATGTTACTAAAGATGAGAGCAAAGCCATTCGACATATCAATCTTACAAACTTATGCACCAACTAAAGATCACAGCGAGGAAGAAATAGAAGAATACTATGAAGAGCTACAACATACACTTACACCAGTAAAATCTACAGATGTGTTGATAGTAATGGGTGATGTGAATGCAAAAGTAGGAAAAGGAAAATACAAGAAAATAGTAGGACAGTATGGATTAGGGACAAGAAATGATAGAGGAGACAGACTTATCCAATTCTGTGAAGAAAACCAGCTGGTCATATGTAACACCTTTTTTGAACACCACCCAAGGAAATTATACACAAGGAAAAGCCCAGGAGATGTAACAAGAAATCAAATTGACTATATCATGATAAAACATAGATTTAAGAACAGTGTCACAAGTGCAAAGACACGTCCTGGCGCCGACATAAATTCAGATCACAATCCGGTGGTCATCAAAGTAAATTTAAAGCTGAAAAGAACAGGAAACAGAAGACAGGAGGAACCCCAGATAGAAATATCAGCACTGAAACATCCAGATATAAAACAAAAATATCTAATCGACGTCAAAAATAAATATCAACAGTTACTGACAGAAAGCATGGAGCAGTATCATCATTATGTGACGTATTCTTTCCAGAACGTTGTCTCCATTACAGCTGCTCTGAACGCATCATGATTCTGGGCAAGTCGACCTGCATCAGCCATAGACAAGCTCAGACTCTCTGTGATGTCCTGGGTCCACCGTCGTCTAGGTCAACCCCTTCCCCTTTTTCCAGGGACCATGCCTTCCATCACTGTTTTTTCCAGACTATTATGTCTTTTTATATGACCGAAAAATGTCAGCTTCCTTATTGCGATGGTATTTAGGAGCCAATGTTCCTGTACGTTTAGTGAGTGCAGTACTTCTCTGTTGGTCTTTTTTTCTATCCAGGGTATTCTCAACATCCTTCTGTAGCATTTCATTTCGAATGATGTAATGGAGCAGTATAGAAGAGAAAATCCAGAAGAAAAAGTAACCACAAAATGGGAATGCTTAAAAACAAGCATACAATCAGCAAATGCAAATTTACCTAAAAAGGAGCCTAAGAAAAATCAAATTTGGATGACAGATGACATCTTGAGTAAAATAGCAGAAAGAAAGAAAGCAAAAAACACTCCAGAATATAAAACAATAGACAATGACATACGTACTATGTGTAGACAAGCAAAAGAACGGTGGATAGAAACAAAATGCAGGGAAATAGAAGACTTGGAAGCAAAGCACATGACAAGAGATATGCACGAAGAAATAAAGAAATTATCAAATAGGTCGCGATTTGCACAAGGAGGAAGCTGTATCAAGAACAAAAATGGTGTAATATTACTTGATGAGAAAGACATACCAAACAGATGGGCAGAATACGTAAAAGAACAACAGAGGTAAAAAACCATCACCAGATTCTAATGAAGGCCCAAACATTCTCAGATCAGAAGTAGAGAATGCCATACATATGATACAAAAAGGAAAATCAGCAGGCACAGGATAACATAAAAATTGAAATGATAGAAGCCCTGGAGAGCTTTGGTATAGATACAATCACTGATCTATGCAACGATATATACAATACAGGATATATACCACACGACATGAAGACATCAGTTTTTATAACATTGCCCAAAAAACCTAATGCAGCAGAATGTTCAGACTTCAGAACAATCAGCCTGATGAGTCATGCAATTAAGATACTGCTCAAAATCATACAGGAAAGAATAAAAAGTAAGGTATACAGCGAAATCCAAGAAGAACAGTTTGGTTTTAGACGGAACAGTGGAACAAGAGAGGCAATATTTTGCCTAGGAATATTAGCAGAAAAATATACAGAAGTCCAAAAAAGTATGTACATGTGCTTCTTTGACTATAAGAAGGCTTTTGACAGAGTCCATCAAGAGAAAATAATTGAATGCCTCGAAGACATAGGTATTGATGGAAAAGATAGAAGAATACTCAGTAACCTTTATTGGGAGCAAACTGCTACAGTAAGATCTGGAAGGAATTATTCATCATACATAGACATAAAAAGAGGTGTCAGACAGGGTTGTGTGCTGTTCTCCTGCCTATTTAACCTATACACCGAAAAAATTTTCAAACAGATACAGGAAATACCAGGACTGAACATCAGTGGAAGGTCAATAAACAACCTTAGATATGCAGATGATACCGTGTTGTTAGCTGAAAGCGAACAGGAGTTACAAGAACTAGTGAAGCAAGTGAACAGTAATATTGAGAAAACAAAAACTATGATAATTAGCAAAACAGACGATAAACCCACATTAAAGATAAGCGTAAATGGGAAAATCCTGGAAGAAGTCTAGAGCTACGTATATCTTGGTCATATAATAACAGAAGATGGCAGATGTGAAACAGAAATCAAGAAGAGAATAGGAATGGCCAAAGCTACATTCAACAACATGAAACATATACTGACATCCAAACAGTTATCTCACAAATTAAAATTGAGAATCATAAAGTGTTATATATATATATATATATATATATATATATATATATATATATATATATATATATATATATATATATATATATATATATATATATATATATATATATATATATATATATATATATTCTGCATTTCTGTATGGTGCAGAAACATGGACGATGAATAAGCATTTGGAAGAAAGAATTGAGGCTCTTGAAATGTGGATATATAGAAGAATGGGGCACATCATGGAAAGAGAAGAAAACAAATAAGGAGGTCCTAGAAAATCTAGGTATGAAAAGAGAACTAATGAGGGAGATCAAAGTTCTGCAGCTAAAATACTTTGGCCACATAAAAAGGCATAACACCTTGCAGAAGACCATAATACAAGGGAGAGGTGAAGGCAAACGTGCAAGGGGAAAACAGCGCTATAAGTGGGAAGATAACATCAAGAGATGGACAGGAAAGAGTCTATCAGAGTGCACCACCAAGACAAGAGACAGAAGACGGAGATCCTTTACAGCCAACCTTCGTTGTGGAGATGGCAGCTGATGATGATGATCCATGTCGTACTCCTGTCTTCACCTCAAAGGTTAGGTTGCTCTGCCCAACACTACACGTAAATTTGGCATATAGACTTTTTATGATTGACACTATGCAGCTTGGAATTCAATAAGCCCTCAGTATTTGACCATAGACTGCCCTTATGTATACTGTCAAAAGCCTTTTCAAAATCAACGAAATTAATGTACAGCTGTCTCTGCGATACTGAGCACTGCTCTATGATGTTCCTGAGGGTAAATGTATGATCTGCACATCTTCTGTTCTTTCTGGATCCTGCTTGTTCTTTCCTCAGTTTGTGATCTACTGCTTTTGAGATTCTCTGTATAATTATCCTGCCTAATATTTTGCTGGGAACTGAGAGAAGAGTGATTCCTCTCCAATTATTGCAGTCTGCAAGGTCTCCCTTCTTGAGCAATTTGACAATTATTCCTTTGTTCCACTCCGTTGGTGTTGTCCCTGTTTTCCAGACGTTATTGCGTAGAATAGAAGGATTGAAATGGCATAATAAAGTCACCAATGTGGAACTGATGACAAGAACCAGACAAGTGTCAGTGTGTCAGTGCCAGTGTGTCACGGGTTGCCCCCTCTTAGCTCTGCAGCAGTGGACAAGCCCCCAGCTGAGTTAATTCAGCGAATTTCCTCTTATTATTATTTAGCTCTGAGACATACGGATGTAATACATTCTAAAAGATGAAATCAACTTTAGATTTGCCTTTATACAAGTAACAAATTTAATAATCAGTTATGTTTAACAGTTATAAAAATGAATAATTGTTTAGAAAAAGGTATTCATCATATTGTGATGTTATGGTTTTATAAAATGGACAGTTCACTTGGCAGCATTTAAGTTTTGCTTAGCTGCCAATAGTTGTTTCTGCTCCCGCTGATGTTTGGGTCTTTGCAGATAGATGACTAGATCGCTCGCGTCCCTGGTCAAGATCTAAGAGTTGCAGCACGTTCCAAGTAGAATCAGGAGGTAACTGCAAAGCTGGTCACGCGTCTCTAAGACCCATCTGATGATGGTGTCTAGCGTCGACTTCAGGCCACTTATACCCTCACTTTTTCTAGAAATAGTACCCTCATCTGGTACCACCAACTAGAATGGCAAAAGAAAAGAAACTAATACCCTCTGAGTATTGAGTTTCCCGACACATACGTATGTGCCCCCCCCCCCCGCCTCTTTTCATTCCACCATCCCATCTATCTCAGAACTTTTACCCTATCTGAGAGTTAATATTAATCCCTGTGGGCGAAAAGCTATTTTTACATTTAAAATGAATAGTTTTATATTTAAATTTAGTTGAAAATGTTTACAAAATAGTTTGAATATGTTTACATTTACATCGGTTGAAAAGGTTGTAAACTTTCATTACAGTTAGAGTGAATATGTTTTACATTTACACTATTTAAAAAAGCTCATAATATAACAAGTATGTACATCATTTCTGTCATCACTCCATTCCTGCTCCATATGGAACTTAGTACTACCTCTGCTTTTGGTTCTTTATAAGAAACTCGCAATAAAGCCGTCACCAGCCCTGGCAGTGGTGGTTCATGAAATCATTATTCTATATGCTGAGGTTCCCAGCCTCAAATGACTTGGACGTCTGTGGTGAGTTGGGATTATATAAATATAGTTATAGGGGACTTAGTGTACTGAATGAGATCAGCTGTGAAGGTCTCTGTATCTAATAAGTTTGGTGTATTACAGAGAACCTTGCATGCTACCACATTTCGACCTCAATCAGACTTATTCTTGAATTGTATGATGACTTCGTTTAATGTCTAGGGTTATGATAGTGATGAAGTGTAATTTCACAACAACCAACAGACAGATAAACACATAAGTTAAGATCCACAACAATTTACAACACTATGACAATCACAAACACATAACACTCTAAAGATTTATCTTAAGTAAGTCAAGTGTTAACTTTTATACACTGTATTAGCTTTTTCAATATATAGATATCCTGATCCTACTACAATGTGAATCAGGAATCACAATCAAATGTAAGCACAATGTTTATGTACAAGAATTTATACAACAGATCTTTGTCCAGACATATATTATTATTGTAATATGAGTGTAGTGTTGTGATGTATTATTATGAGGTAATACTGGCTTTTAGTGCTAGGTTGTTGTTGGTCATCACGACTTCATGTGTTTGTACTGGTGGAAATAATATTGAAGGATTCACAGATTCTGGTTTTTTAAAATTTCTGTCCCTTTTGTTTTTAAAATAAAGTTCAGTTCAGGGTATTTTATTCAAGGTTGAGCTTTTCGTGCTGACAAGCGCTTATCTCATAATGCAGCTGCAGGAAACCTGTATCCTCTGCTCGCTTGCTTCTCAGTTTGATAGTATGATATACAATGGCCGCTATCTTGTGCAAGGAGTCTGCTGCCAGCTTTCTGGATCACGCAGTCCTCAGACCGGACGATGCAATATCACCATCTATACCACGGCCCCTGAAATGAGAAGGTTGTGCCTCCTTCGTCATAACTAATATACAATATTATTCCACACTGAAGTACATGACAGTACAAACAAACATAAAGTTCAGCGCTTTAGGCCAACTGCTAGCTTTTCATGTGACAATATACACCAGTATTCCTCTCCCTAATGGTGACAACGCCTCTGCAATTCCAGCTGTAATCCCTTCCATACAATAGGATAGGTGTTATGTTACTATATGGCAATCCAATATATATATGCCGTTATACTCCTCTCTGACAATCTTTTACATGGTGGAGCAATATCTAGGCTTTGCCTCATGCTTGCTACTGAACCACACACATACAGACATAATTTATCATTTCACATTCAATTTTTATATAAAATACAGATTAAAAATGTCTAGCTTACCACTATTCGTAAGGAAATACACACTAAAGATGACTGGCACAGTTTGATCTGCGGTATGTCCAGGCTGTTATCATATATTTAATTTTGGATAACACTGCCTGCTCTCATCTCTCACAATGTGTAACGATATGGCGTCCCCTCTAAGATTTCTTCTGCCAATATCCAGTATATTGGCCAATCGTTTTGAATATTTTCAAAAGATTACACAGTCATTCAAATATTTTCATTCACTTTTACTCCGTTTCTAGGCATTTATTTGTTATTCATAGGTCCCCCAATCAAATTTCTTTTAACTTCAAAGTTCAGCCAATGGCCTCCCTCGTACTATCTTAGGCTTTCTGTCACTACTATGTTTCAACAAAATTCAGGGAATTCCATCCCAAGCAGATATGACCAAACCTGACAGTATCTCTGTTCTCTATATGTTTTATTATCAATATCTAATTATATAATGGACTTTTTAGATAATTTATTACATATTCCTAGTCCCCTAGCCTTCCTGTACACGAATATGATTTTCAAGGGGCTAAGTGGCGTAGTTAAGAATGCGATCTTTTTTCGATGTTAAGTGTTTAATTTCAACTACCACCTGTTCAATTCTTTACGACTGTACTATCAGTATAAAGTCAGGAGCCCTACGTAAAATATCAGGTTTCCTAATAAGAATTAAACCTGTTTTCTAAACCTAACATCGTATCGTTAGTTTTTTTCATCACTGTTTATTTGAAAAAATCTGGCCATGCACACTGCGAGTTGGTTTATTTTTAGACACACTGCGAGTGGCTTGCGTTACTGTGTTCCATGGTCCGTCTATCTCTCTCTGTCTTTTTTTCTTCTAAGCCCGTCTGTCTTTCCAAGGCTAACCTTGTGCGCGATTTTGCACTAATGTTAGTTTTTAAAATCAAGGTCGTCTAGAAGATTTTACTACACATTCTATTTTTAGAACTACGGTTATCGCCGTATCGTTAAGCCTAAGCATTTTATTTAGGAACGAACGAATTAGGACAAGGAGAAATCTTGTGTTAGCCATTACGGCGTTATACAACGAAGGCGTTATCTATACTGGGAAAGCACTGGACTTTCTCCATTCTTCTTCTTCCTATCGTATTATTTCGTTCGGCTTTACATTTATGTTCTAATTTATATATATGGGTATTAGAATTTTTCACCACAACATCCACTAGCAATTTTCACGTATTAAAATTCACATGTCAATATATACGTATTAGTTTACATTGCTGCAGAGGACCCAAATTAGATGGGCCGGACATGTTGTTCGCATGCCCGAAAAACGCCTCCCAAAGCAGTTGATGTACAGCGAACTCTCCCTGGGTAAGCGAACAGTATGGGGACAAAAGAAAGGCTTCAAAGACACACTGAAAGCATCGTTGAGCAGCTTCAAAATTGATGTCTCCTCCTGGGAGATTATCGCACAGGATCGCTGTGTCTGGCGGACAAATATTACTCAAGGCGCTCGCATTGCAGTACAGAATTTAGCTAAGGCAGAAGGCAAGCGTGCTGCAAGAAAGGTCAGAATGCACAGCAACACTACTATCGACTCTAACCATGTGTGCCCGTATGTGGCAGGGCCTGTAGGGCCAAAATAGGACTAATTAGCCATATGAGATCACGGCACAGATGTGTCACAACTCAAGTCTGAAGCTGTCACCATCTTCGCTTTCGATGGGCAACTATTATTATTATTATTATTATTATTATTATTAGTTTACATGTTAATAATGAAAAAATATAGAATTCAAAATGTACAACTTACGTCAATCTTTAGGCTCACAGACTGCTGGGTCAGATAAATAACGGCGCTTGTAGAGGCCTCTTGCACTTGGAGTGGGGTTTTGTTATTTTAACAATAAGTTCTCACTTTGACTTGTGTTTCAGATTCCTCAGTTTCCGGCTTTCCTTGCTAATAATGGTAGAGTTTTCCTGGGAGATAATTCCTCAAGATGCTCAAACAAAGTCAGGTCCGATAGATGAAATCTGCTGCTATTCTTAACTCTGGCAAGGTCTGGTTGTCTTCTTGGCGCGAGTGAATTTTCACAGTGCTTTCAATCGACTAAAGTGTCAGGTTATATTGCCCCTCTCGTTCCTGGCACGTGTTGCTTACCATTAGACCAGGCCCAAATCAGAAATGTAGTTATGCCTACATCTCGAGTTCCGGCCAATAATTTCAAGCATGCGTGTTTAGGGTGGGGTAATTCAAAATATTTGCACTAGGAAATTTATGTGCATTGCTGCAAAGGTCATATCTTCCACATATGGAATGAAAACATCCGATCACTCTCTCGGCAATGTTTACAAATAAGATATTACTTTCATCTAAAGTAATGTCTTTGTAACAAAGTGTACATGAAATTATTATGTCATTCGTTTCCGCCGAGTGCATGCCGACAGGTCGATATTTATCGTGGGGCACTCCTGGATGAACATGGCACGCGTTCACTATACGAATATTGACCGGGCCCATATTGGTTTTCCCTGCGTCTTAATCTTAGCAAAGCCGAGAAGCGCAAAGCAAACATGATCAATTATCACTGAAGGGAGTGTAAAATTGATAAGAAAATAGCTACTATCTGCTTGATAGCAGAGAGGAAAAAATGGACCGACCACGGAAATTGCGAGTGATTTAGTACACACACAAAATTTAACTAAATACTGCCGGAGAGTACAATAGATCGACCCAATAATTATGTGACACAGTGGAACAAGCGATGAGAAAAAGAAGCTGGCTATGGATTGGACACACAGTGAGGAAACCTCTGGATAGCATTGCGAAGAGAGGCAGAGGTAGACCCAAAAAAAAACTCATGGAGAAGAGAACTAGAGACAGAAGTAAAAAAGATTAGGAAAGCTTGGACAAAACATGGGCTAATGGCACGTGACAGGAGGACTTGTCATATGTTTGTTTAAGGCCTATGCTCCTTGGGGAGCTAAAGGGTATTGTTTGATTGATTGTGCTCATCATACAATGCTTGGTAGCTGCAGGCTTGTTTAAGACGTCGTAATATTATGGAAACAAAGTGAACGCAGAAGCACTAATCTCAATAAGACATATCATATGTATCCCCGAGAAAATGACTAATTAGTATCGCAGACCAAATTATAAGAAGGGAGAGAGTGAAGGCTCAAATGTGAAAAGGAAACATTCAGGGTGATTGATACGTCACACGTCATATTTTGAAATATTTTCTTCACCACTGTCCAACTAATTTATATAAAACAAATGTAAAAATAAAGACAATTAACTGCCATTTTATTACACAACATGCTATGTGACATTAACATTACAATTCGGTATGAGAGATCCTGTTTATTCTACGCATGATGTCATATCAGGCAGCAATTATGGCAATCTCCTGTAACGTCATTGTAATGCCCATGCTAAATTAAAAAGAATAAAAAAAATAAAAAAAAATAACAATAGACAAAATTCAGCTATAACTCCTTGTTCTGGTATTTGTTTCGTGTACGTCCAATAGACACACGTGAGGCTATAAACAGTGTTTTTTTTTAAAGTGAATTTACAAACAACCTGTATGTATAAGAAGGTACATCATAAGAAGAAATAAATGTAGTAACTAAAATAATATTTGAGTATTTTTTTAAATTTATTGTTTATTTATGTATTTATAATATTTTTTTCTCCTTTTCTCTCCCCATATTTATTCCCTACTCCCTTTTTTTAAAAATTTAATAATATTTCTTTTCCCTCAGTCAGTTTTCCAGTCCTTGTTTTCATTATTTTTTATTTATGCTTTGAATTTACTATCCACTTCCGGTTTCCAGTTCAGTGTCAGACATTTTATTTCCAACATGTTACACACTTTAGGGAGTATTTTGTTTTATTTTTTAAGTTTTATGTTTCCCACTTAATTATCACTTTTTTCTCCTGTTTTTTTTTTTGTCTGTCACTGCGGAAGGCCTTGTGGCCGCAACGTAGATTTGTTTCTTATCCTTTCCTTTAGTAAGACGTATTACAATTTTTTTTTTCATTCTACTAACTAAAATAATGGTATTTGTTGTATTTTACTTCAGTTGTTACTCTTTAACATCCACGGTGTTACGATGGTTTTGCCGACACTGGGTAGAATATTGCTCCTGCATCTGGCATGCGCTATTTCCATCAGAGATGGAAAATCTGATTTCGTATTAGTGTAATGGCTGATTTCTGTGATGGAATTAAGTCTTCAGTGCGTGCTGTAGCTTTCTTGGTGCATTTTGAGTTCCCCAGAAGTTCATTTGCCTAATAAAGAAAACATTTGATGACATGAAATGCTGAGTTATTCATGGACAATGTACAGAAACCTGTGGGACATGAGCTGGAGTGTGGCAGGGATGGGTATATTACATTATGACGAAACAGAAACAACAGCAACCACCAGAAATGTAATTTATTGTATTGAAAGCCCCTCTAGCCTGTTGTATTCTTATTTGTATATCATTATCCGGTAATCCAAAGTTCCAATGTTACAGCCAAGATATGAGTATATGTTATTGGGGCGTTTATCCTAGTACAGGCTGACTATATTTGCCGCATTTTTTCTTATTATATGTATCTTTGTTATGTGAGTTTTAAGACCCAGATGCTGGCACCTAATCCAGATTACCCTTTTGCCTCGAATCTAGGTTTGGTTATTATACAGGTGGACAAGGTCAGCGGCATAAATCTACACCTTCAAAATTCTGTCATCCAATGACTTCAAATTCTGCTGGCTGTAGCTATTGTCGTTGGTTCTGTGGATTTTAAGACCATTGCTGCGAAATCTAATCCAGTTAACCAATTTTGTCTCGAATCTAGATTCGGTTATGGCGTACGTGGGCAAGAACGGGGGCGAAAATATTCACCTTGAAGATGTCTGGCATCCATTGAACTCAATTTCTGCTGGCTGAAGCTGGTTGTCATAGTCTAATCTATAGTAAGAAGAAAAACCGCGACAACTGGTGTCTCAGCCGCACACTGTTGTGTACCTAAAAGACTTGTCTCATCTCTTATTTTTCTTTAAGTGTCCATGTTGTCTGATACAGGCGATTATGTTCCTTCACAGCTTCCCATCCTTAGTGCTGCTTATCATTTCTACTGTTGACTTTATACCATGCCATTATGTTAAACTATCCAGTGTGTTCTCACTTTCTCGTCCTTTTCTAACAATTTTGCCTCTTGTCACAACATATTCCAACTTTTCTCTCCTCATAGAATATCGAAAAATGTGGATTGTTTTCTTCTTCTTCATCTTCTTCGTTCGCCTTCAGACTTCTACATTAATGACTCGAATAAAGGCAGTTGTCAGCTCTAGATTCCTGACATCTCGTTCGCCCTCAGACTTCTACATTAATGACTCGAATAAAGCATTGACATCTCCAAATAGTTTTTCGTGGAGAGAAGTAGATTGTTGTCATATTCTGCCCCATTCATTGCTTTATGTTGGGCAGGACTGCAGCAGATGTTCGGCTGTCATGGGGCTAATGCCACTGATGCAGAGATCTGTTGCACCAGTCCTGTACCTGGGGTATAGATGGGACCTCCTCTTGATGTGTGAGATATACTGCCTGTGCGCGCTGGCCTCTTTCAGAACGTTCTCATTAGTCTTCTTCGGTGCCCACAGTATTCCAAACATTCTTCAACAAAAGCACATTTTTTATGGTTTCCAGGGATATACTTGCACGTTTAATAATTCAGTGATTTGCCTCCATCTGAAATGTCTACATTTATGTAATGAACTCTTTTTACTCAATGAATTAATGTGCACGATCCTTCATGGAAGCCAATGTTATTATATTTGAAGACTGTGTGGTGAAGTGGGATGTTATAAATATTTATAGGGGGACTTAGTGTACTGACTGAGATCAGCTGTGAAGGTATCTATATCTAATGAGAGTAGTGTATTATAGATAACCTTACTTGCTGCCACATATATATATATCTCAGTCAGAATTATTCTGGAATAGTGTGATGACTACGTTATATGTCTAGGGTATGTGTATGATGAAGTGTAAGTCAAAACAACAACAGACAGATAAACAATTTAATTTATTCCACTACACTTGACAACACTGTGACACTCACATACATAAAACACTCTACAAGGATATCTTAAAGAAGTCACTGATAACTTTTCAAATAACAATATGTATTCATTGCTGTCATGAATGAATATGTGTCCTGATTCAAATACAAAGGGAACCAGGAATCACAATCAATTTTACTTACAAGTTATATGTACAGAATTTATCAATATGAATATTGTAATGACATATATTATTAAAGGTATCCTATGTGTGTCAGTTGTGTAGTAGTAATATGAGGTAATACTGGTTTTGTTTTGTTCAAGCTCTGTTGGTATTTGTCATCATGACTTCAATAGTTTGTCTTTATGGGAACTATTATTGGAGATGTTCTCAGTTCCTGATATTAACACAATTTAATTCCCCTCTTAATATTATTTTTACAAGGTCATTTTAAGCTGGGGGTACATAATTTTGAGCTCAGCTGGCCACATCAGCTTATCTTACGTGATGGCGGCAGGTACAGACTCCTCTGCTCGACTCTCCCCTCGGCTCTGGAGACACCTCACTGATAGCTAAATGGACCAAGGAGTATGCTGTCCGACTCTGGATTCAGCAAAGCTCTGACCAGGTGCTGCTCAATACCATCAAGACCACGGTCCCTGAAAACAAGAAGGATGTACCTTCTACTTCATAACTAATTTATACTCTCTTTTTACACTGATCACAACACATCACAAACATTGAGTTCAGAGCGTTAGGCCAACTATCAGCTTCATGTGAAATACTTTATTCCAGTATTAACCTCCTTAATGGTTACCACGCCTCTGCACTTCCAGCATTATTTCTGTCTAATCAATAATCTAGGTGTCAGTGTACTGTTTGGCCATTCCATGCAGTTTTACTTTCCTCCGACACCTTCTGTTCAGGCGGGAGCATTATAGGCTTTACATCATGTTTGCTACTGAACTACACATATATACAGGCATAAATTAACAATTCACATTCAATTTTCATTAAAAGATACTGAATGTTTCAAGCTTACCACAATTCATGGAAACAAACACAGATACGTTGATTAGCAATGAATTCTGGCACAAATTCCCATCTGCTTATGTTCCAGGCTTTTATTTAGCAAAATATGAGCTGGCTTCAACGCACTGTTGCTTTATCAAGCTTATTTGCACTAGTGGTCTCGAACTAACGCTCCTAAGTGAGTATATCAGCGAGTCTAGCCAATGGAGCCACGTTTCGACAAGTGTTTGAAAAAATGTTACCTTTCCACGTCTCCCCTAACAACGATAGATAGTATTTATAGCCCGACCAATCGTGGTTAGTCTTTCATTTGTTGCGCTCCAATCAATTTGGAGTTTACATGGTAGGCTATTTCTGTAACGTAAGGTTTTTTCAAACACGTTATAAAAAAATTTTATGAGCAGAAATGATTCCATGTTGTCAGGCATCCCCACTATTTTATTTTGGTTATAATTTATTAATTCCTGGACTATTTGCGTAACGTTTTACATATTCTTTGTCAGCAAGCCCTAAGGAACCCAAATATCCAAATTTAAAAGAGCTACGTGGCTGCGTTCAAAATATGCAATTTCTTCTACCTCCTGTTTCGAAGATGTGCTGTCTGGGTACTGTAATGTTTTCAAACGTAAACCCATCTATTGTTATCTTTCCTAATAAGCGTTTTTTATGATTTTAAAACCTAACTCTGGGAAGGGTAGTGTATTTTATCACTGTTCGTCCGAAAAAGTTAGTGCATGTAGCCTAACACGCGTGATAGTAGTAATTGTGTATCGCGTTACGCTTGTTGGGGGTGGCATTAATAGCGAGACGCGTGTTTAATTTTGCATGCGTTCCTGATTTTATTCGCCCCTCTCTCTTTCTATTTGAGTCCATCTGTTCGTTCGTTTTGGTAACGCAGTATAATTAATGTTAGGATTAATTTAGGTCATTACGCAGTCTGCCTCTCAATGTTTTTCCAAGAAATACAGCACACGTTTCATTGAAGAAAGCGGGTATAATACAGTAAGCTTTTACTATCAACGTGAAAGCGTTACAATTTGCAGACGAAGCAGAAAACAAGGGGGATTTCGAGTACCTTCTTTGTGACAGCACTGTTATTTTACCATTGCTCTTTTCTTTATTAATTTTATTTGTTAGGCTTCATATTTACCTAATAATTTATATATGTGGATTAGAATATTCCACGACACCTCCCCTCTTAAAACAGACATTATATGTCAGTCCTTTATTCTATATACACATAGAGAAATTTATTATTATTTCTGGGGTTTACGGTGATTCTCATCACACGGATGGCGGCTTAAAAAATCCGCTCCCAAATTGGTTTTTCCAGATATATACTCAATGCTAAAATTATATGGAGCCAAAAGTAAAGACCATCGGAGTAACCTGGAGTTCTCATGCCTAGCCTGTGCTAGAAACGATAAAGGTTTGTGGTCTGTTCGCAACTTAAATGCCTTCCCATATAGATAAATATTGAATTTCTTTATCGCCCATATTACTGCAAGACATTCTTTTTCGCTAGTTGAGTAGTTGATTTCAGCTTTATTCAACTTTCTGCTAGCATATGCCACTGGGCTTAATTCCCCATCCAATGCATCTGATTTCTGTAGTAGAGTTGCACCTAACCCAATATTACTTGCATCCGTCCTTACTATGAATTCTTGACTTAAGTCAGGTAATTTCAAAATGGGTTTACTTGTGAGCTTTTCCTTCAATTCTTGGTAAGTCATTTCACATTGTGGTGTCCATGTAATGCGATCTGGATGTCCTTTACGTGTCAATTCAGTTAACGGTGCACATATGGAATTAAAGTTTTTGATATACTTCTGGTAGAAACCACATAATGAGACAAAGGATCTCACGTCCTTCTTGGTTTGTGGTCTCGGGGCTTTCTGTAGTTTCTCTAAATTCTTTGGGTCAGGGGTCATGTTTCCCTGATAAACTGTGTGTCCCAAAAATTCCAATTCTTTACATCCAACGCAACATTTGGTTGGTCGGGCTGTTAAATTTGCCTCCCTAAGACGGTTAAACAGCATGTTCAGAGAGTCAATGTGTTCCTCAAATGTTTCTGTTGCTATCAGGATATCATCCATGAAATTTGTTATACATGGATTATTCAGAGGGCTTCCTTAAGAGTACAACACCGGAACTATACGAAGATTCACTGTGCGAAATAATTCCTTCCTTCAATAGATAGTCTATCTCTTCCTTCAAAGCTTTCTCCTTAGCAAACGGAATCGAATATGGTTTCATACAGACAGGTGTGGAGTCTATTAGTTTCATATCATATTCCAATAGGTTTGTATGCCCTGGTCGGTCTGTTAACACCTCTGCATGATTATTTAGAACCTGTTGCACTCTCTCTTTCTGAGTTTTCGTTAAATGTGTACTGATTTTCACCTGTGCTGCTGTCTCACAGGGGTGTAATGGATATTCAAATGATGAAAGTGGTTCCTTTTTCATCTCCATGGCGATGGACAAGGTCAACAAGTGTGTCTCTTCCTGATGTTCTCTTTCCAAATATTTCTTCAGGAGATTCACATGATAGATTTTTTCTTTCCCCTTCTTATCTATCTTATAATTTGTTCTAGACACCTTCTCTAAAACTGTATATGGACCCTGCCATCCAATTTGTAACTTATTCTGACTCCCAGGCAAAAGAAGCAGTACTTTCTCTCCCACAGCCAAATTTCTGTCTTTCGCCTTCCTGTTATAATAGGCAGCATGTTTCTTCCTGGCTTGTTTCAAATTTTCATTGGCAAGTTTCCAGCCAGTTTTTAACCGAGTGGTCAGCTCATTCACATATTGGTATGAAGATGTAATGTTTTCCTCTGCCTTTTCATCAGTCCACGTTCTTAACATAGCTTCGAGTGGACCTTTTATTGGCCTTCCAAACAATAATGTTGCCGGGGCCATACCGGTTGAACTATGGGGTACCTCCCGATAAGCAAAGAGGGCGGCGTGCAGGTACTGGTCCCATGTATCTGGTTTTTTCGTGTGCCAACTTTCTCAGGATCGACATCAATGTGCCGTTAAATCTTTCCACTTGGCCGTTCCCTTGGGGATGATACACACTACAATGGAAGTGTTTGGCCTGAAAGATCCTGAAAACTTCTTCAGTTAGTTTCCCCTTGAACTGAGAGCCATTATCAGTCAAGATTTGATTGGGAAAGCCTAACCTTGTGAAAATTGTGAGCAATGCCTCTGCCACATGTTTTGAATCAATCGATGACAGGGCTACTGCCTCTCCCCACATAGAACAAGTGTCCACCAGAGTCAGAATGTAGCTGTTCCTTCTCTTGGTTCGGGTGAGAGGTCCCACAAGATCCACGGCAACTCTCTCAAAGGGTGTTCCCACTATGGGCATTTCCCCCAGAGTTGCCGGTGCAGTCCAATGTTTAGGTGCTACTCGTTGGCACTCTGGACAGGATTTTACATATCGTTTGATATCTTCAGTTATTCCTGGCCAGAAATAGTGACAAGCTATTCGCTGTCCTGTTGCGCTGATTCCCATATGACCACTGAAGGGAATCGCATGCCCTAGTTCCAACACTTTAGTCCTATATGAAGTGGGAAGGACCAGCTGTCCGTGACCATTGGATTCAGATCCAGCCTTCCTATATATCAGTTTGTTCTTCATATAAAACTCTCCCTTGCCTGGAGGTGTATGAGATTTGGGCAACTTCTTGAAACATGGCTTGAGTGTTTTGTCCTCAGCCTGTGCCTTCCTCATCTCATCTGGGTGAGTATTTATGGGATTATCCTCCTCCTTCTTTGTCTGTGATCTGGTCTGCACTGTTGCCAATATCACAGGTCTCTTGGGATTCCCCAAGAAGACATATCTACACCCCAATATTAGAGGGTAGATTGGCTCATTTATCACTGCTGCTTTTATGATTCCTTCCACATATCGCGTTTTCACTTTTATTCGGGCGACGGGAAGTGTCATGGTAGCTACATCCTTGGTTGCAGTTTGAATCTCCACTGTTTCTGTGGTGTATTGATCGGCCTGCACCAGGTGAGAACTCACAACGGAATCGTAATCTAAACCGGTATCATATAAACACCTTATAGTGACACCATTACAGATGACATCTTCACACACACTGGGGGGTGGTATGGTTCCTGTAATTCTTCAGGTTTGACCTTCTTTTCCTTTTTCCCCGATGTCATAGCAGCACAATGAGGAGGTTTCCTTCTACAATGGTCAGTGTCATGATTGTTCATCTTACAATTTTTACACCACCTTTTTCCTTGGTTGAAAGATTTTCTTTCATCATATTTCCTTTCATCGAATTGTGGGAATTTATTTTTATTTTCATACCGTGGCCTATCAGACTGGTGCTTACCTTTGTGTTGATCCCTAGGATCAAATTTATTAAAGTTCTGTGGTGCCCTAAAGTTATCCACTTGTTTCTTTTTATTACCTGTTACCTCTGCTTGAGCTGCTTGATACCTTTCAGCAACATTTAGCAACTCACCCAGCCTCTCTGCACCTTGTTCCATGAGAAACTTTCTCAGGTCTGGAGCCATGGACTCTCTTAATTGCTCTATAAGGACCATTTCCTTAAGATCTTGGGTTTTCCCCAGAGAAGTCCATTTCTCCAAGTATGTCTCTATTCGTGCAGAGAACTGGTGATAGGTTTCACCTGACAGTAGTTTAGCATTCTTAAATTTTTCTCTATAAAATTCTGCATTCTTTTCATACCTTAACAAAAGAGCCTGCTTTAGCATGTCATAATTTTCCTGATCACCTCTACTCATTTTTGCAAAAACTTCATAAGCTGCCCCACGAAGTCCTTGAGATAACTTTAAGCTCCACCTTTCTCTCTCTAACCCATACGTGGTAGCTAATAGTTCATACCTATTTAGGTAGCTCTCTATATCATCGTCTTTCTCAACAAAATGATCTAAATGAAAATTCATAGCTGAGGTGGAGGCTCCTTGGCTAGCAGTGGCATCAGAGGCAAAGGGACTGGCACCATTTTCAGGAGCATGGCCCTGAAACTCAAACTCCCTTAGTCGTAACTCATGTTCCCTTTGTAATCTCTTCTCCTCCTTTTCTGCTTCCCTTTCTGCAGCTAATCTCTTCTCTTCCCTTTCTGCAGCTAATTTCTTCTCTTCCCTTTCTGCAGCCAATCTTCTTTCTTCTGCTTCCCTTTCTGCAGCCAATCTTTTGTCTTCTCTTTCTGCCTCCAATTTCTTAGCCTCAGCCTCAATCTGCAACCTCTTAGTCTCAGCCTCAGCTTGCAACCTCTTAGTCTCAGCCTCTAACTTTCTTTCGGCCTCTTTTTCTAATCTTCTTTCTTCGCGTTCAATAAATTTGTCACATTCCGTAGTGACATAGGCAACCATAACTTGCCCATCTAATCCTAACTCTTTTGCAGTCTGTACAGCAGCAGATCGAAACTTGGCCAGGTCCGCCATTGTCTATCAGGTAAATTTCTACAATGTCTAACCAACAATTCAATTTCTAAATATATCTAATGGACAACACAGGCACCGTGAGCTCAACCTTATTTAATTCCACCCAAGGATACCTTTTAATTCTTATATTCCCTGAAGTGAATTACCCCCAATATTTTTAATAGGGAAAGATTCAAAATCCCAAGAGCGAGACCCCAATATATGTGGTGAAGTGGGATGTTATAAATATTTATAGGGGGACTTAGTGTACTGACTGAGATCAGCTGTGAAGGTATCTATATCTAATGAGAGTAGTGTATTATAGATAACCTTACTTGCTGCCACATATATATATATCTCAGTCAGAATTATTCTGGAATAGTGTGATGACTACGTTATATGTCTAGGGTATGTGTATGATGAAGTGTAAGTCAAAACAACAACAGACAGATAAACAATTTAATTTATTCCACTACACTTGACAACACTGTGACACTCACATACATAAAACACTCTACAAGGATATCTTAAAGAAGTCACTGATAACTTTTCAAATAACAATATGTATTCATTGCTGTCATGAATGAATATGTGTCCTGATTCAAATACAAAGGGAACCAGGAATCACAATCAATTTTACTTACAAGTTATATGTACAGAATTTATCAATATGAATATTGTAATGACATATATTATTAAAGGTATCCTATGTGTGTCAGTTGTGTAGTAGTAATATGAGGTAATACTGGTTTTGTTTTGTTCAAGCTCTGTTGGTATTTGTCATCATGACTTCAATAGTTTGTCTTTATGGGAACTATTATTGGAGATGTTCTCAGTTCCTGATATTAACACAATTTAATTCCCCTCTTAATATTATTTTTACAAGGTCATTTTAAGCTGGGGGTACATAATTTTGAGCTCAGCTGGCCACATCAGCTTATCTTGCGTGATGGCGGCAGGTACAGACTCCTCTGCTCGACTCTCCCCTGGGCTCTGGAGACACCTCACTGATAGCTAAATGGACCAAGGAGTATGCTGTCCGACTCTGGATTCAGCAAAGCTCTGACCAGGTGCTGCTCAATACCATCAAGAGCACGGTCCCTGAAAACAAGAAGGATGTACCTTCTACTTCATAACTAACTTATACTCTCTTTTTACACTGATCACAACACATCACAAACATTGAGTTCAGAGCGTTAGGCCAACTGTCAGCTTCATCTGAAATACTTTATACCAGTATTAACCTCCTTAATGGTTACCACGCCTCTGCACTTCCAGCATTATTTCTGTCTAATCAATAATCTAGGTGTCAGTGTACTGTTTGGCCATTCCATGCAGTTTTACTTTCCTCCGACACCTTCTGTTCAGGCGGGAGCATTATAGGCTTTACATCATGTTTGCTACTGAACTACACATATATACAGGCATAAATTAACAATTCACATTCAATTTTCATTAAAAGATACTGAATGTTTCAAGCTTACCACAATTCATGGAAACAAACACAGATACGTTGATTAGCAATGAATTCTGGCACAAATTCCCATCTGCTTATGTTCCAGGCTTTTATTTAGCAAAATATGAGCTGGCTTCAACGCACTGTTGCTTTATCAAGCTTATTTGCACTAGTGGTCTCGAACTAACGCTCCTAAGTGAGTATATCAGCGAGTCTAGCCAATGGAGCCACGTTTCGACAAGTGTTTGAAAAAAATGTTACCTTTCCACGTCTCCCCTAACAACGATAGATAGTATTTATAGCCCGACCAATCGTGGTTAGTCTTTCATTTGTTGCGCTCCAATCAATTTGGAGTTTACATGGTAGGCTATTTCTGTAACGTAAGGTTTTTTCAAACACGTTATAAAAAAAATTTTATGAGCAGAAATGATTCCATGTTGTCAGGCATCCCCACTATTTTATTTTGGTTATAATTTATTAATTCCTGGACTATTTGCGTAACGTTTTACATATTCTTTGTCAGCAAGCCCTAAGGAACCCAAATATCCAAATTTAAAAGAGCTACGTGGCTGCGTTCAAAATATGCAATTTCTTCTACCTCCTGTTTCGAAGATGTGCTGTCTGGGTACTGTAATGTTTTCAAACGTAAACCCATCTATTGTTATCTTTCCTAATAAGCGTTTTTTTATGATTTTAAAACCTAACTCTGGGAAGGGTAGTGTATTTTATCACTGTTCGTCCGAAAAAGTTAGTGCATGTAGCCTAACACGCGTGATAGTAGTAATTGTGTATCGCGTTACGCTTGTTGGGGGTGGCATTAATAGCGAGACGCGTGTTTAATTTTGCATGCGTTCCTGATTTTATTCGCCCCTCTCTCTTTCTATTTGAGTCCATCTGTTCGTTCGTTTTGGTAACGCAGTATAATTAATGTTAGGATTAATTTAGGTCATTACGCAGTCTGCCTCTCAATGTTTTTCCAAGAAATACAGCACACGTTTCATTGAAGAAAGCGGGTATAATACAGTAAGCTTTTACTATCAACGTGAAAGCGTTACAATTTGCAGACGAAGCAGAAAACAAGGGGGATTTCGAGTACCTTCTTTGTGACAGCACTGTTATTTTACCATTGCTCTTTTCTTTATTAATTTTATTTGTTAGGCTTCATATTTACCTAATAATTTATATATGTGGATTAGAATATTCCACGACAGACTGGCAGAAATAAAACTGATTTAAGATAACCATGATGGCTGACTTGGAACACTGAAAAGTGTTGGCAAAACGGGCTCTGAAGAAGCTACGAGAGACCCTGCAAGCCGGCAGTGGATTTTGTATTGCTGAGATTGAAACAAATGAGAATGCTATAACATCTATTGACTAATATTATTTTAGAACATTGACCTTCCGACCACCTGTATCAGCATTATTTTAGCGAAGTAAAACTGTACTTCGTACATTATACCTTAATGCCGCTATGATGAGGGCCTTCCAGCCTGCTACCTTATGTCTTGCTACACATGCTAGCTAAGCGTGGTAAGCTTGATTTCTGTGCTGGAGTAGAGTCTATGTAGCGAAATCTGTGAAACAATCGCTAAATTAAGTAAGATTTTACTCCTATGATAATACAAAACCCCCACCGTGGTTGTTTGCCTATCTGCTTCCCCAACGCCAGTAGAGCGCTGTATTTTATATCGTAGTAACGCGTAGACAAGAATCCGCCGTTAAATATTACACGCTTTCCAAGTTTCGTCCCACTGTGTGACAAACAGCAATAGGATCACAAATTACTTGTCAGAATTATAAACTAGTAGTAAATAAAGGAGATATTGACCGAAGACAGATGGACGAACAGACTACTTCTTTCTCAGCTTGACAGATAGTGGGGGAAGGGTAGGGTGGTCCAAGATTTGAAAATTTGAGTTCAGTTTGAAAATAAGACGCTAGAAGCCAAACCGGTCCTGATTGGCTGGAGTCAAATATACTATGAGGGTGATAAAAATCATTTGGGAAAGGCGTTCGTCGCCACTTTAGAAAATTGTTTCTACAATAAATTTGTGTTAAAAGCAAGATAATAGTACTGTCTTGACTTTGCTGATCTGCACCAGCAAGCGATGTGGATTTGACCATATATATCGCAATTAACCTTATTAGTAGGAAATTTTCATTTGATGCGGTAAGAAATAAAACCTTTGTATCATTATTATGATTATTAAGATGTATGTATTATTGAATATGTTTGAAAATTATGCGGGGAAAAGATTATCTAGAGTGAAGCCAACATCAAACTTTGTGTTGTTTCACAGAGTTGTTAAGAAATATAGTAACAGGTTGTAGAAAAGCCCGACAGGTTTTCTGACACTTTGGGAGAAAATAAAATTAAATAGTAATGGGGAAATTGTTTAACAGTATTGTGACATAAGACCAGGAAAACCACTGGCCGTCTTCTTCAGCAAGTCACCGTCTTTGTACATGACTTGATATTATTAACTTAAAATGTTTCCTTTGTCAAGGAAAGTGCCAAACTGTAGTTTGAAGTTTATTTGACCATGAAGGGGGTAACAAACCAATTAAGAACGTTAACTAATTGTGTAGTTACCATACTGAATCTGAATATAATTGAAAATGTTTAGTTAGGGAAAGAGAGAGTATATCAGAGGGTGATGTAGGACGCATTTATATTGTTCCAGGGTTTCATCTATGACTCGAAGTGAGCCCAGGTCAAGTTATCTGTATATCCTTCTGCATCCTAAAGAAGCGAGGCAGTATCAACTATGTGCCTCCTTGTTATTTCAAGATCAGAAGCCTAACTTGATATTGGAAGCTGGTGGTGTGACTATACTTCATCCTGCACATCAGAAGCCACAAAGTTAAGCCAGTGTCTGCAGGCATTTGATAGATCAAACCAAGTTACTCTCATTTCCCAAGTGTTTAATAAATTATTCAGATTGTGATGAACTCAGACGTTCTTCCTAACAGTACCCATTCATAGGAGCAATAGTACATTGAAACTGTCCCAGATTGACACATGTAATTAAATTTGTGAATAATAATATATACAGTTATAAATTGAATCATTTTGATGTAAATATTTTGATTGATCCTTTTTAAGTTCAATATTCCAGTGTACACAAAATTGTGATACTGGAACAATAAATTGAAAAAAAAAATTAATTCACATTTAAACTTACTCTGGGTGTTGTTAAGTACTTTTCCTATAGTCTTAGGTGTATTTGTTGTCATATTATTACATCACATTTTACATTACCCTAGACATTAGCCAGATAACATACATACACCATTATTTTACTTAGGAGAAAATACGCCGCAGGTTGAGGTCGTAGGGTGGTAGCAGCAAGGTTCTCTGAAAATACATACCCTATTATTTATTATACTCAAGGGCCTTCACAGCTTGACCCCACATCTGCATAAATTCACATTTTAGCTATTTAACATCAAAATCCACTACAGTCTACATGTTACATGATGTTCGAGGTCAGTTTATGTACGAGTCGGTATGTCTGTTCATTTTCGTTTATCTATCTACCTACTTGAGCACAACGTGCTTATTTTTACATTCAGCTTCGTATCATTGCGTATAGAGCCGACGGTTAAAATTACAAGGGGGACGTAATTCTGCCTTCTAATTTAAAATACAAATCAGAACATTTCTGATTGGCCCTCTTAACATTTATCGAGCCCAATGTAGGAGTTATGTGCCCTTATTCCCGGGCCATGATGAAAAGGACAGGGACAAAACAAAAAACAAGAAAATAGCAAATCCCCGTAGCGTAAGACCTCATGTAAATTCATGACCTGCAATATAAAGGTTGAATTTCCGCGATAACCCGGGACGTTTTCCTACGAGAGGATATTCCAAATGTTACGCCAAACGGAGGCCGTCGGGTAAGTTGACTGATGCATCAATACGGATACACTTGTTCCTAAGCAACGGTCTAGAATGAAAGACAAAGTGACTTGTATTCTACTACTCGGAGGTGATGAGGTAGATAGAAGGGTGGGTAGTTAGTTGGGGACAGAGCCGGCACTAGAGATTTTGTAGGGTGGGGGTGAGGTCTCGTTTTGACTATGCCGTAATGCACAGTTCTCTTATGAGGGTTAATTTCATATTGTTGAATTGGATCATGGATCAGACTTTAACTTCCTGATTAAACAACAATTTCGGCGACCCCTAGCCCCCAAGACGACACCCAAGGTGGTCGCACCGCTCACATCGATCAAGATCCAGCTGTGGATGGTGATGGGTAGTTTGATGGGCAGATTCATGTTCGGGTGGAGGCATTTTTGGGTTTGTTAGTATGCGGGCGGGTGGATCATCTGACGATCCATTAGATACCACTATATAACTATTTCTCTCCTGTAGAAGTCGTGCGTAACTACAATAAAAGCAAAACGCACTCGGTTTCTTGTTGATGACCAGTATCAGTCCACAGTAAATAAGGTATATTTTTGCAAAACGGCTTTCGTCTCTTTAATTTAATGTCTGCCCCTTCCAATACCTCATAATTTCCTCAGTCTGTCTGTCGAGCCCTTAATGATTTCGGCCCACAAGTTCCAAGTCAATATGTCGCTGTTAGTGGTTAGTTATGTTTGTGGACGCTTTGAAAAGTTTGATCTCTTTCTGACGTTACATTTTGTCTTTTTTTCCAGTTTATTTTGGTCTTTCTGTTCCTCTTTCTGTATACACCACCAAGTGGCGTACTAAGTTAAGTGGGGGGGGGGGGGGGGGGGGGACGGGACGGGGGGGGGGGGACGTTATCCCTGGATGACTGCTCAGAGGAATGTTCCATGTAACACTAGTGTGACAACATTGTACTGTTTAAACATATACTTCCAAATATAATATATTTTTATGTGTGTTTTATGGCGGTTACCAAAGGAAGGATCCTCCTAGAGTAGGGTGAACATCTGTCCTCTTTTCCTCGGATTTGTCCTGTTTTTGACCTAAAGATTTAACGTATGAAGGCATATCTGAAGTCATCGTTATATGACCACCAGCTACGCACTGTGCTATAGTATGTAGATTATGATGTGAGCCTCTGTCTGTGAGGATAATAGCACCCTCATTGATTCTTGAAATCATCCACACACCTCCAGGGATTCCCCCTGTGGTGAAACATGTTGAGAACCCAGCATTGCACACTAAGATTGGAGGAGTCACTTGAGCACCAGACGTAACTCTGGCTTTTGACTGGTCTCACTATGGATCCAATGATTGGCAGGGAGAGCTGAGAAGTGGCTCTGTGTAGGACGTGACAATTCCTTGGGAGAGCTCAGAACCAGAGCACAGGATTTTAGTTCTGCATATTTGGAGCGCCCCCTTGGATGGCGGGGAACGCACAGTATGCCACATGCTTCTTCCTCCTAGCTTGAGACCAGATGTGATGGTCCTTTAAATGCAAGCCGAGTTGAAGTAACTCAAGCTCTTGACTTTAACTCAACACCTTTCGGAATAGTAGAAAAGCCACAGGAACAGCCTAGATCGTGTAGATAATACCAAGGAGTCTTCAACTTGGTATTGGCTGCAAAAGAGCGAAAAGCTCAGCAGTCCTAGTTAAACAACAACAACAACAACCTTAAAATTGGGCATCTGAGCAGCCTTTTTCAAAAGTGCAATTTGCTGGGCGTTTCCCTCTTGGAGATTGAACATGACTTCGAAGAGGTCTATCTTATGAAAGGAGTATTTTTCAAGTAAATATTGAACGAATTACATAAGAATATAGTTCAGTTGTTGTGCAAAACTGTATTAAATCTGTGATAAACATTCTTAAGCAGCACTTGTGTCAAGAGTCTATGCCCTAGAAGATTCCGAATTTGCTTGTTGAAAAAGGAAGAGGCGGACTTGATAGTTTGTGTGACAAGTTTCATGAAGTTGTTTAGAAGACTTAGCTATATCGGTGAAACCATTAGAATTTTTCATATATTTTTCATGGATGACCTTACATGGAGTATCAACATGTGCATATGTGCGAGCTTCTGGGTAATATTTAATTGATAAAGATGTTGCATTTGACGATGCAAGTGTTTTGATCAGATTAACAACCTGACAAAATTTATTCGAAATAAAAATCAGTTATGAAGGATATTCATTCGCTGCTTCATTTGAAGTAATGATACTTACTAATTTATTATGGGCGAGGCATAAAGAATCCTGGGGCAGCACTTCATGCCGCGTGCCAAAAAAAATTGTATCGTGCCACCTTGGGCATGCGTGCCATTCGTTCGCCACCCCTGCTATAGTTTATATTGGAAACACATTCTGATTTATAATGGAAAGGCGTCATGTTTATACTAGCATTGCATCGTGGTTTATATTGGAACTGCGTTTTAACAAATGAGGCAGAGCCAAAATAATATGAGAAAAAAAAAACCAACTGGTTATGTGACAATTATAACCGTGAGAAAACGGACCCACAAGAGGAAGAAAAGAAGAAATGGGGCAGTTAATTAGATTAATAGATTACCCGAAAAAGGGGAGCAAACTTTTTGACATTTTAGCTACTCGCAAGGGACATAATTCAAATGGAGGCATTGACATCTGAACCGTTGTTTGTCTTCGTGAAAGCACATGAGAATTTCGGTAATGAGAAACGATTGCTTATTGTTTATGATCATTATCATCATTCCCTTTTCTCCCTGTAGAGCATTGCGCCATCGTTACCCTGGCAGGAAGCTTGCATCAAATCACAGTGCTCTTGCTTTGGTAGCTTCTTTAACACTATATTTTACATGATGAGTGCGCTAGCCCATGGACAAACGCATAGAATTCGGCTCTTACGACATGCCTGAGTGTACAGTAGACCTATTATTTCTTAGACTCATTAACAGTCGTTGGAGTCTTCATTGACTTTTATCCCCATCTGAACACCACTTCCACTTGAAGTAATCAATGCTTATGCCAACTCCGGCTATCAACATCCAAGACAGATGAAGCTTCAGTTACACTATCAACATCCAAGACAGATGAAGCTTCAGTTACACTATCAACTCATTAACAGTCGTTGGAGTCTTCATTGACTTTTATCCCCATCTGAACACCACTTCCACTTGAAGTAATCAATGCTTATGCCAACTCCGGCTATCAACATCCAAGACAGATGAAGCTTCAGTTACACTATCAACATCCAAGACAGATGAAGCTTCAGTTACACTATCAACATCCAAGACAGAAGAAGCATCAGTTCAACTATCAACTCTAGACCTCAAGGTCTTTTATATTTGGACTTGCGGCCTAATATAACCGACTAGGTTGAACGGAACGCGCCTCGCCAAAACGAGGCCAAATGTTAAAAACAAAAAAATATGAAGCATGAAGAAGTGTCCAATTAAAATCTGGGAACGAACGAACGAACGAACTTTATTTTCAAAGAGTTAAGAATTGGGCACGCAGGCCCGTCTGACATTCTGCCTTTCCTCTCTCTCTCTCATCATGTATACTTTAGCCTTTCATCCTCACATTTCCTTTAAGCACTATTAAGGCATTTATCATTATGAAAGTAATATAATATCATTCATTCATTCATAACCCTCCACTCGCAAAGGAGCATAGGTCTTCAACAAACACATGCCAAGTCCTCTTGTCACATGCCATCATCTCAAGCTCCCCCCCCACGCTCTCCTTATCATTTCCACCTCTGTCTCCAGCTCTCCCCTCCGCGCGCCCCCTGGTCCACCTCCGCCTCTCCCGCCCTGGGGATCCCAGAACAAGGACTGCCCTGCAATGCTATCAACAGGTCTCCTCAGCGCGCGTCCCACCCATCGCCATCGCCCTCCTCTCATCTCCCGTTCCACCGGCACCTGTCTAGCTCCCGTCATCAGCTCCACGTCGGCAACCCTGCCACACCATTCCAATCCCTCCACTCCACGCAAGCACCCACCCATGAAAGTCCGCAGCTCTTTGGCAGCTGTCTCTGCTGCTCTCCATGTCCCAGAGCCACACAACAGGACCGACTTCACATCCGAGCCGAACACTCCCATTTTCGCGTTGGATCCGACTTCTCCCGATCTCCATACATTTCCCAACGCAATGAAAGCCCCTCTTGCCCCCTGTATTCCCATTTTGACACCACTGTCCGTCCCTCCAACTCTGTCTACACCGCCGCCAAGACATGTGCACGACTCCATATAACATCATACATTTGCAATAATTATCATAATTAAAGTATGTTTTTTTAAATAAAGGAGAAAAAAGAATGAAAAATAAAGAATTTTAAAAAAAATATTAATAATAAATTAATGAAAATGAAAAAAATAAATAAATTTAAAAAAATAAACAAACAAACAAACAACAAGACTGATAAAAATCGAATTCCTCATACAGTAAATAAGTGATTTGAGACATATTCAGAGGTGTGTTATAAGAGCAATATCAAGATAAACAAAACACACGGCATCATCCATGAAAGAGAAGTATGTGGCAGAAGAAGTATGTAGCATTCTTCTGTTCTATTTTCCCTCCTAATGGAACACGGAGCCACCACTGCAGTAAACCCTCTTGCAGGAAGCCTGCATCAAATCAGTTATAGATCAGGGGTAGTTTCTATAACCATTTGTTTCACATGATGAGATTGCCAGCCCCAGCCACGACATGATGTTATTTGCCTCAAACGAGATACACGCGCGAGTAGATGTTCTGTTCTGTCTTGATATTCTCAGAAATAACGGGAAACTTCACGGGGCAATGTAAACTTAGCCTGATAAGTGGCAACATTGGTTGCACGCAAAATAAAGAGATGTGTTAGGCAATTGACCATCATCAGTATTATCATCATCGTCATCATTATCATCCTCACTAGCAACATCTCGTGCAGCGTCAGTACAACTACTGCAGTTTTTTAAAGTGACCGCTAAATGTTTTTTTTTTTTTTTTTTTTTTTATCACGGTGAAACCTTGACCTCCGAATATGCATTAGCCTAAGAAGGAAACTTTCTATCCAGATACAGTAATTGTTTAGATGTTTTCGATGTTCATGTTTTTCTTTTTAATTTGATGGTTTCCCCCCTCCCCCACTCTATGTATATTATCATGTCAAAAGTGTAAAGGCCCCCGTGTAGTTCGTGGGGGGGGGGGGGGTCTCTGAGGATACGTCAAACAAATGGGGCTATAGCTCTCTCTCTCAGATATTTCATAAGAGGTGACAGCTCTCTTAGATATTTCATAAGAGGTGACAGCTCTCTTAGATATTTCATAAGAGGTGACAGCTCTCTCAGATATTTCAAAAGAGGTGACAGCTCACTCAGATATTTCATAAGAGGTGACAGCTGTCTCAGATATTTCATAAGAGGTGACAGCTCTCTCAGATATTTCATAAGAGGTGACAGCTCTCTCAGATATTTCATAAGAGGTGACAGCTCTGTCAGATATTTCATAAGAAGTGACAGCTCTCTCAGATATTTCATAACTGGTGACAGCTCTCTCAGATATTTCATAAGAGGTGACAGCTTTCTCAGATATTTCATAAGAGGTGACAGCTTTCTCAGATATTTTATAAGAGGTGACAGCTCTCTCAGATATTTCATAAGAGGTGACAGCTCTCTCAGATATTTCATAAGAGATGAACGCTCTCTCAGATATTTCATAAGAGGTGACAGCTCTCTCAGATATTTCATAAGAGGTGACAGCTCTCTCAGATATTTCATAAGAGGTGACAGCTCTCTCAGATATTTCATAAGAGGTAACAACTCTCTCAGATATTTCATAAGAGGTGACAGCTTTCTCAGATATTTTATAAGAGGTGACAGCTCTCTCAGATATTTCATAAGAGGTGACAGCTCTGTCAGATATTTCATGAGAGATGACAGCTCTCTCAGATATTTCATAAGAGGTGACATCTCTCTCGGATATTTTATAAGAGGTGACAACTCTCTCAGATATTTCATAAGAGGTGACAGCTCTCTCAGATATTTCATAAGAGGTTACATCTCTCTCAGATATTTCATAAGAGGTGACAGCTCTCTCAGATATTTCATAAGAGGTTACAGCTCTCTCAGATATTTCATAAGAAGTGACAGCTCTCTCAGATATTTCATAAGAGGTGACAGCTTTCTCAGATATTTCATAAGTGGTGACTAACATGAGAGCTCAAATGAAGCCCGGACCATTTCGCGTTATGAGGCACCCCCTCATTGCTTGGAAAGAGTGGTACAAGTGAAGGACCATGCATCCATGGCTGATGTTAGGCTACCTATAAGGTGAGGCCCCTCCAGCCTTGCTCATATTGTGCAGAAAGCTCATGGTTTAACAGAAACAAACCGCTACAGCCACATGCACATGAATTCCTTTATTGAGACTAGTTGCAGTGATCGTTCCGTGCACCATGAGCCGCCAAAAGGGAAGTGATGGAAAGTGGATAAGTCAGAATGAGGATATATTAATCCTGTTATCAACGGTTTTTCTTCCTCACAACATTTATTGAATTTGCACGCAACCTTTTTAATTCTCGGGCTCTGCATAAAGTTTCTTTTGGAAATCCGTCAGTTCCTGGGTTTTGTTAATTTAAACAAAAATATATAACGTATTCTGACCTTAGATAATGTGCGGGATAATCCTTGTATTATCGAAATACGCCTTCCATTTTAAATTAACTCTTTTCTTTGTCATGTTGAATGTTCCTGTTTTTTTTATTCAAGCCTTTTTTCCCCAAGCATGCACTAATTATATTGCATTTTTCAAGCACTGTTTTCTCTCTCACGCTGTCAATTTGTGTAATTATTAACTTTGTCTCACGATGTTTTTTGCGATGCAACCATTTGTTTCTCATTAATTGCAGCATTATATTTTTTATGGACTTTTCTTTTGAATGATGTGCATTCATATTATTTTTGTAATTCCCAACTTTTGGTTTTTCCTGTTTCTTTAACGCACTATATCTTTCTCATATTGTGCGTTAAATTTTTTTGATGTGCTATTTGTTTTCAATTTAAGCTTGTGCATTAAATTGTTGATCTGTTCTTTTGGTTGCCAGGTTGTGCGTTTGTGAAGTTCTCGAACCACCAGGACGCAGTCGCAGCAATTAACGCGCTACACGGGAGTCAGACGATGTCGGTACGTTTGTTCTTGTTTCCCTTTAGTAAGGCATACGTTCTTCCAGCTCATCTTTGAACATAATCCTTCATTAATTTAAAAACAGCAAAAACAGCCAAAACAGCAGGAACAACAACAACAATTCAATAAGATTTACGAAGAGTTAGAAGATGAGTTAGGTAAACTTGGTGTCAGCAGAAGTCAAGTTCCAAGAGCTATCGTCTTCACGCACTTTCAGGCGTCAGATAGAATATGTTCAAAGAAAGCAGTGGTCAGCATGGAAGAAACAAACAAAAACACAAATAGTAATACGTCTTACTAAGAGAAAGGACAAAGAAAAACCTACGTTGCGGCCACAAGGCCTTCGCCAGGGAGAGACAAACAAAAGACAACAGGGAAAGAAAGTGAGAATTAAGTGGAGAACATGAAACTATAGAAATAAGAGGAAAATACTCCCTAATGTGTGTCACATATTGGTCAGCATGATGTTGTTGGTTTCTCCTTAAAGTTTTTTCCAGGAATGCTGCTGAAAACGGACACGTGCGCTTTCTCTGTTCCTTATATGTTAGGCACCTCTGCAGCTGATGTTCAGCAGCAATTTGTATCGGTGCCACAGTTACACTCATGCTTAGTTCCTATCTTTAGCTTGTTGAATAGATGGTATTCCAATCTGTTGTGGCCCATGCGGAGTTTGAAGATTACCACTCGTTCACTTCTGCATTATTTTTGTTCTAGTGCCCTAGATGCTCTGCTTCCCATTAGTTCATGTATGTGCTTCTGTTAATGCTCTTGGTATCTTCATAAGATGCTTATAACAAGTTGAGGTAACTTCCTACCTTCCTTTGCTACAAGAGCTACCTGAATCAGCATTGATTCGCTTACATGCATCTTTCTAAAAAGAAATTCACTTCTTACATTTTACAAATTTTGAATTTACCAGAGTGAAAATATCGTCTTCATTTACGGATCAAATCATGAAATTTTGTTTATTTAGCCAAGTTCTCACAATCTTATGTGTACTGTTTTTGTTCGTTGTTCCAGATGAAGACTGCGTGGTCGTAACGCAGGCAGTACTTTTGTTCATTGTCATAGATAGGCGTACATTACTTCGTTTTCTTAATCCCACCGTTTATGAGCAATTGTTGTTATTGTTGTTTAACTAGGGCTACTGACAATGTCGCTCTTTTGCAGCCAATACCAAGTTGAATGATAGTAGTATCTACATTGTGGATCTAGGCTTTTCCTGTGACTTTTTCTGCCATTCCGAAACCCGTTCAGTTAAAGTCACGAGCCCCAGTTTCTTTTCCGGGTATTCTATTCTAGCTTGCAATAGTTAAGCAAAAAGGTGTTTGCTCTGACGCACGCGTGTTCACTTTCATTGTCACCGGTGAAAGTTCACTCACACGTAGGGAATCAGCTTTCGGTGTCACTGTCAAAAATAAGTGACAAATCAAGATTTGACCGAATCTATAAAATGCTGAAACCAACAGTCTGATCCAGTGAATGATATACACCAGACGACAAAAATAAAGTGATCAGATGCGAAATAAATTAGTTGATAGTTGACGTAGAGTCAAATAAAGTAACAAGTTTGAAAGTAGTTTATCCGCAATGCCGAGTAGAAGATAAGGGGGAAAAGCTAGAGACCTTGTTCCAAGCTTGTTCACAGTAATGCAAGTTAGAATGAGATTACTCGTACATGTGAGAGTATATTATATAGACAGTCAGACATAGAGACATACAGAAACAAATGTACAAGTGATCTGTGTTAGAGCAGTATCACTTGATACAAAACGTACAAGTGATCTGTGTTATAGCAGTATCACTTGGTATAAAATGTACAAGTGATCTGTGTTATAGAAGTATCACTTGGTATACAATGTATAAGTGTCTTGTGTTATAGCAGTATTACTTCGTATAAAATATACAAGTGATCTGTGTTAGAGCAACATCACTTGGTATAAAATGTACAAGTGATCTATGTGATTCGCTTGGTATAAAACAGTTTCAGGCGTGTAAACATTAATAACACATAAGGAAGGGAAACCCGAGGCCTGTAAACAGTAAATTAATATTAGACAAACATAAAGGTATGTTTTCAGGCACTCGTAAGAAATAAAGAAGTAGAACACTTACACAACAGAAAAACAACAGACGTGAGTGGCTTACCCAGGGTTCGAACCCTGGGTAAGCCACTCACGTCTGTTGTTTTTCTGTTGTCCAAGTGTTCTACTTCTTTATTTCTTACGAGTGCCTGAAAACATACCTTTATGTTTGTCTAATATTAATTTACTGTTTACAGGCCTCGGGTTTCCCTTCCTTATGTGTTATTAATGTTTATACAATACCAAAAACCTACCCTCTGTTCTATACTACTGTCCTTAAGTCTTCTATCATTTACTGGACACAGTATCAAGGTCTTTGTCTTGTTTGGACTGACATATACTGCAGAATAGAGGTACAACAGAAGTGATTGCGTCATTAATAGGCTGAGGTGGCCATTGTAAACTTCCGGTGTTGTCTTTTGTTTCGCACTGATGACCGGTCAGTAAAGCATCCTTTTATTTGGGGATGCCTAGCTGGCCGTGAGGTTAGTGTGATTCGCTTGTATAGCTAGGTGGTGTTGTCGTACGGAAGGTACGGGGTTCGAACCCTGGGTAAGCCACTCACGTCTGTTGTTTTTCTGTTGTCTAAGTGTTCTACTTCTTTATTTTTTACGAGTGCCTGAAAACATACCTTTATGTTTGTCTAATATTAGTTTCAGGCGTGTGAGCGTCCATTGGTAGAGTGGTGAGAGCGTTTGCTTCTCAGGGCAAAGTTGTCGGGTTCAAAACGTGGTAACGTCACGCTGTGTCGTGGAATATTCTAATCCACATATATAAATTATCAAGTAAATATAAAGCCTAATAAATACATATAATAAATAAAGGAAGAAGAATGGTAAAGAACAGTGCTGTCACAATGACAGTACTCGAAATCCCCCTTGTTTTCTGCTTCGTCTGCAAATTGTAACGCTTTCACGTTGATAGTAAAAGCTTACTGTATTATACCCGCTTTCTTCAATGAAACGTGTGCTGTATTTCTTGGAAAAACATTGAGAGGCACCCTGCGTAATGACCTAAATTAATCCTAACATTAATTATACTGCGTTACCAAAACGAACGAACAGATGGACTAAAGGATAAAGAGAGAGGGAGGGCTGAAAATCAGGAACGCATGCAACACGCGTCGCGCGATACACAATTACTACTATCACGCGTGTAAGGCTACATGCACTAACTTTTTCGGACGGACAGTGATAAATTCACTACCCTTCCCAGAGTTAGGTTTTAAAATCATAAAAAACGCTTATTAGGAAAGATAACAATAGATGGGTTTACGTTTGAAAACATAACAGTACCCAGACAGCACATCTTCGAAACAGGAGGTAGAAAATACATATTTTGAACGCAGCCACGTAGCTCTTTTAAATTTGGATATTTGGGTTCCTTAGGGCTTGCTGACCAAGAATATGTAAAACGTTACGCAAATAGTCCAGGAATTAATAAATTATACCCAAAATAAAATAGTGGGGATGCCTGACAGCATGGAATCATTTCTGCTCATAAAATTTTTTTATAACGTGTTTGAAAAAAAATCTTACGTTACAGAATTAGCCTACCATGTAAACTCCAAATTGATTGGAGCGCAACAAATGAAAGACTAACCACGATTGGTCGGGCTATAAATACTATCTTGGTTGTTAGGGAGACGTGGAAAGGTAACATTTTTTCAAACACTTGTCGAAACGTGGCCTCATTGGCTAGACTCGCTGATATACTCACTTAGGAGCGTTAGTTCGAGACCACTAGTGCAAATAATCTTGATAAAGCAACAGTGCGTTGAAGCCAGCTCATATTTGTGTTAAATAAAAGCCTGGAACATAAGCAGATGGGAATTTGTGCCAGTAAATGTGCCAGAATTCATTGCTAATCAACGTATCTGTGTTTATTTCCATGAAATTGTGGTAAGCTTGAACCATTCAGTATCGTTTAATGAAAATTGAATGTAAATTGTTAATTTATGCCTGTATATATATGTGTAGTTCAGTGGCAAACAGGAGATAAAGCCTATAATGCTCCAGCCTGAACAGAGGGTGTCGGAGGGAAGTAAAACGGCATGGAATGGCCAAATAGTACACTGACACCTGGATGATTGATTAGACAGAAATAATGCTGGAAGTGCAGAGGCGTAGTGACCATTAAGGAGGGTAATGCTGGTATAAAGTATTTCAGATGAAGCTGACAGTTGGCCTAACGCTCTGAACTCAATGTTTGTGTTGTATTGTGCTCAGTGTAGAACTAGAGTATCAATTAGTTATGAAGTAGAAGGTACATCCTTCTTGTTTTCAGGGACCGTGGTCTTGATGGTACTGAGCAGCACCTGGTCAGAGCTTTGCTGAATCCAGAGTCGGACAGCATACTCCTTGGTCTTTTTAGCTATCAGTGAGGTGTCTCCAGAGCCCAGGGGAGAATTCGAGCAGAGGAGTCCTTTCCTGCCGCCATCACGCAAGATAAGCTGATTTGGCCAGCTGAGCTCAACATTATGCCCCTCATCTTGAAATGACTTTGTAAAAATAACATTCAGAGGGGAATTTAATTGTCTTAATATCAGGAACTGAGAACATCTCCAATACTAGTCCCAAAAGACAAACTATTGAAGTCATGATGACAAATACCAACAGAGCTTGAACAAAACAAAACCAGTATTACTTCATATTACCACTACACAACTGACACACATAGGATATTTTTAATAATATATGTCACTACAATATTCATATTGATAAAGTCTGTACATATACTTGTAATTAAAATTGATTGTGATTCCTGGTTCCTTTGTATTTGAATCAGGACACATATACCTTTATGATAACAATGAATACATATTGTTATTTGAAAAGTTATCAGTGACTCCTTAAGATATTCTCATAGAGTGTTATATGTATGTGAGTGTCACAGTGTTGTCAAGAGTAGTGGATTAAATTAAATTGTTTATCTGTCTGTTGTTGTGACTTACACTTCATCATATACATACCCTAGACACATAACGTAGTCATCACACTATTCCAGAATAATTCTGACTGAGATATATAGATATGTGGTAGCAAGTAAGGTTATCTATAATACACTACTCTTAATAGATATAGATACCTTCACAGCTGATCTCAGTCAGTACACTAAGTCCCCTATAAATATTTATAACATCCCATTTCACCACTTATATTGGGGTCTCGCTCTTGGGATTTTGAATCTTTCCCTATTAAAAATATTGGGGGTAATTCACTTCAGGGAATATAAGAATTAAAAGGTATCCTTGGGTGGAATTAAATAAGGTTGAGCTCACGGTGCCTGTGTTGTCCATTAGATATATTTAGAGATTAAATTGTTGGTTAGACATTGTAGAAATTTACCTGATAGACAATGGCGGACCTGGCCAAGTTTCGATCTGCTGCTGTTCAGACTGCAAAAGAGTTAGGATTAGATGGGCAAGTTATGGTTGCCTACGTCACCACGGAATGTGACAAATTTATTGAACGCGAAGAAAGAAGATTAGAAAAAGAGGCCGAAAGAAGGTTAGAGGCTGAAAGGGAAATTAAGAGGTTGCAGATTGAGGCTGAGGCTAAGAAATTGGAGGCAGAAAGAGAAGACAGAAGATTGGCTGCAGAAAGGGAAGAGAGGAAATTAGCTGCAGAAAGGGAAGCAGAAGATAAAAGATTACAAAGGGAACATGAGTTACGACTAAGGGAGTTTGAGTTTCAAGGCCATGCTCCTGAAAATGGTGCCAGTCCCTTTGCCTCTGATGCTACGGTTACTCAAGGAGCCTCAACCTCAGCTATGAATTTTCATTTAGATCATTTTGTTGAGAAAGACGATGATATAGAGAGCTACCTAAATAGGTATGAGCTATTAGCTACCACGTATGGGTTAGAGAGAGAAAGGTGGAGCTTAAAGTTATCTCAGGGACTTCGTGGGGCAGCTTATGAAGTTTTTGCAAAAATGAGCAGAGGTGATCAGGAAAATTATGATATGCTAAAGCAGGCTCTTTTGTTAAGATATGAAAAGAATGCTGAATTTTATAGGAAAAAATTTAGGAATGCTAAACTACTGTCAGGTGAAACCTATCACCAGTTCTCTGCACGAATAGAGACATACTTGGAGAAATGGACTTCTCTGGGGAAAACCCAAGATCTTAAGGAAATGGTCCTTATAGAGCAATTAAGAGAGTCCATGGCTCCAGACCTGAGAAAGTTTCTCATGGAACAAGGTGCAGAGAGGCTGGATGAGTTGCTAAATGTTGCTGAAAGGTATCAAGCAGCTCAAGCAGAGGTAACAGGTAATAAAAAGAAACAAGTGGATAACTTTAGGGCACCACAGAACTTTAATAAATTTGATCCTAAGGATCAAAATAAAGGTAAGCACCAATTTGATAGGCCACGGTATGACAATAAAAATAAATTCCCACAATTCGATGAAAGGAAATATAATGAAAGAAAATCTTTCAACCAAGGAAAAAGGTGGTGTAAGAATTGTCAGATGGACAATCATGACACTGACCGTTGCAGAAGGAAACCTGTGTATATGGCAACCCTTCAGGTCAGGTCGACCTCAAGACAGGAGGAGGATATTATGTTGGATACCACTCCAGAAGAGATGAGGAAGGCACAGGCTGGGGATAAAACACTCAAGCCTTGTTTCAGAAAATTGTCAACTTGTCATACAACTCCAGGCAAGGGAGATTTTTACATGAAAAACAAGTTGATGTATAGGAAGACTGGAGCTAGATCCAATGGTCACGGACAGCTGGTTCTTCCAAAAAGATATAGGGCAGACTTAATAAGGAGCCTACATGTGAAACCAGATGGGGACCATGAGAAAATAGGTACCATCATTCAAAAGGTGGCTCACAATTATTATTGGCCCAAAGCAAGATGGGACATTGAAAATTTTGTAGAAAGGTGTAGCATAGCACATGAGGGAACACCCACAAGTGGGAACATGGATCAGGACCTGGGCACGCCACGGGGAAAAATTAGGCCTGATAATAAAAAGAAAAATAGATTTGATAAAGTGGACCAAATGGAATGGGAAGCCCCTTTTCACGGACAAGCTTCAATTAACTGTTTTACAATGGCCACTATGCGGAGAGTGCAAAAGGATGTCTTACCCCAGGATAAGCCGAAAATCCCTCAATCGGACTTAAACAAACTGGAGGAAGAGGATGTAGAGAGGAAATCTCTCATCAAGAATTTTAAGAGGGGAGAAAGCCCCAAAAGAAAAATTGGTAGCGGTCGTTTTGTGAATGATAATTCTGGGAGGAAAAATCATCACTATAAAGCTTCGAGTGGAAGAGACCATACCGGTGCATGGACAAATAGGTCCACACAATTAAAGGTCCATATGTAGCTATGTTAAGAACGTGGACTGATGAAATGGCAGAGGAAAACATTACATCTTCATACCAATATGTGAATGAGCTGACCACTCGGTTAAAAACTGGCTGGAAACTTGCCAATGAAAATTTGAAACAAGCCAGGAAGAAACATGCTGCCTATTATAACAGGAAGGCGAAAGACAGAGATTTGGCTGTGGGAGAGAAGGTACTGCTTCTTTTGCCCGGGAGTCAGAATAAGTTACAAATTGGATGGCAGGGTTCATATACAGTTCTAGAGAAGGTGTCTAGAACAAATTATAAGATAGATAAGAAGGGGAAAGAAAAAATCTATCATGTGGATCTCCTGAAGAAATATTTGGAAAGAGAACATCAGGAAGAGACACACTTGTTGACCTTGTCCATCGCCATGGAGATGAAAAAGGAACCACTTTCATCATTTGAATATCCATTACACCCCTGTGAGACAGCAGCACAGGTGAAAATCAGTACACATTTAACGAAAACTCAGAAAGAGAGAGTGCAACAGGTTCTAAATAATCATGCAGAGGTGTTAACAGACCGACCAGGGCATACAAACCTATTGGAATATGATATGAAACTAATAGACTCCACACCTGTCTGTATGAAACCATATTCGATTCCGTTTGCTAAGGAGAAAGCTTTGAAGGAAGAGATAGACTATCTGTTGAAGGAAGGAATTATTTCGCACAGTGAGTCTTCGTATAGTTCCGGTGTTGTACTCTTAAGGAAGCCCTCTGGAGAACATAGACTCTGTATAGATTACAGGAGACTGAATGCTATTACAGAAGGACAGGTGGATCCATTGCCGGATACAAATCAGCTGTTTGCCAGGCTAAATAAAGCTAAATATTTCTCAAAAGTGGATCTGAGTAAAGGATACTATCAGATTCCAGTAAAGCCTGAGGTTAGACCATACCTAGCTTTTAGTACCTCAGAAGGACACTATGAGTTTAATAGATTGCCATTTGGATTGAAGAATGCGCCTAGTGTCTTCTCTAGAATGATGAGAAAATTATTGGATCCTCTGAATAATCCCTGTATAACAAATTTTATGGATGATATCCTTATAGCAACAGAAACATTTGAGGAACACATTGACTCTCTGAACATGCTGTTTGATCGACTTAGGGAGGCAAATTTAACAGCCCGACCAACCAAATGTTGCGTTGGATGTAAAGAATTGGAATTTTTGGGACACACAGTTTATCAGGGAAACATGACCCCTGACCCAAAGAATTTAGAGAAACTACAGAAAGCCCCGAGACCACAAACCAAGAAGGACGTGAGATCCTTTGTCTCATTATGTGGTTTCTACCAGAAGTATATCAAGGACTTTAATTCCATATGTGCACCGTTAACTGAATTGACACGTAAAGGACATCCAGATCGCATTACATGGACACCACAATGTGAAATGACTTACCAAGAATTGAAGGAAAAGCTCACAAGTAAACCCATTTTGAAATTACCTGACTTAAGTCAAGAATTCATAGTAAGGACGGATGCAAGTAATATTGGGTTAGGTGCAACTCTACTACAGAAATCAGATGCATTGGATGGGGAATTAAGCCCAGTGGCATATGCTAGCAGAAAATTGAATAAAGCTGAAATCAACTACTCAACTAGCGAAAAGGAATGTCTTGCAGTAATATGGGCGATAAAGAAATTCAATATTAATCTATATGGGAAGGCATTTAAGTTGCAAACAGACCACAAACCGTTATCGTTTCTAGCACAGGCTAGGCATGAGAACTCCAGGTTACTCCGATGGTCTTTACTTTTGGCTCCATATAATTTTAGCATTGAGTATATATCTGGAAAAACCAATTTGGGAGCGGATTTTTTAAGCCGCCATCCGTGCGATGAGAATCACCTTAAACCCCAGAAATAATAATAAATTTCTCTATGTGAATATAGAATAAAGGACTGACATATAATGTCTGTTTTAAGAGGGGAGATGTCGTGGAATATTCTAATCCACATATATAAATTATCAAGTAAATATAAAGCCTAATAAATACATATAATAAATAAAGGAAGAAGAATGGTAAAGAACAGTGCTGTCACAATGACAGTACTCGAAATCCCCCTTGTTTTCTGCTTCGTCTGCAAATTGTAACGCTTTCACGTTGATAGTAAAAGCTTACTGTATTATACCCGCTTTCTTCAATGAAACGTGTGCTGTATTTCTTGGAAAAACATTGAGAGGCACCCTGCGTAATGACCTAAATTAATCCTAACATTAATTATACTGCGTTACCAAAACGAACGAACAGATGGACTAAAGGATAAATAGAGAGGGAGGGCTGAAAATCAGGAACGCATGCAACACGCGTCGCGCGATACACAATTACTACTATCACGCGTGTAAGGCTACATGCACTAACTTTTTCGGACGGACAGTGATAAATTCACTACCCTTCCCAGAGTTAGGTTTTAAAATCATAAAAAACGCTTATTAGGAAAGATAACAATAGATGGGTTTACGTTTGAAAACATAACAGTACCCAGACAGCACATCTTCGAAACAGGAGGTAGAAAATACATATTTTGAACGCAGCCACGTAGCTCTTTTAAATTTGGATATTTGGGTTCCTTAGGGCTTGCTGACCAAGAATATGTAAAACGTTACGCAAATAGTCCAGGAATTAATAAATTATACCCAAAATAAAATAGTGGGGATGCCTGACAGCATGGAATCATTTCTGCTCATAAAATTTTTTTATAACGTGTTTGAAAAAAATCTTACGTTACAGAATTAGCCTACCATGTAAACTCCAAATTGATTGGAGCGCAACAAATGAAAGACTAACCACGATTGGTCGGGCTATAAATACTATCTTGGTTGTTAGGGAGACGTGGAAAGGTAACATTTTTTCAAACACTTGTCGAAACGTGGCCTCATTGGCTAGACTCGCTGATATACTCACTTAGGAGCGTTAGTTCGAGACCACTAGTGCAAATAATCTTGATAAAGCAACAGTGCGTTGAAGCCAGCTCATATTTGTGTTAAATAAAAGCCTGGAACATAAGCAGATGGGAATTTGTGCCAGTAAATGTGCCAGAATTCATTGCTAATCAACGTATCTGTGTTTATTCTATGAATTGTGGTAAGCTTGAACCATTCAGTATCGTTTAATGAAAATTGAATGTAAATTGTTAATTTATGCCTGTATATATATGTGTAGTTCAGTGGCAAACAGGAGATAAAGCCTATAATGCTCCAGCCTGAACAGAGGGTGTCGGAGGGAAGTAAAACGGCATGGAATGGCTAAATAGTACACTGACACCTGGATGATTGATTAGACAGAAATAATGCTGGAAGTGCAGAGGCGTAGTGACCATTAAGGAGGGTAATGCTGGTATAAAGTATTTCAGATGAAGCTGACAGTTGGCCTAACGCTCTGAACTCAATGTTTGTGTTGTATTGTGCTCAGTGTAGAACTAGAGTATCAATTAGTTATGAAGTAGAAGGTACATCCTTCTTGTTTTCAGGGACCGTGGTCTTGATGGTACTGAGCAGCACCTGGTCAGAGCTTTGCTGAATCCAGAGTCGGACAGCATACTCCTTGGTCTTTTTAGCTATCAGTGAGGTGTCTCCAGAGCCCAGGGGAGAATTCGAGCAGAGGAGTCCTTTCCTGCCGCCATCACGCAAGATAAGCTGATTTGGCCAGCTGAGCTCAACATTATGCCCCCTCATCTTGAAATGACTTTGTAAAAATAACATTCAGAGGGGAATTTAATTGTCTTAATATCAGGAACTGAGAACATCTCCAATACTAGTCCCAAAAGACAAACTATTGAAGTCATGATGACAAATACCAACAGAGCTTGAACAAAACAAAACCAGTATTACTTCATATTACCACTACACAACTGACACACATAGGATATTTTTAATAATATATGTCACTACAATATTCATATTGATAAAGTCTGTACATATACTTGTAATTAAAATTGATTGTGATTCCTGGTTCCTTTGTATTTGAATCAGGACACATATACCTTTATGATAACAATGAATACATATTGTTATTTGAAAAGTTATCAGTGACTCCTTAAGATATTCTCATAGAGTGTTATATGTATGTGAGTGTCACAGTGTTGTCAAGAGTAGTGGATTAAATTAAATTGTTTATCTGTCTGTTGTTGTGACTTACACTTCATCATATACATACCCTAGACACATAACGTAGTCATCACACTATTCCAGAATAATTCTGACTGAGATATATAGATATGTGGTAGCAAGTAAGGTTATCTATAATACACTACTCTTAATAGATATAGATACCTTCACAGCTGATCTCAGTCAGTACACTAAGTCCCCTATAAATATTTATAACATCCCATTTCACCACACGCTGCAGTCTACACAATTGTAAATAGGTATCTGACTCTACTTTGGAGTTGGGGTTACGGCAGCGAGGCAGGGCCAGCCCTTTTTATAAAGCTGAAGCGTATTATAAGTGATGTCTCTAACACTTCACTTCCTTACAGCAGTATCTGCTATAGGAGTACGTACATAGATTGTTATGTTCATTATGTGCCGTGTTATGTTCATTATGTGCCGACTTTGCCTGCGGTTCGGCAGATGAAACAACGTTCCTGCTTTGGTTATACCGTTTCAAGCGGTTGCAAAGCCGGATCACATTGTGTTTATAAAAATACCTCTTTTATAATTAAATACTATTTGCTTTAAATAATGAAGAATCATTGTAACAGTGTAGATCAATGAATGGACAATCAGAGTAGTTTTAAATGAGCCAAAGTGATGTGAAAGAGCGAGTTGACCCGCCTCACCTGTAACAAAAACATGGAAGATTAGATTACTGATTTTAAAACAATAACGAAAATGAATGAATCAGATTTATTCGACTGATGGACGGCAACTCACTAGCTTTTTTATCAGTCATTTCCATCGGCCATAAGGCAGCAGACTGTAAATCTGTGTTACGTTTAAGCGTTTCTACGTGGCTTAAAGTAATGATGGAGATAAAAAATTAGCTAACATATTTTGGCCATATAAAAAGACATAGCACTTTGCTGAAGACCATTATGGAAGGAAGAATTGAAGGCAGACGTGCTAGATGAAGACAGTGCTATGAGTGGGAAGATAACATCAAGGGATGTCTCTCAGAGTGCACCATAAAGACAAGAGATGGACAGGAAAGAGTCTACCAGAGTGCACCATCAAGACATGAGATGGAAGATGTTGGTGATCCATTGCAGCCGATCTTCGTTGTGAAGATGGCAACTGATGATGATGGCGTGAACAAGTGAAGAAATCCTGGTTATAACGCCACCGTCAACTCACATCGCAGCTAAACATCTAGACTCATTTCCTGAACTGTGATCTATAACAGTTGACTTTATGAAACCTGACGATGAAATCAGTCACTCATAGTGGCTTGTTGAACCCAACCATGTTTGCGAACTGCAAGCTTCCAAACTGGCAAGAGTTGATCTTTGACGAGATTTTTCCAGATTGAAGTGAATTACTGGCTTTGTTTCAGCTGTTGCCTCAGCATTGTTAGAAGCTTTCGTTGTCTGATAATGAATGTATCCATGTGTATGTGAATGTATCCATGTGTAGGTGAATGTATCCATGTGTAGGGTCTGAACAGAAACACTTCAGTAGCCCTGGTCTACACACAAAGTAAACATATTAATTTTTAAAAAAGACACATACCCGCACATCACACGTAAGATATGCTTTAAATCGTGCACTGAAGGAAACTGACTTAAACTGGTGGACTTTAAAGAAAAGTAATATTAAAATACAAAAAAAAAAAAAAAAAAAAAAAAAAAAAAAAAACAATCAAGAAATTTAAGAAATAATCAATAAATTGAAGAAATAATAAAGAAAATATTGCATCATTCACCGGACAGGAAGTGTGCGCTAGCTTGTTAGATAATTTGCTGGTTACTTGCTAATATCTTAACTTTTCCCTAAAAATGTTTTAGAACAGTAGTGTGTAACCCTTTGTACATTTTCATGTACGAATTTCGAGCCAGTTTCTTGGCATTGTGAGAGGTAACATTTCCAGATCTTTCATTTAAATAAAGTTATTTAGCAAAAATGTTATGTTTTCTGTCATGTCCAGGCGTTGAATATTTATTTGACATTGCATGTCATTACATTTCTGAGATAGAAAAAAAAAATTATTATTTATAAATGTGGAAATTTCTGTCGTTGACTGCCCACAGGCCCGACCAGGGGGAAAAGTGGTTGCCCATCCCTGTTTTATAACATTAACATACCTTATGTAGGTAGCCGGCAACAATCAAGACAATAATGAAGTCACTTATATATCTCTGGTACAGAGTGGATTTCAATGTTTCAGTCCCTTTGCTTTTGTCGTGAAAATAGTTAGACTCTCGGTTATGATCTAAGAAACAAATATAAGTAACGACAGTCGCTTATCATGTGAAGTCTGACAGCACGCGATGGACAAATGCCGAAATATTAATAGAGAATATCTTGTTTTAATTAGGAGTTCTGACTCAATTTGACGAGGTGCGTCCCTTTAAACCTAGACATACGGTTCGTCGGTTTGCAGCTTCCTAGAGCTGCGTCCCGTTCAACCTAGTCGGTTATATTAGGGCGCATGTCCAAATATAAAAGACCTGTAGGTCTGATAGTGATATAAACATTTACAAACAGACGATGAATATAAAATAAATCTAAAGGAGAAATGAAAAACTTTGAGAAGAAATTACAAAATAAATTAACACTTGGAAATTCCAAACAGTAAATCAAATATATTTTAAATACTCAAGGAACGATAAACCAAACAACATTTTGATGTAAATATCATCGAAGAAAAAAAATGCCATCAATTGCCTGTAGGATTATGATATAAATACCACTTAGCAATAAAGTTACGCGAAATACCCTAATAATAACCGAAAATTGGGTTGAACAGGGTAGACTCTCCCGAGATGGTGAATGAGGGGAGGTAAATGAAGTTCAGCTGCTGTTATTCCTCTTTTCCTCCCATTTCCTTAGAGAAATAATAATAAAATAAAATAAAATACAAAGCAGCAGAGTTATCCGTGGCCGAAAGTGTTAGACTAGTTGATTTTAAGTTGGCTGGCCAGACGATTTTTCCGAATAGAGTCACGTGTAATGCCCTTGCAACGTGTCATCGTCACGCACTGATGTTAAACATGATATTTATAATAATGATATTTATTCTCTCTCGGAATGTATCACAACGTCTCATCGTCACGCACTGCTGTTAAACATGATATTTATAATAATGATATTTATTCTCTCTCGGAATGTATCTTCTAAGGTCTTCACGTGTGTGAAAGGGTTCTTGTAGCTTCTGTTTGCTTTTCAGATTTTCTTTCTGTAACGTGTTTTCGTGTATGTGTTCTGCATTATCTTTTCAATCGGTCAAATTGTTAACATGAACTGCACATATGTACTGCAGACGATAAACATGTACAGTAAAATCACGATTATTAATGAAACAGGTCAAGAAATGGAAAACAAAATAAACACAAAATATTTTGATGTGAGGAAAAATTGACACACACATAGACGCATGCACTTAAATCATATTGGTATGAGAAAAAACTGACACATGCACTTAAATCATCTTGGTATGAGAACAAACTGGTACATGCACTTAAATCATCTTGGTGTGAAGACATCCTCATTACTGATCTTGGTGTGACGAAGAACTGGTACATGCACTTAAATCATCTTGGTGCGAGGAAAAACTGGTACATGCACTTAAAGCATCTTGGTGTGAAGACATCCTCATTACTAATCTTGGTGTGAGGAAAAACTGGTACATGCACTTAAATCATCTTGGTGTGAGGAAAAACTGGTACATGCACTTAAATCATCTTGGTGTGAAGACATCCTCATTACTAATCTTGGTGTGAGGAAAAACTGGTACATGCACTTAAATCATCTTGGTGTGAGGAAAACCTAGTACATGCACTTAAATGGAAAAACTGGTACATGCACTTAAATCATCTTGGTGTGAGGAAAAACTGGTACATGCACTTAAATCATCTTGGTGTGAGGAAAAACTGGTACATGCACTTAAATCATCTTGGTTTGAGGAAAAACTGGTACATGCACTTAAATCATCTTGGTGTGAGGAAAAACTAGTACATGCACTTAAATCATCTTGGTGTTAGGAAAAACTGGTACATGCACTTAAATCATCTTGGTGTGAGAAAAAACTGGTACATGCACGTAAATAATCTTGGTGTGAGGAAAAACTGGTACATGCACTTAAATCATCTTGGGGTGAGGAAAAACTGGTACATGCACTTAAATCATCTTGGTATGAGAAAAAACTGGTACATGCACGTAAATAATCTTGGTGTGAGAAAAAACTGGTACATGCACTTAAATCATCTTGGTGTGAGGAAAAACTGGTACATGCACGTAAATAATCTTGGTGTGAGGAAAAACTGGTACATGCACTTAAATCATCTTGGTGTGAGGAAAAACTGGTACATGCACTTAAATCATCTTGGTGTGAGGAAAAACTGGTAAATGCACTTACATTATCTTGGTGTGAGAAAAAACTGGTACATGCACTTAAATAATCTTGGTGTGAGGAAAAACTGGTACATGCACGTAAATCATCTTGGTGTGAGGAAAAACTGGTACATGCACTTAAATCATCTTGGTGTGAGGAAAAACTGGTACATGCACTTAAATCATCTTGGTGTGAAGACATCCTCATTACTAATCTTGGTGTGAGGAAAAACTGGTACATGCACTTAAATCTTCTTGGTGTGAGGAAAAACTGGTACATGCACTTAAATCATCTTGATGTGAGGAAAAACTGGTACATGCACGTAAATCATCTTGGTGTGAGGAAAAACTGGTACATGCACTTAAATCATCTTGGTGTGAGGAAAAACTGGTACATGCACTTAAATCATCTTAGTGTGAGGAAAAACTGGTACATGCACTTAAATCATCTTGGTGTGAGAAAAAACTGGTACATGAACTGAAATAATCTTGGTGTGAGGAAAAACTGGTACATGCACTTAAATCATCTTGGTGTGAGGAAAAACTGGTACATGCACTTAAATCTTCTTGGTGTGAGGAAAAACTGGTACATGCACGTAAACAATCTTGGTGTGAGGAAAAACTGGTACATGCACTTAAATCATCTTGGTGTGAGGAAAAACTGGTACATGCACTTTAATCATCTTGGTGTGAGGAAAAACTGGTACATGCACTTAAATCATCTTGGTGTGAGGAAAAACTGGTACATGCACTTAAATCATCTTGGTGTGAAGACATCCTCATTACTAATCTTGGTGTGAGGAAAAACTGGTACATGCACTTAAATCTTCTTGGTGTGAGGAAAAACTGGTACATGCACTTAAATCATTTTGTTGTGAAGACATCCTCATTACTCATTTTAGCTGTCCATGGTATTGTTAACATTCTTCTATAAAACCAAGTATCTGTATCCTCTGGTGTTTTTCCTGTTTGTTTACTAATTATCCATGACTCACTTCCGTATGTCAGGACTGGTTCTATATAACATTGAAGAACTCTCTTTCTTACTTTCACTGACAAAGAATAGTTGCATAAAATATTCTGCATTGTAAAAACGCTGTTTTTACCTGGACTATTCTAGTTTTCCCGTCTGTGAGGCTCCTTCCATCTGCTGTTATAAACCAACCCAGGTACTTGAATCTGTTGACTTGTTTGAAAACTGTTCAATTTACTTTGATCGTGTATTCCGGAGAAGTCGTTTTCTTCAAGATACAAAATTAATGGTCATCTCGAAGAAAACCCTAAAGGGTAGAAAATGATAACTCAATAAAACGGTGGGATCCCGTTACAAGCCCATTAAGACATATTGGGAATATGGTAATAAGCCCATATTTTCTTGACCATACGTCACACTAGGAGTGATGTGGTCAGCATCACACCGGCCGACTTCACCTTCCTAGAGTTGCTCTGGTACCCAATTCATGAGGCTGGGTAGACCCCGGAGCCGTTTGCGGTCTAAAAATTCCCACTTCATTGGGGATCGAACCATCGACCACCGAGCTAGGAAGCCAGTGCACTCACTAACCACCGCGCTATCACACAGTAAAACTGTAAGAAGTCAGAAAAGTATTTTACACGATAAAGTTCATTCCATTCATTCATTACTTTTGAGCAGCACCAAATGGAGAACAGGTCATCAACAAATGTCCAGCAAGCCTTTCCTATCCTGAAATTTCCGTTCAAGAACACGTGGTTCATTGTCTTTTTCATGGTTGTGTCAAATTTCTCTTTCTATGTGTTCTTTATCTCCTTCATGGTTATGTCAAATTTCTGTTTGCACGTGTTTTTTGATCTTCTTCATGGTTGTGTAAAATTTCTCTTTCCACGTGTTCTTTATCTCCTTCATTGTCACGGGATTTGCCTCCCCTTTGCTCTGCAGTAGTGGTCCACCAGTGGCCAAAACTCAAAAGTATATAAAATGGGTCTTCAAAGGTGTCTACCTTCGCACAAGACCACTCTTGGCAGAGTTGTAGATAGAAGGATAATGATGCTTCTATCTCAAGGGAGTTTTCACAAGATAATTCAGAAGTCAAGAACAATGCTGCATGGAGCAGAGCACTATTAACTTATATCTGATCCGTCACCTTTTGTGAAGTTTTAAGCACTGGCGTGGCTTGTTCGAGCCCCCAGCTGGTTTAATCCAGCGAAATTCCTGTTATAAGTATTTTAGGCTCTATGGCTGTAACTATATGTATATATGTGTGTGTGTGTGTGTGTGTGTGTGTATATATATATATATATATATATATATATATATATATATATATATATATATATTAAAGATTCTCGATCGAACATGCGCTCTCATATTTATAATAACTGAATCAACTATGTATTTGTAAAATAACATTAAAAAATTTAATAATCAATTAGTCTTTAACAAGTTAATATAAAGGCGAAGACTCTTACTTCAGACTGGTCTTTTGTAAGTGTAACTTCGTACGACGAACTTTAAGAAAAATAAAAGAACAAATGCCTCTGCTAAGTACATTTGTGGGCTGAAGATTAACAGGTGCATTGTCTCGCTATCCACCCACCAATGTTAGCCTCTCTGAATAATTAGATTCTTGGAGTATACACAGCGTAACTCAGGGAAGATGATTAGAAATCACCAATATTCTTCTGGGTATTTTAATGGGAAAATATGTGCTTGAACTGCGCGAGTGCAATGATTTGTGCCTGAACTACAATTAATAAGGTACATATATGTCATAAAATGATACTATACACTTTATGCACATGTGATGTACTCATCACTCCTCACTGCTCCATTCGGAGTCTGAGATTACCTCTACTTTCGCTTTCCTGAGCGAATTAGCATACAGCAAACACCAGTGCTTGCTGTAGTAGTTTATGAACATACTCTTTTCATATGTTGAGGTTGCCAGCATCCTATGCTTTGTATCGCCACTTAGCAAGCACAGACATGTCAAATTCACATTGTAAAAATAAATGTTCACAACTTACCCCAAATAAGTTGGGAACACAATCTCCTGGCCTAGTAAAATGGACACAGCAACTTTGATTAGCTGCTTCTAACCTTTGGTCTGGGGTAGTTTCAGAATCCCTCTTATGACTTTTGATTTGATTTTTTAAGTTTCCAGTCTTTGTATTTAAAATCGCGGGTTCTCTTTTAAGTTATAAATACGCCTAAATACTTCGATCTGTCACTTTTAATTTGGGAATTCTTTGTCCGATCCTTCTCTGGCTACTCGGAGTTGTTACTTGACGTTGTTGAAAATGCAGTCTGATATGTGTCTCCGATTTTGCTAGATTATATGTCAATTTCTCAGTCCAAGTCCCAGATTTGTATTTCCGACCAGCTTTCAAATGAGAGCTAAAGTTTATTTCTGGCTCTCGATTTAGACCAATCCTGTCTCTTTAGAACTATGTGGGTAGGGGTGTTAAATAATTACTACCCCCGCGTGTTTTAAAATATCAGTTTTAAAATTTAAACTCGTAACCTCTTTCAAATAGGGCAGTAATATTTCCGATTGCATTTGTACAAACTCACAAAAACATCGGTGAACTTATTTCCTGGTTAATATCTTTCCCAACATAATGTCCCCAGACGGGTTATCTGTATTATTGATACACGGATGGTCCAGCGGAAGTCTTACCTCATTATCATCTGGGGCCCTCGCACATCTCTCAGACGGCTTTCCCAGACTGACCGTCTGACCTTCTTTTTGTCGATCGTGCTAGACCACCTGTGTCAATAGTGACCGCCTCTATCAAAGGTGACTAGACGATTTAAGTGATAAAAGTAATATTCGCTGACCTGTCTAATTAGCCTTGTCGTGCTACGATTCACATGGTGAAACGTAAATAAGTATGGGGAGTGGTCAGAGCAAAAAATTTAGGGCATAAAATATGTCAAATAATAGGACGATGAGTGTGATAAAAAAGGTCGGAAAAATACACGCACAAACGTATCGTTACATTCATTGTTGTGTCAAATGTCTCTTTCCACGTGTTCTTTATCTCCTTTATGGTTATGTAAAATTTCTCTTAGCATGTGTTCTTTATCTTCTTCATGGTTGTGTCAAATTTCTCTTTCCATATGTTCTTTATCTCCTTCATAGTTGTCAAATTTCTCTGTCCACGTGTTCTTTATCTCCTTCATGGTTGTGTCAAATGTCTCTTTCCATATGTTCTTTATCTCCTTCATAGTTGTCAAATTTCTCTGTCCACGTGTTCTTTATCTCCTTCATTGTTGTGTCAAATTTCTCTTTCCATATGTTCTTTATCTTCTTCATAGTTGTCAAATTTCTCTGTCCACGTGTTCTTTATCTCCTTCATGGTTGTGTCAAATGTCTCTTTCCAAGTGTTCTTTATCTCCTTCATAGTTATGTCAAGTTTCTCCTTCCACGTGTTCTTTATCTCCTTCATGGTGATTTCAAATTTCTCTTTTCATGTCTTCTTTATCTCCTTCATAGTTGTCTCAGATTTCTCTTTCCACTTGTTCTTTATCTCCTTCGTGATTATGTCATATCTCCCTTTCCATGTGTTCTTTATCTCCCTCATGGTTATTTCGAATTTCTCTTTTCATGTGTTGTTTATCTCCTTCATTGTTGTGTCAAATTTCTCTTTCCATGTGTTCTTTATCTTCTTCATAGTTGTCTCAGATTTTTCTTTCCACGTGTTCTTTATCTCCTTCATGGTTGTGTTAAATTTCTCTTTCCTTGTTTTCTTTATCTCCTTCATGGTTGTGTAAAATGTCTCTTTCACCGTGTTCTTTTTCTCCTTCATGGTTATTTCAAACTTCTCTTTTCTTGTGTTCTTTATCTCCTTCATGGTTATGTCAAATTTCTCTTTCCACGTGTTCTTTATTTCCTTTATAGTGTACCGACATGGGAAAGACACTCTGGAATTGCCACATAATCTAGTGTCTTTATAATATATTCTGAATCGCGCACCAGTAATTCTGCTATAATTTTGTAATTAATGCCCCGAACGGAAAAAAGTGTTTTTCGGGATTTGAACAGTAACTGCAAATACATGTAATTATGGCAGTGTAGAATCATTATCTTTGGTAATTTACGAGGAAATCATGGTTTTGTCGGAAAAATCGCACAACAGCATTGAAATCCTACAAACGTTGCACGTAGGAAAGTGAACTCAGGCGCGGGCCTCCGACAAGGATAGGATTAGATTTAGATTGCAAAATTTGATAGCAGAAAATACGTCCGGCGGACTGACACACGCTTGTCGAAGCCATATAGCCACAGCCTATAGCTGAGAAAATCAAAGCTGACCTGCTTCTGAGCAGACTTGCATAAGTGATAAGCTAAGATCCGTAATATTGTGTCTGAAGGGTATGTTAAATTTGTATTAATTGTTGAGTTACAAGTATTTTGGTATTATGTAAATTGATGTAACATTTAATAGTAATATTAGCATTGACTCTGAATAGCCTGCTGAAATCTTAATCTTCGTACTCTAAACCCTGTGCTGAATTGTGGCCCGTCATCGGAGGATCGTATTGGTGGTAGAAAACAGATACTGTAATATGTGTGTGATGGGGCCGTAAAGACACCCCGGAGCTCCCTCCCCCCCCCCTTTCATTGTTCATGGCAGATTTATCGCCCATATATTTTCGATGTGCGCGCAGCACTCTCGGATGTAAAAAGTCTTCAAGAAGATATATTAATTTAGGCCATAATAAAGCCTAAACTATAATTGTGTGTTATATTTGTTATTGTGAGCCATACCTGTGTTTTCGTGCCTGATAAAGCAAATATCGCGAGTGTTGTTTAAGTGGCGCAATTACTGCGTGCGCGGACTAAGTTGAGTGTTTAGGCTTAGCGGTTTATATAAAGAAATTGCAAGCCAGCAGCGACCTTTCCTAGTATCAGCCCAGACGATATGTGATGGGGCCGTAAAAGGCACCCCGGAGGGCCCCCCTTCATTGTTCATGGCAGATTTATCGCCCATATATTTTCGATGTGCGCGCAACACTCTGGGATGTAAAAAGTCTTCAAGAAGATATATTAATTTAGGCCATAATAAAGCCTAAACTATAATTGTGTGTTATATTTGATAATTGTGAGCCATACCTGTGTTTTCGTGCCTGATAAAGCAAATATCGCGAGTGTTGTTTAAGTGGCGCAATTACTGCGCACGCGGACTAAGTTGAGTGTTTAGGCTTAGCGGTTTATATAAAGAAATTGCGAGCGGCAAACAGGCCTATTTTGCAAGAGTCGCCAAGAAGAAACGAAGTTAGGCTAGCCCTGTGTCGGTAGAAGAGGAACGAAGACATGACACGTGAGTTTGATTTAAAAGCAGATTATATTATTTCCTAGTGAAATTACCATTATTTCCCTGTAGCTTTAGAATTATATTGAGCGTGTCTGTTGTAATGTTTAAGGAAATAAATAGATTGGTGTGTTTCCAGGACCTGATAATTTAGTCTTGAAATATAATTGAGTGGAAATAATGTGTGGATATATTTCACTAGTGTTAAACCCAAATCACATATGTAAGAGTTTAGTATCAAGTATTGCATCCATCAGACCGGGCAAATTTAGTAGGAGAGTGTTTTATACATGAAACTGGATAGAGAAGCAGCTATTTCACGTGAATTAAGATAATATCAACCTGGTAGCAAAAAATATCAAGATGGCAGCCGGGAGGCCACGTGGTGATGAATTTAGTTTTAGTGTTAAGTCAAGAGTAATTATATTTTATTCTTTATTGTAAGAGTAATTAAGTGTATGTCACGATTGTTGATTATTCTACTGTATATATTTATGGGTTACTTTGAAGTGAGAATAGCCATTTAGATTTCTGGGGAGATTAGAGCCACTCCTTGGTGCGTAGGCATGTTGAGACAGCTGTTTCTCTGTTTGCTCCCGGCGGAGCATGGAAACACCAATGCAGCTGGTGTCCATTACAGGCCCACAAGAAGCATTTCTATGCTATTACGAGGGTTGTTTCTGTAACAATGTGTTTCATGTGATGAGTTCCCAATCTCATCAGGGGTCGTATACGACACGCTTGTTACCAGGCGCACCAGTCGTCACTTACGACATGTTCAGAATGCAGTAATGAATATTGAGATGGACCAGTTGCGAGGTGGTGGTTTATTCTCATTAAGGAGAGTATTTGTTGTACATATAGAAGAATATTATTTTATGTCCAATTGATTATTATTTAATTATGGTTATGTGTAGAATGGTTTGAGAGCACGTGGGCTCACTTGGAGATATATATTTCTCTTCTCCGCTCCTGAGGGAGCATGGGGCCAACAGTGTGGTTTGCCTCCATATGAAGCATTCAGATGCTCGTGCAGTAGTGGTTTCGGTAGCAATCTGTGTTACATGGTGAGATTGCCAGCCTCATGCACAACACCGTACTAGTCTCATTGGACGACATGCATGAGTGTGTGTGTGGGGGGGGATAGCTGAGTGTGTGCTCTTGCAGTAGTGGTTTTGGTAGCAACCGATGTTACACGGTGAGATTGCCAGCCTCATGCACAACACCTTACCAGTCGCATTGGACGACACGCATGAGTGTGTGCGTGTGTGATAGTTGAGGGTGTCAGGTGGCATGGAAGGACTGTTTGACAGGTGAGAGTATCGTTATTCAACAATGATTTTACCTAGTTCGTTGCTTTGTTTGCTTCTTCAGATTAGCAACTGAGCACTAGCTGGGTGTTTTGTTTGTTCGGTTTTGTTCGCTTTGTTATTTGTTTAACGTTTGCTTCAGTGTGCTCTTAGTCACTGAATGGGTTGTAAACATAAATACAGCCCCTGCCTCTAGAATCAAGAGTTTTATTGTTGATTAGGGTCGGTTGCGAGTGTGAAAAGAGAGTGATCAAATATCACAACATCATCATCATCATCTCGCCCCACCCTATCACATGTGTATATATTTCATGTTCTTAGTCGACAAAAGCTTCTGATACGAAGCTTAACAAACTGCAGTGCGTGATTCAAGGACCCAGATAGTAGCATTGTGCCTACCTGTCTAGGTGAAATACGTATCTTGGACATCAACACCTGATGTATTGCGAGAAGTGTCTGTAGTGAAAAGACCTGAATGAGACAAGTACTCATTACTTTGAAGAATCAAGATCCAGAAGTCACAATTTTTATCATAAATGATGAACAAAGACATTGACACCTTATAATTTTTCCAACTTGTGATTTGTGTAAATACACATTTGCAATCTTTACCAAACTTCTATTTTTATTTTAAAATGTACATATATTTTTTATGAATCGCAGTTGATTGATTTTGTTTAAATTCCAGTTTCTGTTTTAAATTGTTTTATTCTGTGTAAATTAAGATAATTATTTAATATTTAAATTATTAGGGATAATAAACGAGCTGCATTTCACACCATTACTAGAGACACCCTTAGAGCATAGGACAGGTCTAGTGAGAAGGTGACATACTTCACAGCTCTCTTTCACTGCTACCAGCTAAAAGTGTGCAGTTAAATACCTGACTTGTCCTGTACCATCCCTACCTTTAGTTCTCTTCTCCATTTCTGGGGATTATATCTATTTTTCTGTCTAACATCTATCTCGCCACACATGGTTATGTCAAATTTCCATTTCCATGTGTTCTTCATCTCCTTCATGGTTATGTCAAATTTCCATTTCCATGTGTTCTTCATCTCCTTCATGGTTATGTCAAATTTCCGTTTCCATGTGTTCTTCATCTCCTTCATGGTTATGTCAAATTTCCATTTCCATGTGTTCTTCATCTCCTTCATGGTTATGTCAAATTTCCATTTCCATGTGTTCGTCATCCCCTTCATGGTTATGTCAAATTTCCGTTTCCATGTATTCTTCATCTCCTTCATGGTTATGTCAAATTTCCATTTCCATGTGTTCTTCATCTCCTTCATGGTTATTACAAATTTCCGTTTCCTTGTGTGTTTTTGTATATTGTTTATTTGTTTGTTTTTATTTGTCGCCCTCTATCTCTCTCACTCTGAGGATTCAAGGACAAATCCTGAATTATAATGTTATCAAATAATTTTAGCAATGTGTGGAAAAGTACATATAGACACATACATTTTGACAAGCCAGTATAACCCGCACATATACTTTATTTTAAAATATTGACTGGGGCACGTCTCATGGAAAAAGAAGAAAACAAATAAAGAGGTACTAGAAAACCTTGGAATGAAAAGAGGATTAATGAAGGAGATCACAGTTAGACAACTAAAATATTTTGGCCATGTAAAAAGTCATAACACCTTACCGAAGACCACAATAGAAGGCAGAGATGAAGGTAAACTTGCGAGAGGAGGCCAGCACTATAAGTGGGAAGATAACATCGAGAGATGGGCAGGAAAGAGTCTGTCAGAGTGTACCATCAAGACAAGAGACAGACGAAGTTAAGATTCATTGCTTCGATGTAAAGATGGCACTTGATGATGATGATATTTACTGTGTGGTGTTAATTGCTTTACATACCATATTATACCGTGATCAGACAAGCACAACATCTTATACATTTGGTATGTTAAATGGCTGCGCACACTGCCATTTTCATATTTGTGTTTTAAAAAATATACAATCTAGATCGTTAAGCTGTTTTGGCAGAGTTAGTTGATTTGTTTTTCAAAGTTGTTTTTCTCATAAACCAATATACATAACAAGGGTAAAGGTAAAGGATCCCGTTACACGCCCATTGAGGCATATTGGGAATATGGTGTTAGGCCCATATTTTCTCGACCATCGACACACTAGGGGTGATGTGGTTAGACCCTGGAGCCGTTTGAGGTCTAAAAAAATCCCACCTCAACTGGGGATTGAATCATGGACCACCGAGCTAGGAAGCCAGTGCACTAACCACTGTGCTACCGCGGCTCCTATATACATAGTAATGAGAAAGAGAAATGGTTACAAGAGGCATCCCTGCCGCATTCCATTTCTTATCTCCAAATGTTCTTTAAGTTTTCCTTCATGAAGCACACTGCCTTCATGTGTTTTCATTATTTAGTTAATGAACTTGGGGAGTCTCTATAATGCCTCATCAGTTTCCAGTACGATTCCTTGTTTAAACTGTCTAATACTTTTCATACCCCACAAATCCAGTCTAACTTGGGTGATTTATTTCCAAGCTATGTTGTACTAGTATGCACTACACTGCAGTTTAGTCTGTACAGCGTCTGTTTTGTGGAAATCCTGCTTGTTCTCTCCTTTTATTGCCTATTTTAATACCGCAATAATGATCCTATTTAATATTTTTGTTAGCACTTTAAGTGCAGTTAATTTTCTATAATGTGTGCACGTTTGAAAATCTCTCTTCATTGGCAGCTTAGACGCTTTGTGGCTTTCATTATTTCTTTCTTGTTTAGTTCTTAGTTAACTTGAAACTCCTTTTCTGCTGGCTGCATATCTGCGGTATCTTTTGAAAGTAGTTTATTTAGAAGTTTCTCGAAAAGTTCCGCCCATTTGTTTGCTCTGGCAAGCTAATTTCCAGGCTTATCCGTGATAAAGCCATTTGATGGACTGATTATACATCCCTGTTAGCGTCTTTATTCTGCTGTACAGGTCCTTCATGTTTCTTTTCGCTGCAGCTTTCTCTCTTCTCTTCCAAGCTCATGAATACATTGACACTTGTCTTTCTTGATACTTCTGATTTCTATGCTTGTTTCCATGTATATATTTCATGGGCATTGGCTCTGGAACTTCTGGGTTTGCTTCTGTTTATATATGATTATATTTTAAAAATCTGTCCTTAATCTTACTGATCCATTCTGCTGTTATTCATTCATTGTGTTGCATTCTCTTTTTCCAAGAACTTATCCATATCTCCATGTCTCGTTCCATATTTTTTAATCTGTTGCCAGTTGTCTTCAGTATTTGCTTCCGACTTCTAATTTTTAAGCTCTTGATACATATTGGATAATATTGTAACAGTACATTTATCTTTCGTTTTGTGATTTCTGAGACAGTCCACAAAACGATGTATGTAGTTATCTACTGTTGCGTATTTTCTGAATGTCAGGTATATTTTGGCTAAAATAACATTCCGATGCCACATCGTCTCTTTTTTGTGTGCTTACTTTACGTAACGGTAATCTCAGCTTCTTGTTTACATACATATCATCAATTTGATTTTCTGTCCAGTGGCCGGGTATTATATTAATGTTGCTCTTTGTATTCTTCCATGTGAGAAATATATTTCCTCCTAGAGCAAGCTGGTCTAAAGGACAGAAGTTTATGAGTATTTCGTCTAGCCTATGTTTTTCATGACCACTTCAGATCCGCTGTTGTTAGTTTCTGTCTTTCGATTCACCGACGAAAAAGTGCAATGTCTCCCCCCCTCTCTCTCTCTCTCTCTCTCTCTCTCTCTCTCTCTCTCTCTCTCTCTCTCTCTCTCTCTCTCTCTCTCTCTCTCTCTCTCTCTCTCTCTCTCTCTCTCTCTCTCTCTCTCTCTCTCTCTCTCTCTCTCTCTCATCCCTAAAAGTATTGACGTCTGGCTTAAAATAATTATTTCATAAATATTGTCATAATTTTCTGCCATTTGTTAATTTTTTTAGTTGTTGTTTTAGTTTTGAATGTTACTGATTTTAATCGGAATCTCATTGCTTCCTATTTTATAAACGCCCTAAGCGTTTCCTTTGACAGCACTAAAGCCATATTTTCACTTGTAGGCCCTTTTTCTTCATTATGTTATGAGGATGTCACTATTTTACCCGTGTTTACCTTTTCTTTTCTGTTCCCTTCCATCATGTTTCGCACAGTCCCAGGATATAAAATTGTTAGTTGAACATCTCTACTGCGACCTGTGCGCTTTTTCCTTGTTCGTTTAGTGTTCAAACATTCCAAGTACCCGGTTGTGAGATTTTCCAAGTAGCAAGTAAAATACTCACACACACGCACGCAAGCATGCGCACACACATCTACACTCACACTCACCCATACATCCACCGCACACATTCACACACACTCACACACACACACAATATCTTGATGTGAAGAAAAATTAACACCCACACGATTATTTGGTGATTACCCCTCAGCAGTTTGGGCTGTAACAGTCTCTACAGACCTTTCTACTACTTTCTGATTTCTCGGAACTACATGTCATAATCCTCCATGATAGAGGACCTTCATCCTCTTGGGTGGCTAATGTGAATTATTTAAGTTAATTGCTTTGGATGACTTGATGTTGTAGGCCTCATACACATGTTCATATTCTTTAGGTTCTGAGTTACTGCAGGATGGAGTTGTAGGCCTCATGCACAGCTCTCCTTAGTCACCATCTACGACATGCCATGCAGGTTACAGTGTTACTATCCTTTACTCGCCTTATGGGTCTGTGTAAGACGCGGAAGTTTTGAAGGCATGTTTACCTTCATTCTTTTTCTTCTTCGTACGCGCACAGACGTCTACTGTAATATTTTAAAAGAAGGCTATTTGCATCTCCATAGAGCTTTTTCAAAATTGGTAGTGTTGACGACTATATGTGCTTTATATCTTCCTCATATGTTGGACATCTTTAAAACAGATGTTCAGCACTCATTTTATCAGTGCGACATTTACACTCATCGGCAGTTCCTATCTTTAGCTTGTTGAATAGATGGTTTCCCAATCCGTTGTGACCCGTGCGGAGTCTGAGTATTATCACTTATTCTCTTGCTGAGCTGGTAATATTCAGCATTTTGTGTGTGCCCTGGATGCTCTGCATACAGTTGTTGCTAAATCTGGGTGTGATAAAACTCTTTGAGAGCTATGCTTGGACTAAGTTGAGGGGTAGCTTTCTACCTTTTTCTTTCAGATCCTGGTGTCTAGATTGCACCTGTCGTTATTACGTATGTTTTTTTTTTTTCTCATTGAAGGGCGCCTCGTCCAGTCTTGTAGTCAAGTTCGCAGATACCGAGAAAGAAAGACAACTTCGTCGCATGCAGCAAATGGCTGGCCCTCTTGGACTTCTCAACCCCTTTGCCCTCAGCGGTTACAGCGCTGCCTATGCTCCGGTAACTGTTATTTTTTTAACCTTTGTTTCTTTTGTTTTTGTTATGAAGCTTTTTTGCTACTTTTGAAAGATGTGTACAGTGTATATTTCTGAATGTTTGTTTTGCCTTTTTATAAACATAAATATGTATATACTTTTAAAGGGTATTTATATTTCTGAATACTTGTTTTGCATTTTTTTTTAAATGAATACACACTTTCTCTCTCCCCCCCCCCCCCCCCCCCCCCCCCCCCCCCACTCCCCCCCCCCCCCCCATCCTTTCCCCAAATTGCGCGAGTTCCATTTGCGCGAATTTGAAAATGCGCAAGCTACCTTGTACATCCCTTATTTTTGTGTACACGAACTAAATTCAGTTACTCGCGGGTTGAATATTTTGATCGGAGCTCATATGCAAAACTAGCGGCAAAATTATCAGGTTCACGCTCCAGTCTACCCAGCTAACTGTAAGTTGGTACCTGGCTCTGTTCTTGAGTTAGGGAAGGCAAAGGCAACGAGACAGGGCACTGCTCACCCCCACCTCATAAAAGTTGGACCGGGTGTAATCACTCCCTACAGCAGAATCTGCTATGGCGCCACCTTGACCTAGAATAATAAAGTTTCTAGCACTTCAGACCAGTATCTGCTGTGGAACTTAAGTTTACCTTTTTACCTTTACTAATTATGTCGTGAAAGGTCACAGATAGGTCAAGTGACTCCTCCAAGCTTAGGGTGAAATTTTGAATTCTCAACATGTTTCACTACAGGGAGAATCCCTGGAAGTATGTGGATGATTTCAAGAGTCTGTGAGGGTGTAATTAGCCTAACTGACAGAGGTCCACTTCGACATCTGTATACTATAGCATTGTGCTTAGCTGGTGCTCATATCAGGATGACTCCAGATATAAATCAATCAATCAATACCCTTTAGCTTCCTGAGGAGCATAGGCCTTTAACAAACACATGCCAAGTCCTCTTGTCACGTGCCATCCGCTCAAGTTCTTTCCATGTTTTCTGCATCATTTTCACCTCTGTTTCTAGTTCTCTTCTCCGTGTGTTTTTGGTCTACCTCTGCCTCTCTTTCCCTGGGGATTCCAGAACAAGGATTACCTTGTAATGCTGTCTGTCACGGATTGCCTTCCCTGCTCTGCAGTAGTGGTCTAACAGTGGTCAAAACTCAAGAGTATCTAATATGGGTCTTCAAAGGTGTCTACCTTCGCACAAGATTACTCTTGGTAGAGTGGTAGATAGAAGGATAATGATGCTTCTATCTCAAGGGAATGTTCACAAGATATTCAGAAAAGCAAGAACAATGCTGCATTGGCTGAGCACGTTAACTCTATGATCTGCCGACAACTTTTGTGAAGGATTAAGCAATTATTATTTTAGCTAGTTAATTAAGCCCTCACCCTGATGTACTCAGTGGAATTCTTATTATTATGGTATAGCTCTGTTTAGAGTGTATTTAGTAAATTGACTGAAACAAACATGCAGTACCTTTAAAATGATTAAATCGAAGTTAAATTTGTATAATTACAAATAACAAATTTAATAATCATTTAGTTTTAACAAGGGTTTAAAAGAATGAATAATTTTTTTTTTTCAGAAAGGTATCATCACTGTTGTGATGGGATAAAAGTTTTAAAAGGAGTTCACGTGGCAGCTTATAGGTTTCACTTATCTGCCACTGGTAGGTTCTGCTCCCGCTGATGGGTTGGTTCTTGGTAGACTGATTACTGATAACGCTCGTCGCTGGTCAAGGATGTAGGGCGTAGCACGTTCCCAGAAGTGTCAGGGAGTGTCTACAAAGTTGGTCCCTCGTCTTAAAGCTCAGGCCACTGTTCCCTTCTTGTTCCAGAGATAGTACCCTCAACTGGTACCACCACCAACAACTATGGTAAAAGAATAGAAACGAAACGCTCTCCTGAGTATTGCGTTTCCCGACACATACTTATGTGTCCCCTTTCTCTTATTCCACCATCCCATCTACTCAGAATTTACCCTCGATGAGAATTAAACTTAATCCCTCGAGAGAAAACTTTCTTTACATTTAAATTGAATAGCTTTATCTTTATTTTACATTTAAATGAAAAGGTTAATAGTACAGATAGAATATGTTTACATTTACATCTCCACTGACTGAAAAGTGTTCACAATATAAATTGAATATGTTTTCATTTATATCTACACTTGTTGAACAGTTTGAAACTTTCATTAATTTTAAAGTATATATGTTAACGTAGACATTTAGACTGGTTTGAAAATGTAAATATTATACTTAGAATGTACATCATTTCTTTCATCTTTCCCTCCCTGCTCCATATGGAACTTGGGACTACTTATGCTTTTAGTTCTCTTTAAGAAACTAGCGATAAAGCAGTCACCAGCCCTTGCAGTGGTGGTTCATGAAATCATCATTCTATACGCTGAGGTTGCCAGCCTCAAATGACTTGGACATCCACTAGCGATTTTCACATATTAATATTCACATGGCAATATATACATATTAGTTCACATGTTAGTAATGAAAAATATAGAATATAAAATGAGAACTTACACCAATGCTGGCTCACAGACTTTTTGCTGAGATGAATAAAGTTAAGGCACTTGAATCGGCCTCTTACACGTGTTCTTGGGGGTCGTCACTTTAATAAGATAATTCACTCTATGACTCCGTGTAGTTTCCTCAGTCCCGGTTTCCTTGTTAAACTGATAGAATTTTCCTGGGCTGTTTTGTAGTCCTTTTAAATACTCCAATAAAAGGTGTCCAATCTGATAAATGGAATTCTGAATTCTAACTTCTGGCAAGGTCTGGTTGTATTGTCTTGGCAAGCGATTTCTCACAGTCTTAACACTGCGAAAAGGTCCGGCTATATTGCCTGTCCTTCCCCCGCATTTGTTTGTTATGAAGCTACTCATAGCTCCTGTCATTTCAAACATGCTTGTTGGGTGGGGTAATTTCAAAATATTCCGACAAGGAATAATTTTGCGCGTGATGCAAAGGTCAAGTCTCCTATATATGGTAATAAAACATCCGATGCCTGGTGTACAAACTCACCAACACCTCTGTAAACTCATACGACAATGTGTTTCAGAATGTAACAACATATTACTTTCAGATAAAGTAATGTCTACGTGAAAGTCGGACAGGAAACGATTATGTCATTCGTGTCTGTCCAGAATGTGTTACACAGACGAGTAATCTTGTTATCTGTCGCTTGAACACACAACTCTACGCGAAAACTAAGCAGACCAATATGGGTTTTTACCTGCGATAATCTCAGCAAAGCTGTGCCGCGCCTAGCACATGTGATGTATTATCACCAACAAGGAGTGTCAAATATTTTGACAACATCTGCTACATAACAGAGACAGACACAAGTGCTGCCCATGGAAAGCACGCAATTAGTCAGTACAACAATTTTAAATGAGTACTGCCGGAGTGAAAGAGAGATCGAGAAGGGGATTGCCCCAAATCCATCTTGTCACACTGTCAACAGGTTTCCCCAATGTGTGTCCTATCCATCGCCAGCGTCTTCTTCTCAACTCTTGTTCCACTGGCACTTATCTGGTTCTTGTCATCAATTCCACATTTGTGACTTTGTCATACCACTTCAATCCTTCTATTCTGCGCAAGCACCCGTTTATAAAAGTCGGTAGCTTTTTTTGTTGTTGTTTTTGTTGTTCTCCATGTCTCAGAGCCATACAATAGGACTGACTTGACATTTGAGTTGAAGATTCTTATTTTCGTGTTGGACTTGATTTCTCTTGTTCTCCATATCTTTCCCAATGCAATAAAAGCTCCTCCTGCTTTTTGTATTCTTATTTTGATATCATTGTCTGTCCCTCCGACTTTGTCTATATTATTGCCAAGATATGTGTACGATTCTTCATCTTCTGGTGGTTTTTCTTCAAGCTCAACCTTGTTATCGTTCCATGCATTTATTCTCATAAATTTTGTCTTTTCCCTGTGTATTTTTCAGGCCCACTTGGTGTGGCCTCTCCAGAAATGCCTTCTTGCATATTTACAGGATATATTCCTGTGTTGCTGGTTCATCGGATTATATCCCTGTGTCGCTGATATTTCCGGTTATGTTCCTAAGCTGCAGGTTGATCATGATATAATCTTGTGTTACTGGTTGATCTAGTTGGTGGTTGATAAGGATATATTCCTGTGTTACTGGTTGATCTGGTTGGTGGTTGATAGAGATATATTCCGGTGTTGCTGGTTGATCTGGTTGGTGGTTGATAGGGATATATTCTCTGTTGCTGGTTATATTCTTGTGCTACAGGTTCCACTGGTTGGTGGTTGATAGGGATATATTCCTTTATTGCTGGTTGGCCGAGTAGGTAGATGGTTGATCGAGTAGGTAATTGATCGAGAAATATTTCCTATCTTACTTTTTGATAGAAATATATTCCTTTGTGGTTAATTTACGTTATTCTTTATATCTCAGTATATTCCTTCACTGGTATTGTTACAATGGCGACCTTGAACTCTTCATTTTTCAGTAGACCTTTTCGTATGAACAAAAAGACATTACAGTATTCAGCCAATCGCTTCTAGTACTGCGGAGAGGAACGCGCCATAGTAGAGCCTTCGTAGAAAAAAATAATGCTAAAGAAGGTGAATTTTACTAACTTTTACAGATGCACAAGAATATACATTAGACATTTAAATGAAAGAATTTCGTCAGCGAACATAAAATAGTAAAACCTCTCAAAAACATGAAGAAATCAAAGCTGAGGATACAATAAAAGAAAATCTATGCCGTCTGCTTCATCACGTGGTTCCATCTTTAAGGATTGCGCGTGAAAAAAAAAGAAGCGGGTCATGACCTGATCAACACTCGACACCTCATTTACCCTTCCTTCCCAGTCCTTCTGCAGTTGCCTAAAATTGAGTAATTTGGCGATGTTGGTATGGTTTACCGTTGGCGATGTTCGTATGGTATACCGTACATTGTTCGCATCAATACCAGTTTGATGAAACCTGAAAGAAGCATTTATACTTTCAGTATTTATTTACATAAAAGATACCACACTGTCCACGACCTTTGACCTTTCAGCATAAGATGCAGCTAAAACTGATACTTTATGATGTTTGCTCACGTAATAGCTGCGCAGTCTCTTCCTCTCCCCCCCCCCACCCCCAATCCCCAAAAAAAGTCGTCCAAAATGCTGACTGCGACCATTAACTGAGCATATCGCCACCCAGGGAGCAGTTATTATCTTTTATTTTTTGTTTGGTTCACATTTGCGATCTGGAAATTGAGCTGCGGTTATCGTTTGCAACGCGGTCATTACTCCAACAATTAGAGATGTCTAGGTCAAATAGTCGATGTTATCAAGTATCAAGATAGTCAAGTTTTGACAGCTAGTGTCTGATATATAACTTTACCATGGGTGATTCCTCATTATACCTCGTGTAGTTCCCGGCAATCTCTGATAAGATGAAAAAGAAATTGGGTTACAGAACAGGATACAGCCATAGAATGGGTGATGCGCCAGACAACAGAGAGCAGTCCAAGAGAAATTAGATGGACAACGTTTTCTACACTGGAAGACCTGGAATATGCAGATGACATTCCACTACTCGCACATTCACTTCAACACATCCACGAAAAAACCGATAGACTGAATAATTATAGCCAGCAGGTTGGTCTGAACATCAATCTGAAGAAAACAGAGGTCATGACACTAAATGTGGGCAATCCTGAGCCAATAACAGTAAGGAACCAGAAGTTAGAACAGACACATTTACTTACCTAGGGTGCATATTAACACCTGACTGCGGAACAAGCAAGGGCATTAACAACAGAATGAATAAAGCGAGAACAGCCTTTGCTAGTCTCAACAACATTTGGAAGTCTTCCCAGTACAGCACAAACACCAAATTAAGACTGTATGATAGCTGTGTACTATGGTGCGGAATGCTGGAGAGTAACAGAGAAGGAAATGTCGAAACTGTCCTCCTTCCACACAATCTGCCTAAGGAAAATTCTCCGAATCTTTTGGCCAAAGACCATCAGCAACCAAGAACTACTTATTCGGAGTAATCAGGAGGTCATACACACCATCATCGCTGGCAGACGCTGAAATTATGTTGGCCACGTCCTCAGAAGGGACCCTGATACCATCACAAGAACAGCTACGCTATGGACCCCCGAGGGAAAGCGAAAGAGAGGCCGACCAAAAAATAACTTGGCGGAGATCTGTGGAAGCCGAGATGCAAAGAATGAACCAGAGTTGGGGCACTGTACGAAGGATGGCCACCGACCGAGCAAAGTGGAATCAATTCGTTGCTGCCTACAAGACGCCACCAGGCGTGATGGCCACTGACTGCTTTGACGGTTGGCGGTTATGGATCAAAGAAGAAGAAGATGGGTAATTCCTCATTATGCCTCGTGCAGTTCCCGGGAATATCTGATAAGATGAAAAAAAAAGTTGGGTTACAAGTAGGATACGCATTGAAGAAACCTGCTGATAGCCTTACAAGGAAGTCTTTGTTCTAGAATCCCAAAAACAAAAAGGGAGTGAGAACTGGACACAGAGATGAGAGCTGGACACAGAGATGAGAAACAGAGATGAGAACTGGACACAGAGATGAAAACTGGACACAGATGAGAACTGGACGCAGAGATGAAAACTGGACACAAAGATGAAAACTGGACACAGAGATGAAAACTGAACACAGAGATGAAAACTGGACACAAAGATGAAAACTGGACACAGAGATGAAAACTGAACACAGAGATGAAAACTGAACACAGAGATGAGAACTGGACACAAAGATGAAAACTGAACACAGAGATGAAAACTGAACACAGAGATGAAAACTGGACACAAAGATGAAAACTGGACACAGAGATGAAAACTGAACACAGAGATGAGAACTGGACACAGAGATGAAAACTGGACACAGAGATGAAAACTGAACACAGAGATGAGAACTGGACACAGAGATGAAAACTGGACACTGAGATGAGAACTGGACACAGAGATAAAAACTGAACACAGAGATGAGAACTGAATACAGAGATGAGAGCTGGGCACAGAGATGAAAACTGAACACTGAGATAAAAACTGAACACTGAGATGAAAACTGGACACAGAGATGAGAACTGGACACTGAGATGAAAACTGGACACTGAGATGAGAACTGGACACTGAGATGAGAACTGGACACTGAGATGAGAACTGGACACTGAGATGAGAACTGAACACAGAGATGAGAACTGGACACTAAGATGAGAACTGGACACAGAGATTAAAACTGAACACAGAGATGAGAACTGGACACTGAGATGAGAACTAAACACAGAGATGAGAACTGGACACTGAGATGAGAACTGAACACTGAGATGAGAACTGGACACTGAGATGAGAACTGGACACTGAGATGAGAACTGAACACAGAGTTGAAAACTGGACACTGAGATGAAAACTGGACCCAGAGATGACAGCTGGACACAGAGATGAGAACTAAATACAGAGATGAGAGTTGGACACAGAGATGAAAACTGGACACTGAGATGAGAACTGAACACTGAGATGAGAACTGGACACTGAGATGAGAACTGGACACTGAGATGAGAATTGGACACATAGATAACTGGACACAGAGATGAAAACTGGACACTGAGATGAGAACTGGACACTGAAATGAGAACTGGACAGAGAGATGAAAACTGGACACTGAGATGAAAACTGAACGCTGAGATGAGAACTGGACACTGAGATGAGAACTGGACACTGAAATGAGAACTGGACAGAGAGATGAAAACTGGACACTGAGATGAAAACTGGACACAGAGATGAAAACTGAACACAGAGATGAGAACTGGACACTAAGATGAGAACTGGACACATGTGTTCATGTGGCAGGTTGTTCTACATGATGAATTTGCCAGCCCAGTGTACAACCTCATATTGTCATCAGCTGCCATCTCCACATCGAAGGTTGGCTGTAACTGATCTCCGTCTTCTGGTCTCTTGTCTTGATGGTGCACTCTGATAGACTCTTTCCTGCCCATCTCTTGATGTTATCTTCCCACTTATAGCGCTGTCTTCCCCTTGCACGTTAGCCTTCAACTCTCCCTTCTATTATAGTCTTCTGCAAGGTGTTATGACTTTTTATGTGGCCAAAATATTTTGGCTGCCTAATTTTGATCTCCTTCTTTAGATCTCTTTTCATACCTAGATTTTATAGGACCTCCTTATTTGTTTTCTTCCCTTTTCAAGAGATGCGCCCCATTCTTCTATATATCCACATCTCAAGAGTCTCAATTCGTTCTTCCAATTGCTTATTCATTGTCCATGTTTTACACCATGCAGTAGTGAAGAATATATATATAACGTTTTATGATTCTTAGTTTTAATTTGCGAGTTAACTGTTTAAATGTCAGTATATGTCTCATGTTGTTGAATGTAGCTTTGGCCATTCCTATTCTCTTCTTGATTTCTCATATTAGCCGTTGTTTATGGCATGCATTAGGGAGTAGTGTTCTTATTCTTTCCTTGTCTCTTCGGATACCCTCGGGAACTTCGCGTGACATCATGTAAAATACATGTATGCAAATTGCATGTTCATATGTTTTGCATTTAAAGCAGCACTAGAACATTGGCGTGGAATTAAAAATTAAAAATAATTAAAAAATTAAATTCCGTAAGACCTTGTAGAAGGCCCCTTCAGTCATAATTCACTACGGGAATACGCCCCTGAGGTGATGGCCCTCAGATACTTTTTTCCTAGTGTTCCTTTCGGCATGTTCTCTTCTCTTCTGCTTCTTGTGGGAGCTTTAATTTCGTCCAATCTGTGGTGGCGCCACAAGGAGAATCGCCACGCGGTGCAATCGCCAGCTTCATCCTCCCAGGCTGCTGGATTTATGCCCAGAGCCCTAATGTCTCTCTTTCACACATCTTTGAACCTCAGCTGTTGTCACCCGGCTGTTCTTTCGCCATCTGCCAGTTGTCCAAATATCTTTGGGGATGCGACCATCTTCCATGCTGTGCACATGGCCAAGCCAGCGTAGTCTGTGCTGTCTGAGCAGTGTATACATGCTTTGAAGACCAGCACGTGACAGCACCTCGACAATTGTCACTTTGTCCTTCCACGAAATACCAAGGATGCGCTGAAAGTACTTAAAACAGATCAATAAACAAAACTCAAAGCAAACACAAGAACCAACATTTTAAACAAATAAAGGTTTCGCCCTAGGTACACATCCGGTGTTGCGTGTGGAAAATCGCGATAGTAACCCCTGTTCAGGAAGCACTATTTTTGTGGTGCCTAGTTGACAGGGAGGATAGTGTGATTCGCTTCCGTAGCTAGGCGGTGTTGCCGTTCGGATGGTCCTGTTTTCCATTCTCCGGGGAGCCTATCACTTCTTTTGTTTTTCTGTTGTCTACATGTCTACTTCTTTATTTCTCACGAGTGCCTGAAACAGACCTTGTTTATGTGTGTCATATTTATTTATTTTACAAACTTACAGGATAAGACACAGTGGGAAAAATCGACTCGGGAAAGAAAATATTTCAGTAGAATCTGTAACGAAAGAATAGACACATCTTTTCACCGAACAATATAAACCAAAGACGACGCTTATCTCACATTAAAAAGTAATAAGCCTTGGGCTTTGTATATCCAAAGATAGACCTCTTTATCTTAGCTTTTCCTTACCCGTCTGCTCCGAGCGCTACCAATCAGATTTGTTGTTTCATGGTGTCAGAATGGGTGACATTTGAAGATGGCACGCCTTGACAGAGCAGGCATATGGATTCAAGTCACGTCTTAAAAGGGAATGCTTATGGATTCGGTCGAAATAACCTCTCCAGCTAATTACTGCGCTTTTAGTTTGCATAAGGAGGGAAAATCCATAACTTTAATGACAACATGACGTTATGGATTGAATAAACAGGCCATTTTAAATATCGAATAGGGACAAAAAAATGAAGAAAAGAATTTTTTTTTTTTTTTTTAAATCTAATGGAAGACTGAAAATGTGAGCTTCGGAGTAACCGCACGTCTCCGTTGGAGTCTGTCTGAAATGTGTGATGGAGATTTAATTTGTTAAAAATGTTCCTGAAATTAGGACTTGAGCAACGCTTGGCAGAATTCATGGAAATAATGGCTTACTTAAAAATCAAGGTCTAGACAATTTCGTAACAACAAAAATCGAGCAGGCTGTCACAAATGGTTGCTTGCGTAGAACAGAAGCATTAATGTTGAATAACAAGATCACTAATGTGGAACTGATGACAAGAACCAGACAAGTGTCAGTGGAACTGATGACAAGAACCAGACAAGTATCAGTGGAACTGATGCCAAGAACCAGACAAATGTCAGTGGAACTGATGACAAGAACCAGGCAAGTAAGTGTCAGTGGAACTGATGCCAAGAACCAGACAAGTGTCAGTGGTACTGATGACAAGAACCAGGCAAGTGTCAGTGGAACTGATGACAAGAACCAGACAAGTGTCAGTGGAACTGATGACAAGAACCAGACAAGTATCAGTGGAACTGATGCTAAGAACCAGACAAATGTCAGTGGAACTGATGACAAGAACCAGGCAAGTAAGTGTCAGTGGAACTGATGCCAAGAACCAGACAAGTGTCAGTGGTACTGATGACAAGAACCAGGCAAGTGTCAGTGGAACTGATGACAAGAACCAGACAAGTGTCAGTGGAACTGATGACAAGAACCAGACAAGTGTCAGTGGAACTGATGACAAGAACCAGGCAAGTGTCAGTGGAACTGATGACAAGAACCAGACAAGTGTCAGTGGAACTGATGACAAGAACCAGACAAGTGTCAGTGGAACAAGAGGCGAGAAGCAGACGCTGCCGTTGGATATAACACACATTGATAAAACCTGATGATAGCATTACAAGGCAGTCCTTGTTCTGGAATCCCTAAGGTGAGTGAGATAGAGAGAGAGAGACCAAAGAATTTATAGGGAAGAGAACTGGTGACAGATATGAAAGGGAATGAAGAAGATATGGAAAGATCTTGAGCTGATGGCACGTGACAGGAAGACTCGGTGTACGTTTGTTGAAGGCATATTGCTACCGAGATGCATACTTCAAGAGCGCATGCGTGCTTTAGTGAAGACTTCCTGCAAGGAGACCAGCTGCCGTGGTGGCTCTATACTCTACGAGCAGTAGACAGGGAAACAATGTCGAAAGACAAGACCTGCTGTATACAGAAATCATAGCCAGTGCTGCTATGCTTAAAAATATAGGGATAATAATGAGCACCCACTTTATTCGAAGTCAGACCACAATGTCTTTTATATTTGGACGTGCACCCTAATGTAACCGATGAACTTTGTGTCTAGGTTGAACCTCGTCAAAAACAGACAAAACTCCTTTTTTTTAATAGGCTCCTGTGGCTCAAAGAGATAATGTAACTGTATCTCATAGGTATAATGTAACTGTTGCTCATAGGTATAATGTAACTTTAGCTCAAAGAGATGATGTAACTGTAGCTCATAGGTATAATGTAACTGTAGCTCATAGGTATAATGTAAATGTAGCTCAAAGATATAATGTAACTTTAGCTCAAAGATATAATGTAACTGTAGCTCAAAGAGATAATGTAACTGTAGCTCATAGGTATAATGTAACAGTAGCTCATAGGCATATTGTAACTGTAGCTCAAAGATATAATGTAACTGTAGCTCAAAGATATAATGTAACTGTATCTCAAGAGATAATGTAACTGTAGCTCAAAGAGAGAATATAACTGTAGCTCATAGGTATAATGTAACTGTAGCTCAAAGAGATAATGTAGCTGTCGTTCAAAGACAGAATTTAACTGTAGTTCAAAGAGAGAATGTAACTGTAGTTCAAAGACAGAATGTAGCTGTAGTTCAAAGAGAGAATGTAACTGTAGTTCAAAGAGAGAAAGTAACTGTAGTTCAAAGACAGAATGTAACTGTAGTTCAAAGAGAGAATGTAACTGTAGTTCAAAGAAATATGTAAATGTAGCTCAAACAGAGAATGTAACTGTAGCTCAAAGAAATATGTAACTGTGGCTCAAAGAGAGAATGTAACTGTAGTTCAAAGAGAGAATGTAACTGTAGTTCAAAGACAGAATGTAGCTGTAGTTCAAAGAGAGAATGTAACTGTAGTTCAAAGAGAGAAAGTAACTGTAGTTCAAAGACAGAATGTAACTGTAGTTCAAAGAGAGAATGTAACTGTAGTTCAAAGAAATATGTAAATGTAGCTCAAACAGAGAATGTAACTGTAGCTCAAAGAAATATGTAACTGTGGCTCAAAGAGAGAATGCAACTGTAGTTCAAAGAGAGAATGTAACTGTAGTTCAAAGAAATATGTAAATGTAGCTCAAACAGAGAATGTAACTGTAGCTCAAAGAAATATGTAACTGTGGCTCAAAGAGAGAATGTAACTGTAGTTCAAAGAGAGAATGTAACTGTAGTTCAAAGAAATATGTAAATGTAGCTCAAACAGAGAATGTAACTGTAGCTCAAAGAAATATGTAACTGTGGCTCAAAGAGAGAATGTAACTGTAGTTCAAAGAGAGAATGTAACTGTAGTTCAAAGAAATATGTAACTGTAGCTCAAAGAGAGAATGTAACTTTAGCTCAAAGAGAGAATGTAACTGTAGCACAAAGAGAGAATGTAACTGTAGTTGAAAGAGAGAATGTAACTGTAGTTGAAAGAGAGAATGTAACTGTAATTCAAAGAGAGAATGTAATTTTAGTTCAAATAGAGAATGTAACTATAGCTCAAAGACAGAATGTAACTGTAGTTCAAAGAGTGAATGTAACTTTAGCTCAAAGGCAAATGTAACTGTAGCTTAAATAAAGAATGTAACTGTAGTTCAAAGAAAGAATGTAACTGTAGTTCCAAGAGAGAATGTAACTGTAGCTTAAAGAGAGAATGTGAGTGTAGCTCATAGAGAGAATGTAACTGTAGCTCAGAGAAAAAAATGTAGCTGTAGCTCAAAGAGGATGTGATATACAGCTAAAGATGACGGAAATTAAAATATTAAATAAATATTACACACACATAAAGGTACTTTTTCAGGCACTCGTGAATAATAAAGAAGTAGAAAACTAGACAACAGAAAAACAACAGACGTGAGTGGCTCTTTATGTGTTTAAAAGTTAAAATATTGTAGTTTTAACATTATCAGTGTGAAACTACTATCCTTAGCTTGTAGAGAGACTATTGAAGCTTGTTATGTGACTCTCAGATCAGAGCTTTTTGTGTTAAAAATGGATAAGTGTAGCAAAGTTAGATTTTGCTGGGGAGGTTATGATGGTATCCTAAAAGAATGGAATCCGTGTATGTATTTACTGTGTGAGGTCAAGCACATGTAGGCCCCTGACTCTATAAATGATGATGATGAATTATGTGCAGGGAACCTAACGCTACCTCCCTAGATCTCACACGGTCACTTTTTTGGCTCTAGTGTCTGGTGTATGATGTACCTAGTGTCTAGGGGAGAAATGAAATGATGGTACACAACACAAAAACACTTTAAGTTTCTATGAGGAAGTGAATAAAACCCTGTGGTTAAGTAGGTTTCCTGTTACCAGCTGGCAACCAGGTGCACTCGCCCCTAGTTTTTAATGACACCTAATCATGACAATACACTGTACATCAGTTTTCCTCAGATACATTTCAAAGTGAGGACTCAACAATGTCTGCTCCCAGCACGTCCTTCACTTTTTCCCAATAGCAGTATCTGACTTTGGTAATGGGATTAAACATATTAAATTCATAAAGCATTCTTACCACAAATCAAGAAATATAAACAAATGACGCTGACTTGCAAAGAAATGGCCTCCGTTTCTTCTGCTCCGTCCAGACTGTGAAATACTTATTTAGTTATTTAATTTACTTTTAAATTTATCACAGCTGTTCTCAGCGTATCTGAATAAAAGTTTTGTTCAACTGGCAATGAATAGTGAAAGCTTTTTGCTAATATTTAGTAGCATTGGCCAATCGAAAGCTTGCGACTACCAGAATTCAAATGCAGTTTTTGAAAAACAAAACAATTCCAAACATACTCTGCGTCTGGTAGTCGATTGGCCAGTCTGCTTTAGTTATGCCAATACAAAACGATGTTAGTTTTTGGTAACAATTTTCCTACCGCTCCCCTCTCCTCCTATGCTCTTGTTACCCAAGCGAATTTGAATTTACCTCACTGCCTCCCTTCTAAGCCGGTGTCCCCACTAACGTTATGAAAAAAACAAGCAGGAACAACAGTCTATCTGGTCGTGCGTCCGTAGACATTTTGTATTTTCTCAATAACTTGGCTAATACTGGGACTATCATATTATTTAAAAGATTCTTGCTCAGTGGACTTTAAACTATACTACCATATGATTTTTATGGTCAGATTCATATTGGTTCAGATTTTCAATTTTCTCACCGACAATCGTCAAATAAAATTTTTACACAAGACCGCCATCTTTCCCTCTCTTTCATCTCGCCAGCATGTATTTTCAAATAACTAACTTGTTTTTGTGACGTCAGAAACATTACCGCGAGGAGGCAATAAAATTGTCTGCGTGTTTTGCCTCTGTTGGCTTTGTCGCAGCGTGTATATATGCATGGCAGAATGTGTCAAGCGAAGCGGGGTGTTGGTGTGGCGGGTTAAGAATTGGCGTTAATAATTTGTATTGTATCGTGTAACACTACCAAAAAATGTAAGGATTACTACTAAATTTTGCGTTAAAGTTGACAGAATACGTTAATTCAGATAGTTATTTTGCGGCACACTTCCGCAAAATCGTTAATTATAAGTCTAGGCTGCATTGTGTATGCAGCAGATCTGGCAAAATGTTAAATATTGGTAGTACGTTTTCGAAACCGAAACTAAAACGCGTGTTAGATTTTTTACCGTGGGATCGTTCTATAGGCTTTAGCACTGCACAAATTTCAGCGCTATGCTGGCGTGTGAGAGGATCACCGTCAGACACAATAGGGCGGGTTTATTTATTATCCTTTTATGACTAAACTCTTACTGAAATGAGCGATTATTCTCGCAGATTTTACTACAATAAGTACCGGTAGTACTGAATTATATTAGTATCCCACATAGCAGCATCAGTAGTTTTCTTTGTTTCTTTTGGGGGTTTTGCCTTCTTGTAGCGAGAGTACGTTGCTTTCAACCTAGACTTGAGTCCATTGGTTATATCTGAGCGGGATCCGCTATTCAAAAGTAAGCAAACTCCTTCAACTGAAGCATTGAAAATGACTACTAGCTTCTATCAGCTAGCATGAATTGGTTCTGAAAAGGACTGCAAGCCCGTTCAGCATTGATAGATACTAAAAGTTCTGAAAAGGACTAACATTGTCTATCTGCTAGCACGATGAAGTCCTGATACCAACTAACACGGCGTTTTTAATGATGCCTATCACAAGCTATCTAGTCGAGACCACGTCATCATTTTCTGCGTACGTGCTGGTCATAATAAGGTGAGGTACCATCTATATCACAAGTACAGGATTAGTCCAACAGATCTCTGCTCCTGTGGCACCATCCTCATGACAGCCAAACATCTGCTGCAGTTCTGCTCAACTTACAGCAGTCAGCGGAGTGGCATATGGCAACAACCCACTTCTCTCAATGAAAAACTGTTTGGAGATGTCAGGAACCTTGAGCTGACTACTGCCTTTATTAGAGTCATTAATGTAGAAGTCTGAGGGCGGAAGAAGAAGCCCTGAAAAGGACTGCCAGCTACGCCAACGCTGCCCGTAGCTTCTCAGTGTTCAGCGTACATCGGTAACAGAAACAATAAATAGCTTCTCAGTGTTCACATCGGTAACAGAAACAATAAATAGCTTCTCAGTGTTCAGCGTACATCGGTAACAGAAACAATAAATAGCTTCTCAGTGTTCAGCGTACATCGGTAACAGAAACAATAAATAGCTTCTCAGTGTTCAGCGTACATCGGTAACAGAAACAATAAATAGCTTCTCAGTGTTCAGCGTACATCGGTAACAGAAACAATAAATAACTTCTCAGTGTTCAGCGTACATCTGTAACAGAAACAATAAATAGCTTCTCAGTGTTCAGCGTACATCGGTAACAGAAACAATAAATAACTTCTCAGTGTTCAGCGTACATCGGTAACAGAAACAATAAATAGCTTCTCAGTGTTCACATCGGTAACAGAAACAATAAATAGCTTCTCAGTGTTCACATCGGTAACAGAAACAATAAATAGCTATTCAGTGTTCACATTGGTAACAGAAACAATAAATAGCTTCTCAGTGTTCACATCGGTAACAGAAACAATAAATAGCTATTCAGTGTTCACGTTGGTAACAGAAATAATAAATAGCTTCTCAGTGTTCACATTGGTAACAGGAACAATAAATAGCTTCGCAGTGTTCACATCGGTAACAGAAACAATAAATAGCTTCTCAGTGTTCAGCGTACATCGATAACATAAACAATAAATAGCTTCGCAGTGTTCACATCGGTAACAGAAACAATAAATAGCTTCTCAGTGTTCAGCGTACATCGATAACATAAACAATAAATAGCTTCTCAGTGTTCACATAGGTAACAGAAACAATAAATAGCTTTTCAGTGTTCAGCTTACATCGGTAACAGGAACAATAAATAGCTTCTCAGTGTTCACATCGGTAACGGAAACAATAAATACCTTCTCTGTGTTCTGCGTACATCGATAACAGAAACAATAAATAGCTTCTCAGTGTTCAGCGTACATCGGTAACAGAAACAATAAATAACTTCTCAGTGTTCAGCGTACATCGGTAACAGAAACAATAAATAGCTTCTCAGTGTTCAGCGTACATCGATAACATAAACAATAAATAGCTTCTCAGTGTTCACATAGGTAACAGAAACAATAAATAGCTTTTCAGTGTTCAGCTTACATCGGTAACAGGAACAATAAATAGCTTCTCAGTGTTCACATCGGTAACGGAAACAATAAATACCTTCTCTGTGTTCTGCGTACATCGATAACAGAAACAATAAATAGCTTCTCAGTGTTCCGCGAACAGCAGTAAGAAAAACAATAAATAGCTTCGCAGTGTTCAGCGAACATCGGTAAGAAAAACAATCAAGAAAAAACAAGCATCAGTAGAGGAATATCTTATCCATTTTAAACACAGAAGCAGTACCATGATCTGAATGTCCTACGACAGCAGTAATATATTTTTTTTAAAAAGGTGTTAAGACGTGGCAGCTTTGAATAGGCGGAGTTACGCAAACGATCTTTTATTTCCCCAGAAACAAGACTAGTGTTAGGATAATTACATACAAAAGAGCAAAACTTTCTAGCAGCGCAGATAGTGCTTCCTTATTTCAAAATATTTCTTGTTCTTGCTGAACTTCGCGATTGATTGTATAATGGTTTGTTCTCAAATGTCACAATTTGTTGAGAACGCGCGTATGTTTGCAGAGCCACGATTTAACCACTAATCGACCCATGCTTGCCTATTTGTGCTGCATAAGCAGGAGATAAATTAAAATAGGATGAAGCAAGAACTGTTGTAATAGATTTTGATAAATGTATATACATATATATATATATATATATATATATATATTACATATATATATATATATATATATATATTTTTTTTTTTAATATGATAATGGAATTGAGTATACTGCACATAACTCGGGTTTATGTCAACACGATACTACCCAAGTTTCGACATAATGATCAGTTGGGTACGCAGAAAATGGGAAAAACATTCTGAAAGACTTGCAACACAAGTGTTAGGTTAGTACATTGATTTTTTCATCTTAGACACATCTAAGCAGGCGATTAAAACCGGTTTTTAGAGGGGGGAAAAAGAATGAAGAATGAAAGAAGGGTAAAATTATCAGCAAGTGGAAGACAAGAACAAACTTCACAAGTAGTAAAGAAGCCACGTCACCTCCGCTCACGCCATTAGGCCAACCATGCACATGAGGACAATCTACAACCCGCAGCAGCAGGTATGCCAACTTGGAAACATCAGCCAGAAACTGTTCAACAGTTGAAATACCAAGCTAACATTTGCTTAAAATGGATTTCTGCATTTGGATGACAGGAATGTATATTATTATTATCCCCCCCCCCCCCCCCTCCTCCTGTATCGGGCCCCAAGATCCACTCAGGCAAGACTTATATTCTCCTTGTGCACCAAGTCTCTTTTGTTTCCGTAATTATTTTCCACCCTTTGCTGGAATTATTTTTTAAAGAATTCTTAAAAGTGAATCATACCATCTGTTATTGTAAATTTTATGTAAATCTGTTCTGTGAGCATGAACATATTATATATAAAACTGTATGGAAATGGATAGTCGTAAAATCCAGTGTTTTTGTTAGTACGTTCGGTATATATAAAAACATGTTGCAGGTAAAATGGGTGAAATTTGGGGGTTTATTATTGACAAAGGATAAACAACGCTCTCACTGTTGTCGCGTCACAACAGACCAACGGTCTGAGCGTTGCTCCGGAGTCAAAATGTTGAAGTATGGGGTCTCACTGTAGTTGGCAACTTGTAGCAATTCATTTGTTCTTGAGGTGGTAAGTTATGTACAACTTTTTTTTTACATAAGGAGATTACCAACTTTAATTAAAGTTAACCGACTCCAAATCAAGCCATGCTAATCAAACCAGGACGCATGAGAACAGCATCCATTGATAAACAAAAGATTATGTACCCTTGTGCAAACTAAAAGCGTAATAATTAGTTGCAGGGGTTATTTCGACCGAATCCACGAGCGTTGTTCCCTTTTACGGCATAACTGGAATCCATGCGCGTGTTCTGTCAAGTCATGCCAGTTTCAAATGCCGCAGGAAAAGACTGTATACCTACAACCAGAGGAGGACAATGGAGACAGCAGGGCACAGTAACAGTCGGAACAATTGAGGAGGCTAAAAGAGCCCTCAATGTACCAGTAAATAAATGATCTTTGACAGGGAGAACTCAAGTGGAGCGAGTTATTAGAATCAACATAAACAGTGGCAAGAGTAGTTTCCATAAAAGCTACATCGATTGCTAAGCCCGTCATTTCTAACAAGATCTCTCCATGTAGGGAGTAAACAGAGCTGCACTAATATTAATAGGAGTTTTGCCTCCTTTAGGCGATACGTGCTCTGTTCATCTCAGACGCAAGGTCTGTCGGTTATATTAGGGTACCTGTCCAAATATAAAAAACCTCAGAACTGGCAATATATCATTTTATCTATATCGACAAATGGGAGGACAACCAGCCCGAAGCTCAAAGAAAAGCCCTAACATTATTTTTAATCTGTATCGACAGGAAGAAAAACTACGCCGAAGCTAAAAGAAAAGCATAAATTGTATTCCTATTGTATGGCTCTGAAACATGGAGAACAATAAAATCACCAACCAAAAGCTTTCATAAATGGGTGCTTGCGTAGAATAGAAGGTTTGTAACACTTTGACAAGATAATTAATGTGAACTTGATGAGAAGATCCAGACAGGTACCAATGGAGCGGAAATGAGAAGACGACGCCGGCGATGGATAAGACATTTCCTCTTCATCAAGTACCATTGCCTAATGGCGAAGGAGATCATGTCTCTCCACAACTTCCTGTTTCCAGTACGATTTATCAATTCTGTTGTTGACTTCTTTCCATGCCACGATGTCTAACTGTCCAGTATTTGCTCCCTTTTGTCTTCCTCTATCACTTTTCCCTTCAGTCTTACCTGTTTGTTACGATATATTCCAGCTTTCCTCTTCTCGTAACTTGCGGCTCCCCGCCCCTCTTCCCCCCCCCCCCCCCCCCCCCCCCCCCCCAAAAAGTGGATTGCTTCTTTCTAACATGTGAAATAAGTTTCCTTTGCACATTGGCCTCTTTCAGGGCATCCTCGTGTCTCTTTTTGGCTGTCTATGGCATTTTTAACATTCTTCTGTAAAACCACATCTCTGTGGCCTCTAGTGCTTTCCCTACCTGTTTACTAATTGTCCATGACTCGCTTCCACATGTCGCGGGATTGGCTACGACACACACTGAGAAAAGACAGATTGGAGCGGAGTTTTTTTTGGGGTGCCGGGGGGTTCCTCGGATACTCTATGGGAACCACGCAGAACGGGAGTTTCTATATTTTCAGTATATATATTCAGCTTATAGATTCAGCTTTATAGATTCAGTATATAGATTCAGCTTATAGATTCAGTATATAGATTCAGCTTATTTGAAGATGGGGGGGGGGGGGAGGGAGATTAAGGACTAAAGAAATTTTAAACGGGAGAGAAAGACAGACAGCGGCAATATATATTTCAACAATTAAAAAGGAATAATTACTTATAGAGGTAGGTGCATAAGACTAACCTCGAATATTAGTTTTCGTTAAAGAGTTGTGTCAAGATCGTGAATTCTAAATAAATGACATCAATACATCAGGGAAATAGTCCCCAATTTTAGTTTCGAGTTAAAGTCTGCATAGATTTAAATGCATTTTTGGACGCTACCTAAAACAATTATTATATATGGGACGGTAGAGATAAATTCACAGTATAATTCTAGCTTTAAATGATCAAAACATCGGGCCCAGAATTAAGAAAGATAATGAATATTTAAAAATCAAAAGGCTAATTGAACAGAAGGCAAAAATATACGCCTCAGTTTTAGAGATTTCCAACACCGTTTTTCGAATATTGCTTTCCGAGAGGGGAGCGGTAAAATATATAAGTCCTTGAACTTGGCTGAATTTAAGCATTTTGCCCTACAACTTTTTCAAAAAGAGCAAGCTGAACAGCTTTAAGAGAGCCAGTAAGAAGTGTTACTGTCATATACTTTGCCACTGCATCTGCCTGGCAGACCAAGATGCCCATTAACAGCCTGTTACAGCTTGTGTGTATTGCCTGAGGGTAAGACAAGAAGAGCGGTATAGTGTTATACTGTCATATATTTGCCACTGCATATATAAGACCTATGCAATTGTATTGCCTGAGGGTAAGAAAGAATATATATATGTATATAATTATGCAATTTTCCTGTGATTAATCCACTTGTGCGTTAGAAAGGTGTGGTACGTGTTAAGAAAAATTACAGGACCAGTGTGTTACCGGCAGAAACCGCCAGCATATGTGTACAGTTAGAGGAAAGCCAGCCTTGTAAATGTGTAGCATAATTGAGAATGATGGCCAAAGTACGCCCGTAAGTTTGATAAAGTATTTGAAGGAGTAATTTTTAAAGGAACGACACACTGATCAGGAACATAAGAAAGAATGACAGGATTTGTTAAAATGTATGGATCAAGGTGTTACTTAATAGTTTATACTATACCAAATCATTGTATGGAAGCGGATCATGGACAAATGGATCTAACTTAGGATTTATAAGGAAAGTGTAGTCACATTGAACTGGCTGTGAGTGGTGTCGAGGTAAATTGTCCTGTGCATATGTTAGCACAATGTCTGACACTGTTCGTCATGTCCCTTGTATGTGATGATAGGGTGGTGATGGAACATATAGAGGTTGTGTTTAATTTTGTTTTAGGTTTTATCCTGCAAGTACCAAGATTGTACGAGACATCCACTTCTGTGGGACTCTGTGGTGCGAACGTTCTTGAGGTTCATAGAACTAGCTACCCTCTTTTCCCGGCCTGGAGATCCAGAACATTGTGTGATCATGGCTAGAGTCGGATGCATCTCAACCTAACAGATAAGTGGAAACGCAATTCCACTGGTCAGCCTATCCAGAGACTTTATTTAATAAATAAAATACAAATAACACAAACCTAGTGAGTGATGACTCATGATGGACATTATTAAAATGATTAGTAACTTTACAGTCCAGCTAAAGTGATAAATATATGTGAAATATATAATTGATATTTGAAAGATAAATTTATCATATTGAACTCTTTTGAAAATTGACATCCCATGTTTATTTATTTTATTTTATAAGTTACCTAACCGAAAAGAGAAACGGTATAGGATCAATAAATTGTAAATATGTACAATCAGTCTTGCTGAATTATTTAAATTAAGTTAAAGTTCTGGTTGATATATAGTTACATATTTAATTAATTAATTAATCCCCTAGCAGAGTCAATAATAATAAGAATAACCATTATTCAAGGGAGGATCTGGAGAGGTAGCCCATAGACATTCAGGAACAAACACTATCATCATACCTGAAGGTTTATACAGCTTGATCCTACCTTTGATTGTCGATACACCCTTGCTCTTTTCAGAGAAGGGGGTATTTCTTGTAAGACCAGTCTCTTATCTGGCACTATCCTGGTATCATCTGATAATCTTTTTGTCCAGGATATCTTACATCTTAATAACATCTGAACCTCTCGCGACAGACGCATTGACGCTTTGTGTTTATAAACAGCTGGTCCGACCGTACGAAGTCTGACGATCGACTGGCTTTCTCGTGTGACCGACTGAGATTATAATGTTATGTCTTTGGAAGTGATAAAACTCTAGCGGTAGGAAACACAGGAGCTGTGGGAATTTATTTCGAAACACTTGAGTTCTATAAAAGATATACCTTGATACAAGTGAGCAACGGGCCTAAAGGAATCCACATTGTGCACTATCAGACACAACGCTGCGAAAATAAAAGAAACTTGTTTAGTAGAAACAATTGCGAGTGCGGCAAAGTCTATTAGAACAAGGCATACAGAAATGAACGAAATGAAAAGGCTGTTGAGTGTGTGGATCGAAGATCAAATAATAATAATAAGCGATCCGGAGCTAGCTTTCTCACACTTAAAGAGAAAGCATTAGCTATATATAAAGACCTTACAGAAAAATAACAAAATCCTGTAGAAGTGCCTCCTTTTAATGCTAGCAGTGGCTGGTTTAGTAACTTCAAACACGGTGGTTTTTTTGGGGGGTTTGTTATTGGTTTGGTTTTGTGTGTATTGCTTATGGGACTGTACACGTTTTGAGTGTTCTGCCTCCTAACCCTATTTTCCCCATAGGCCCTGTGTGGTGGGTTTAGATGTTAAATAGTTAAGTATTAATTGTCTACAGATGTGAGGTCAGCTATGCAAGTCCCTGAGTCTAATTGTTGATGAAGTTGTTCTCAGGGTACCTGTCTGCTACCACCCTACGACCTCAATCTGCTATATATTTTGATCCTTATTTTATGTTATGGTGTCTGGATGTTATCTGGCTAGGTGTCTAGGGTAATATGCAATGTAATGTTAATAAAATGACAACAACTACACATATAATTTAATGAACAAGTAATTAAACAAGTCACTGGGTAAATTTTAAAGGATAATATTTTTTTACAATTTTATTTTCCTGTATCTCAATTGCTGGGATACAGGACTGTTTAAATTCAAACTATAATGCAATTTATTTACAACAAAGTAATTTAAAACAACAACTGTGTCTGTTAATATTACTCTAAATTGTTTCTGACTGGAAGTGTTCTGATGAAGCAATAACTCCTATGAATGGACACGCTTCTGCGGAACGACTTGCATCATCATGTCAAGAATACTGATTGATATAATAATGATGGAGAGTATGGTTAAATGAACTAACACACGCCCGTGGACAATTGGGCTTAACTTGATTTTCTGGAACGCTGTGATGTCCTTCTCACAACCACCTTCTTCACGACTGCAACGTCTGAAGACTGCTTCAAAACTCTTTTGATTTAAGGCACACAGGTACTTTTGCCTCGAGCTTGCAGCTTCAGGAGTACGTATATTATGGTATGTGGCTCACTGATTGTTTCACGATGGAACCCTGAAATTGAGAGGATTAAGGCCTCCTCAGTACATCATACACCTATCTCGATCTCTAAACAATTAAACATTATCAACAGTTTCAAGTTCAGTGAAGTTGCTAAATAAATAGCTATCGTTCCTATCTGATTAGGTGCCCTATTCATCATCAGGTAGGGAGCCGCGCTAGCGTAGTGGTTACAACACCGCTCTGGCGACCGGGTGATGCAGGATCAAACTCGGGCGACGGCATTTGAGGATTTTTCGTCGACCGGGATTTGGACTGGATTAACTCGAGACCTGGTGAGGATATTTGAAGAAGTGTCGTCGACCAGGAATTGGCGGCTCCTGAGCTGACCCAGCTGTAATGGGTACCTCCGAAATCGGAGAGTATTTGCCTGAATGGCGAGGGACACCTGTCTCTGTACAAGAAAAAAGGGATACTCACGTAAAATCAATGTCAGGTTAGACATAAATAATAACCTGAGATTTCGCCTCAAGTATTAGCGGGCGTACGAAAAAAAAAAATCATCAGGTAATCTTCAAACATCCGTTTGATACATTCCTTGTCATAGACGAAATTATAGTTAAATTTATAAAGTCATGTGAAAACACTGACTTGCTGAAGACGGCCAGTGGTTTTCTGGTCTTACATCATAATAATATACATCAGTTTCCCCTTTTATGTATTTTTATTTTCTCCCAAAGTCTCAGTAAGCCTGTCTGGCTTTTATACAAGGTGATAATCTTTCCTAATAACATTGGTGGCATGACACAAAGTTTTGAGGTTGGCGCCTTTCTAGGTATGCCTCTACCCAATCAATAATGCATATACATTCAATAAGACAAATACATATCAATAATAAGGTTTACATAAAGGTTTATCTTACCGCATCAATGAAATAATACACAATTTGTAGGTTAACCGGCGATCAATGGGCACATTCAGATCGCCACTGGTGCAGAACAGCGAAGGCACTGGTCATGTATTCCTTGCGTCTGAAGCTAACACTACTTGTGAGATTTTTTTCTTCGAGTGGCAACTAACGCTGGTTTCAAATCGTTTTTATTACTACTGTTAGTCTATTCTCTCACAGCCAGTCGAATTATGTTATGCCCACTAGCCTCTTTTTTTCAAAAATAAATTACACTTTCAAAATGTAACGTCCCCCCTCTTCCCCCAGACTGGCAAAGTTGAGTGAGAACATCAATGCGTCTGTCTCTATGTCTTTTCTTTACAATATTTCTGTTATTATCTAAGCGTTTTTAACTGTAAGATAGTATAACATTATGGGTAGTATTGTCTTCTAATAACAAATATTATCATTTTATTTGTCAACTGTCCTTTCGTCTATTTTATTCTTCTAAGTTTCACTTTCGCCATCTCCAGCCCTACACATTAGTGGGTATTTTCAAATTTCCAAGTTAGCCGTAATTTTTCTTTTCTTTAAACCCACCACCGTTTTCCCTCTCTCTCTCGTTCGTTTCAAAATGAAGCATCGCGTTAGGATTTCATCAGAAAATACTACCACTGTATACAGGAAATGCGAGCTTGTCTGTGTGTTTATACTAACGTCTCCCTATCTAAGTGGCTATACATTCAAACTGCGCTACTAATGAACGGGGTGGGCACGCGGTTAGTAATGGATTTGCACCGCTTTTCCAAATCTGCTAGTAGCAAAGTCACGCATTTTCGTTACAGTAAGCGATGCCTAGAACCACTGTCGCATGTCGTTCTATTAATAATTTCTCTCCCTCCGTCACTCCTCCGTTTGTCTCTCACTCTTTCTTGGAACGAACACGCCTAGGCTGTCAAAATGTTATAGTTAATCTCAAGGACGGAGTATGAAAAAGCTTGTAATATTGAGAGATGGTATCATTCACTTTGCGTTAAGGTTTTCTCAAAACCTGCGCCACTGCGGGCGATGGCGAAGACGTTAAGCACAACTCCCCTACTTTATCTCTATAGTATTTGGATTTTTATATTAATCTATAATATTTTATCTATTTGATCGGGGTATCAGGGATCTTACTACACCCTGTTACTTTTATTGCGCGAAATTCCACAACGCTGAAATTTTTAGGAACACATATCCCACGTTATAGGAAAAAGGAATGTACATGTTGTTGTGACTTGTAATGCTTAGTTTGTTAAATCTATCATATGAAGACATTTTAATATAAATGCTGTTGTTGATTTTAGGACCTTACACACACCATTGGATTTTGTTTTGTGCATGGGATACTCAGTTCAACCACAAATAGGTTGTAATTGGGTATATTGTGTTCCTTTTTCTATATAGTACATTACCATTTGTTGTTTTTCGAGACTGCAAATTCTCTGGCGTTTGTAGAATTTTCTAAGATCTGTTGGTGTATCTCTTCCCTGTTTTTGAGTATATTTCCCACCACCCTATTGAGTTTTGAGGTGTTTGTACTTTGATTTATTGTATGCTACCTTCTTATTTATTGCCCTTGAGATTGACTCATGTATATCTATTGAGAATGCACTGCTTTATAATGTTTTGTAATTTATCTTACTTTTGTACTGAACATTTGTGGTGAATATTTTGTTTATGTAGTTTTTTATTCTTTAATCATTCTCCTTTGTTCTGGTAATTAATTTTTGTCTTGATAATATAAAATTTTATTATGTTGTGTAGTTCTCTGGGAAGGTCAACTTTTAGTACAGTTTCCAGTGATGGTGATGATGAGTTTGGCGCTTTCAAATATTCTTTAAGTGGTTTTCTTTGCTGTTCATATTGCTTGCATGTTAGCACATAATGTGCTGTTAATTTTCTCAAGACTTGCTTCACAGTTTGGTTCCTCTATCATAAAGTATCTTATTCCTAGTTGTAGTCTAATAAGTTTTTTATTGCATGGAATTTTTGGCTCTCTATTTATCTGACATGTACGTGTTGGCTCTTCTTAATTTGGTGTTAGTGCTGTACTGGGAAGACTTCCAAATGTTGTTGAGAATAGCAAAGGCTGTTCTCATCGTATTCATTCTGTTGTTAATGTCCTTGCTTGTTCCGCCATCTGGTGTTACTATGCATCCTAGGTAAGTAAATGTGTCTGTCTGTTCTAACTTCTGGTTCCTTACTGTTATTGGCTCAGGATTGCCCACATTGAGTGTCATGACCTCTGTCTTCTTCAGATTGATGTTCAGACCAACCTGCTGGCCATACTTATTCAGTCTATCAGTTTTTTCTTGGATGCGTTGATGTGAATGCGCGAATAGTGCAATGTCATCTGCATATTCCAGGTCTTCCAGTGTAGAAAACGTTGTCCATCTAATTCCTCTTGGACTGCTCTCTGTTGTCTGGCGCATCACCCAATCTATGGCTGTCAAAAATAATGTTGTTGATAAGGGGCATCCCTGTCGTAATCCTGTTTTCACTTCGAAAGTTATATTTAAAAAAAAAAAAAGTTTTGTGTATGCTAGATCATATTTTTCCTCCGTGAAGTTCCCGGGGTCTCTGAAAAGACAAAGAAAGAACTGGACTACTCCAGACTCAGGCATGTCGTACAAGGCAACTAAAACGAGGTGGTGGGTGCATGGGGCTGGCAACCTCAGCATGGAAAACGAAATCACCACAGAAACAACAGCTGCACGTGCATGTAAAGGCTTGATGCAGGCTTCCTGCGGATCAGCTACAGTGATGGCCACATTCTCCATGGGTAACGCACTGGAACTGATATGGATCTACTGTCCTGGTCATGCCGGGGTACGTGGCAATGAAAGAGCTGACAGACTAGCTTCAAGAGCACCCATAAAAGGTGCTTTGGCCATGGATAAGGAAGAAATACTGAGGGCAATTCATGTTCGTCTATTAGAGAATGACACTGTAATCGATGAATCGTCAAGGCTAAGATTGCTGGAATTTGGCATCAAACGTAAGACCAGCAGGGATGGACGTATGAGAGGACGCATCCGCCGTGTATACAACCAGTGCGCAACAGGAACAATTAGTATTCATACCCTTCGACATTTGCTATGGGAGATTGAGCACCTATGAGTTTGCCCGGAGTGCAGTGACGTCGATTCTGATTAACATTAACACACTGGAAAATGATTATACAAGGTAAAATCATAGTTTTTGAAAAGCGGGAAAAATATAGAGCTTAAGCAGAAAATGGGTTAATCATGAGATAGGAATTTTCCCTGACATGCTAGCTTGCTCACAACAACTGGTTTATGGTTTTGTTTTGTTTTAAGGGATATCTTCATTGCACACGGACATCTCTATCAGTGCTCCGATCTCCTCCCTTAGATCACACAAAGGAGGATCTCAGCACAGTGCACGAACTCTGTAGCACCGGTTAAAATCCCAGTGAAAAAAAATGTCCATAAATTATATTTCCTCAACTGGGAATCGAACCCGGTACCTCTAGAATTAGAAGCGGACGCCATACCTCTTAGCCACTCCGACCCCCAAAGAACTACTTTTATTTTGTATTTTGAAGTTGCTGAGATCCACCAAAAGTAGAATACATGAATAACCAGGCTGTTGAACATTTGACCATTATAGCTTCAAGAGTGTACAGCCTGATCTATTGTTAGCATTTTTCATTTATGTTATTCTCAAGTGCATATAATTTAATAATGCAGGAAAAGTAAACCTCTGTTCAGTATTTGAGAATACCTAAATACCTCAGGTTCACTTTTTTGGCATGCGTGGTTTGTTTTTTAAGAGGTTATTTTAAAAACTAATTCAATATTTTTAGTGTTTTAGCTATTACTTTTTGAATAATGAAGGAAACTTGAGCTCTGTGAGTAGTAAGTAAATAAATACAGGTAATAACCGGCACTCACGGGACAAAACAAAGAGGACACCAGACAACAGAAAAGATATATAAGTGTTAGGTTTACTGATAGGTTTACTGATAGGTTTACTGATAGGTTTACTGATAGGTTTACTGATAGGTTTACCGGGATTATTCTTCTTCTTCTTCGTTCGTCCTGAAAAGGACGGTGGTTGCGTTGTGTCTGTTTACGCCTAAGCTGTGATATCTGCACCTTTCGGTCGACACATCCGACTTCTGCACGGCATTTTTTAGGACCGGGTTTGTACCGGGATTCAAACCAAGGACTTGCTGTGAAAGTAAATCGTGAACGGACGCGTAGACATTAGTAACCCAAAACAAAAACGCTTCATTTGCCTATGTCATTCTCACAATAATTACAAAAATACGGTATAGAGGACCTATGAATGGCCCAGACATTTAAAGACTCAATCACTAATATAATTACTTATATTTATTTATATGTTACTTATTATGATATTTAGCTCGCTTTAATCAGTAGGGGAAAGCCTTTTGTCCTTCTCTCCTTAACATGTTTTATTTCAGAGAAAAGGGAGAAAAAAAGCAGTCACAAATATACAAAATATTAACCAAATATTAAACTTCAGGAGCCGCGGTAGAACTGTGGCTAGTGCACTGGCTTCCTAGCTCGGTGGTCCATTGTTCGATCCCCAGTTGAGGTGGGATTTTTTAGACCGCAAACGGCTCCGGGTGTGGTGGATTTTGATGTTAAAGAATATAATATTATTTGTAACAGATGTGAGGTCAGCTGTGCAAGCCCCTGAAGTTAGTTATTTATAAATGTGTTTTCAGGGAACCTGTCTGCTACCACCTTATGACCTCAACCTGTCATATATTTTCTCCTAGTTGTCTAGGGTATATGCGATGTAATGAAATGACAACCCCTACACCTAACAAATTAATGAACAGTAAGGAAACAAGTCACTGGTTTAAGTTTAAAATTTGAAATCTTTTTACAATTTATTTTCCTGTATCTCAGTTCTTTTTTGGATACAGGAATAATGAAAACTCAAAAGGATAATAGAATATATTTACACCAATTGAATTCAAATTATAAATGAGTCTCTTATTATTCACAACTATTATCTAAATGTCAGTGAAAAAGTGTCAAATAAAACTTGCTCCTATGAATGGGTAATATTTTGAAGCACGACTGGGTTCATCATGTTCTACTATGAAATACACAATTGGGATAAGAGAGTGGTGTAGTTTGATATATCATGAGCCCGTGAACAGATTCTTAGCTTGGTAAGTGCTGGTTCCCAAGATGAGGTCTTTCCTCTCCAACAGCTACAAACTACTGCTAAGTCTGGATTCAGATTTTGAGATATAACCAGGAGGCACACAGTCTATACTGCCTCACGTCTTAATATGCAGGAGTTTATACAGATCTAGGTTGACCTGGGCTCACTTGGAGTCAAAGATGAAACCCTGCAAGGATAGTAATACGTCCTACTCAACATCTCATATGCCTCTCTCTATCCCTAACTTATTTAACATTTGCAATCATAGTTAGAATCAGCCTGGTAACCAATCAAATAGTTATCGTTCTTATCTGGTTTGTTACCCCATTCATGGTCTATTAAATTTCAAACTATAGTTTGACACCTTCCTTGACAAAGGAAACATTTTAAGTTAATAATGTCAAGTCATGTACAATCACGGTGACTTGCTGAAGACGACGGCCAGTGGTTTTCCTGGTCTTATGTCATAATACTGTACAACAATTTCCCCATTAATATTTAATTTACTTTCTCCCAAAGTGTCAGAAAGCCTGTCTGGCTTTTCTACAACCTGTTAATATATTTCCTAACAACTCTGTGAAACAACACAAAGTTTGATGTTGACTTCCCTCTAGATAAACTTCTCCCCACATAATTTTCATACATATTCAATAATACATACATAATAATAATAATGATATAAATGTTTTCATTCTTACCGCATGAGAGAAATATTAACACTAATAAGTTGGATTTGCGATAAATATGGTCAAATCCAGATCGCTTGCTGGTGCAGATCAGCTAAGTCAAGATAGTACTATTATCTTGCTTGTAAAACAACTTTAGTGTAGAAATTTTAGGTTTCAAGTGGCGTCTAACACTACCTTCAATTCGGTTTTATCCCTCAGTTAGTCTATTTGACTCTAGCCAATCAGAGACTGTTTGGCTTCTAGCGTTGTTTTATTTAAAATCGAACTCAATTTTCAAATCTTGGACTAACTTCCCTTCTATCCCCACCTACAGGGCAAACTGAGAAAGATTCAAGTCTGTTAGTCCATCTGTCTTCGTCAATATCTCAATTATTTACTACTAGTTGATAATTATGACAAGTAATTAGTGATCCTGTTGCTGTCTGTCACACAGTGGTTTATATTTTTATTCTTTTATTCCGTATATTCACTATTATCGTTTTTCTCCTTCAATTCTTCAAATAACATATTTTCCTATCTACGGTAAGATACATTAACATCATACTCTTCTATTAAACCATTAATGTCATTGTATTCGTCAACCGTCCTTTATTTTAGCCTGTAAGTAAATTATCTAAGTTGTATTCTCTATCCTTCTATCGAACAAATTCAAATTTGTAAACACGAACTCAGGACACGACCAACTATGCTCCTTTTCTTCCCCTCCCCCACTGTATTTTTTCAAATATTTTTCCACGTTAATCGTATTATAGGCCTGTCTAACGTTCTCATTCAAACGAAACACCGTATTTGTAGTACGTCACAAAAAAAACGACTACGCTTTGCCGTGCACTACAATAGCACTACTTTTTAGCCCGAAATACGACTTGTGTGTGTGTTTTGGTCTGTGTCGCGTCTAACAGCGTTGTTATATATTCGCATCTACGCGTCGAGCGAAGAGGGGTCGGTAAGGCGGGCGACAACGTTTTTCTTCCAACATACTACTGCGTTGACTTGCACTATCGTTTTCCTCTGGTTCGCGAGGCCAGAAAAAAATTCAAACGCGTGTCAAATTGTAGCATTTTCTCTCTCACTTTTATGCCTTCGCGTATTCGTTCCCCGTTTTTCTTCTTACCCTCTTGCTCGAAAACTAGGCCTAAGTTTTGTCAAGATGTTATGTTTATTTTCCAAGGTCGGATGCAAAAGCCAGCACTAGTGAAAGAGAGACGTTACAGTCTCGTTGCGTGAAGGCTTTGCCCAGACTAATACGATTGCTGGCGTAGGAGACAACGTGTCTCGCAACTTCCTTATTTTATCCCTATGTTATTTTTTGTCTTATAAACAACTATATATATATATATATATATATATATATATATATATATATATATATCTTGATCGGTGTAATCTCAGATATTACGACACCGGGGTCGACCCAGCCTCATGAATTGGGTACCAGAATAACTCTGGGAAGGTTAAGGCGGCCGGCGTGATGCTGACCACATCCCCCTAGTGTGCCGATGGTCAAGAAAATATGGGCCTAACACCATATTCCCAAAATGCCTCAATGGGCGTGTAACGGGATCCTTTACCTTACATATTAAACATTAACTGTGTGAAATTGTAACCCTTTTTTTTTAAAGACAAAGTATCCTGTTCAACCTTTGATTGGTTATAATTAAATTATATAATGTAGTAAGTAAATTCAAGATAATAAAATCTATTTTCCGAGATCAAAATATAGTATGCTCTCCCCCTCCTCTCAGTCCAAATACAGTAAATAAAAACTGTAAAATAGTATGTATTTATCTGTGTGCCCTCTCCTTTCCAACAAACAAACAAAAAATTAAAAAAACAAAAACAAATACAAACAAAAAAGAAAAAGAAGTAAAGTCTTTCATAACTGCCTGTTGCTGTCATTTTTGACGGAGTCATCTGTCAAGTTATTTGCTTATGTTTTTATCATAAGAATAATTGTGTCTTTACCTGCGATGTCAGGTTGATTAGGGGTTGTCTTCCCTTGTTTATTCATTCATTGTGTTTGACCTTTAGGGTCAAAGGTAGACAGTTCGGGCGTATGCCCATGGGCAGGTTTTTTAAGCGGGAGTTGAGTTAGACTTCCGGCAAGCCGGGGAGTGTCCTGGTTTCTGAAGGGACGAGAGTCCATTGTGTTTTTCGGGGAGAATCTTCGAAGTGACTGCACTGGCAGTTTTCCCCAGTGAATCTCTGTGCGTTGGAATGACAGCAGAGTTCCTTGTTAAGTTCTGTGGACTCGGTTACAGGTAATACCGACTTTTTCCATTACTATGCTTTCGGTAGCAGAACATGTTAGAAGATTGCCTAGTCTGTGAACTGCAGCTCACCGGTCCTCCATTTCAGAACTTATATTTTGTGCTCAAGGTAGCCATCCAAGACTATTAGTCTTCATACCATCCAGAAATCCAGTGACGAAGATATATTGTGGGAGCCGCAGATTGGCGGCATATTTATGTCTACAATAAGCATTACTGCAGGGTTGATGGTAACCTGCTTATCAGAAGTACACAGCCGACGTCAGAACGAGGCCTGGGTTTTCGGCTATTATACTACAGCCTGATAATGTGCAATTGGCGGGGAATGCCAAGTTGCACCTATGTGTCAAAGTGATTAAGGTATCTGACGCGTTTAGTCAGTAATCCCAGGGCGACGCCACGAACTGTCCTTATTGAAGAACATTGTATTGACCATGCACGAATATTCAAATGTTTACCAGCTTGCTGAATGCCTAATGTATACCTATCGATTTCCGGTCAGCATGACCTTGTTTACACTGACTGTTCCTGTTGATACCATGTGTGTTCTCGTCAATAAATGTTTTGAAACGTGCCTGCAGTGTCCAAGCATCCTTGACTACTGCATGTGAGTGTATGGGTTGCAGGGTCTACATACATACGAGCCTAAACACATTCGCGCCTTCATTCGCACCCACACTCAGTTCATCATACGCTCGCACTACACACCTAACAACATGTATACTGTCTTGGGCCAGTGATCACCTCAACAAGAGAAAAAGTAGTTACATTTTTGGTGGACCAGTTACGTGGGCTCTTCTGATACATTTCTTGTGGACAGAGCGAGCAATTAACATTATTGATGACATTAATGTGGTCCAGAAATTTACATTTCATGGGGCTATTTGCGTGAGAAGGACAAGTACACATTACATTTCTGATCTGTGGGTCTAAGCTACACACTGGACAGCTGTAACACACATCGCTAATTCTACACTTGCAAGTTTTGGCTACAACAGGACAGAAATAGGTCATCAACTGTTGACCCAGATAAACAGTGCTAGCATTTATGTTATAATGCTACATAAACCACAACAGGACAAGTACTGAAGTTAACATCTAGGCATTTGCTACGTGGACCACAACTGCAAGTCGAGTCCCTTTTTGTAAACGGTACCGCTGGTCGTTTACACGTTTCAGTCAACAACAGACTTTTCTACGCCCGAGCATTCAAGCTATATTGTTCGTGGTCAAGTGTTTGTAAACAGTACGTGGAAATTGTAAACATTCTATGTGCAAGATACGAGAAGGTCATTGTTGCTGAGTTATTTGCCGGTTGAAGATCATGCACTGAGTATGGTTACTTTAGTGATCTCTTGTTCATCGTGCTTGGTTTGTTATTACGCGAATTAGGGTGAAGCGTTCATACAACTCAGTAGCATGGTATGAAGAAGTAATTAATGTAACTTGAACTCAGCAACATTAATGAAGTAATTAATGCCTTCAGATTGAGTCCGTAATATTTAATCACATGTACACACAGGATGATCATTTCAAATAGGAGCAGAACATAAGTCCGTATAAGTCATGCATAAATTAATCAATAACGTAGACTGCTGGTTTACGTGTCAATGTCCGTTTAAGGATACAATGCAGTATTGTCGTCAGAACATCACAGCTATATGCACGCGCAGCTAGACATGGCTACCTGCCGACAGTGAGACTGCGAGTCTGAATATTCATACGAATTTGACGATTATTCTCCTCCTTCTGAGGATTCTAGTTAAACACTAACCTCCGTAAGTTTCCTCTCCTATAGAGTTCTAGGACTGACCCTGGTCCATCATAAATGCACATATAAATGGCTATATCATGCCATTGAATTGGAAGGTTAGAAAAAAACGCAGCTATTCAGCTTGGCGGTCAAGTAACAAAGGGTAGCGTCTCCTAGTTACCGACTGTGACCCAAACAACGCTAGACACGTCATAATCGATCGTGTATGGAGCGTTCAATAATTGAAACATCTATCGCAATATATTAAATGTCTTAACCTTTACAATTGCACGTCTGCTAACCTTTAGCAGACGGCGTTAATATCATCTACCGTAACAATTCCCTGTACACCGGGGAAAAAAAATCGATAGATTTTTTTTTCAAGATCTATCTGACTTAACAATTTTTCAAAAAATTTAACACAATTGTGACATATGGCCGACGATGTTCTGAGTAGAACCGTGTCGCGGTCATGTCAACTAACTGTTTGTCATAGTCATCTAACATTAATCACATTATATATCAATATTATACATATTATTATATCAACTAAATAAAATGTCCAATGTTAATAGTGAATGATAGAATTAAATTAAAGTAAGGTCTGTCGTATTAGTATGTCATATAGGAATTAATTTGACTAATTAAAATTAAATTAATTAATTAAACTAAGAGTTAAATTATTAAGATTCTAATGTAACGCGATGTTATGAGAGAAGAAAAGACAAAATAAGTGAGAAGAAATAGAAAGAAATTCGAATATAAGTTTTAACTTAATTGTGTGTGTTAAGTGTTAGTGAATAATAACTATCTAATTTAACTAACTAAATAACGTATAGGTACATTAAAAAAAATATTAATCTAATACTTGTGTGAGATTTATTTTCTCTTTTCATAATTTCTTCTTTTTATATTTCGTTCTCTTTTTTTGTTCTTTCATTTCATTTTTTTCTCACATTTCATTTTATTGATAATAATTCAATTAAGAAGTTAAGTTAACTAATTAATTAGTATAGGATATGATGATCCATCCGTAGTCCTGATCCTGATGAATTCTTTTAGACAAAGTGTTGAAACGTTTCCGTCGGACAGAAATGTCAATTATCCTAGGATCCAAGAATTAAGTGCACATAGGATAATAAGTTCGACTTGTCGTCAGATATTGTTCCATGATTGTTCAACGAATATTCATATATTGTGTATGGACGTTAGACGAAGTTTCAATGTCAATATGTATACCTTGATTGTCTTTAGTTCAATTCTGTGATGCATATAGTGTTTATAAATATTAAATTGAAGGCAAGGTTAGTTCCCTTATAGTTGATACTTCGTTCTATCCAATGTAGTGATGATTGACGTAGTTTAGGAATGTCAATGTTGATTATTCGTCGTCAATAGGATTACGTGACAACGCATCCGCCACAATATTTTCAGTGCCAGGAATATGTTCAATGGAGAATTCAAATGGCTGCAGGATGATCGCATATCTGGCGAGTTTTGGGCTCTTGTGGTTAGATCGACGCAAAGATGCTACAGCACGTTGGTCAGTTTGTATGGTGAAGGGAGCACCAAGTAAGAACTTTTCTAATTTTGTGATTGCCCATATAAGTGATAAAAGTTCCTTGTCCACTGTGGAATACTTTGTTTCTGCCGGCTTTAGCTTTCTTGAAATATATAAGGTAGGATGTAGAACGCCATCATGGTTCTGGAGCAGGCATGCACCAATGCCGTAGTTACTAGCATCTGTTCGTAAGAAAAATCTTTTGGAAGCATCGGGAAGTCTTAAAATTGGTTCATGCGAGAACAAATTTATAATTTTGTTGAAAGTTTCATTGCATATACCAGTCCATGTCACCTTCACCGGCATGTCTTTTTTTTAACAATGAAGACAATACAGCCGTGATGGATGACAAGTTTGGTATGAATCTACTGTAATATTGAACAAGTCCTAACAAACTCCTGACCTGTTTCTTCGTCTGAGGAACTGCTATGTTTAGAATTTTGGAGACTGTACTAGGTAACGTTCGGATATATCCCGATCCAATGATATGTCCCAAAAAGGTTATCTCATTACACGCGATCTGAACCTTTGTAGGTTTAGCAGTTAGATGATAATTCCTTAGAGTGTCGAAAACATATCTAAGTCCCGAAACATGTTCCTCAAACGACGAACTAAACAAGCATATGTCGTCAATATATGTAATAACGTCTGGTCTACCTGATAAAATTTGTCGCATCAGGCGAATGAAGGTAGCTGGCGCATTAACAAGCCCAAAAGGCATCACATTCCACTGGTATAGACCTTGTGGAGTGGAAAATGCGGTGTAGTACTTAGCCTTTTCGGTCAGTGGTATCTGCCAATAACCTTTAGTTAAGTCTATCTTACTAAATATAGTTGCGTTGGATAGACGTGGCAGTAAGTCGTCGATAAGTGGATGTGGTTCGCTGTCAACTATAGTCTTAGCATTTAATTTTCTATAGTCAACACATAGTCTGATGTTATTGTCCTTCTTCCGGACAATCACTAATGGAGAAGAGAATGGCGAATTACTAGTCTCAATGATTCCCAGAGACAACATCTGTTCAAGTTCCTTAGTAGTTTTAGCAAGGAAATGTAAAGGAACCGAATAGGGATGTACACGAATAGGTGTATCATCATTGAGAGTAATGTCATGACTGATAGCTGATGTGCGACCCGGGACGTCGGTCAACACATCTGGATAAGATTGTAATAGATTAGCAATCTGTAGACGCTGTTGCGGTGTAACCGTTGAAGAGATGGTTACATCCCGCCAAGATTCAGTAGGTTGAACTACTGGTACCGGTAACGGTAACTGTACCTCAGGAAAAGAAGATTCTTCTTCCTGGATGACGGATAAGTTGGAATAATAACAAGTAGATACTGTGTTGTCATCTAGTTCATGAAAAATTGACTGTAAGTGTTCAGGACGTGTATGAAATTGCTTGAGCATGTTAATATGAAATATCTTTTTGTGTCCCTTGATATCTAAGACGTAATCAACGTCGGAAATTTTATCAATGACTTTGTAAGGACCATTCCAAGATATCAATAATTTATTGTTATTGTGAGGAAGTAACACATAAGCCTCATCGCCTGGGAATAATTGGCGTAATCGTCGAGACCTATTTTGTAGAGATCGAGCCTTAGCTTTTGCAGCCTCAGAAGAAGCTGTTGCCAACTGGCAAGACTCAATAATGTTCTTCCGAAGATTAATCACATACTCGTAAGATGACTGAGTGTCCTGAGTAATCTCCGCGTCAATTAATAAGTCTTTTATTAGTCCCATAGGACCTCTTGGGGGAGCACCAAAAACTAATTCAAAGGAGAGAAGCCAGTTTGTTCATGCGGTACCTCCCGATAAGCAAATAGAACAGCTGGGAGTGCTCTGTCCCAGTCATGAGGGTGCTTAACAGTAACCTTATGTAGTAGTTGTTTAAGTGTACGGTTAAGTCTTTCAACCGCACCATTACTCATAGGATGATAAATACTACTTAAATTCCTATCAATGTTCCAAGTTTTCATGACTTCCTTCATGGTGTCAGATATGAACTGTGACCCATGGTCTGATAAAAGTTTTCTAGGAAACCCTATTCTAGAAAAGATGAGATGTAGTGCATCAGCTACATCTGTGGTAGTGGTGGTCTTTAATGGGATAGCTTCTGGCCATCGTGTGCACAAATCAATGCACGTAAGGACGAATCTATGTCCTCTGGCCGATGGTAGCAATGGACCAATAATATCTATGGCCATCTTGTCAAACGGTCTTACTGAGATATCGCAAGCCTGAATAGGCGCCGTGTGAAAAGCTCCACGTGCTTTCACTTCTTGGCATGTAGTACAGGAACGTACATACTGCGAAATATCTCTTGACACTCCTGGCCAAAAGAATGAAGACAGTACTCGAGATCGTGTTCGAGTATATCCCATATGTCCAGCACACTGTGAGTCATGCGCATGTTGAAGAATGTACCGTCTAAAAGTATACGGGACCATAACTTGTTGTTTCATTTGTGATTTGTCATTAAAACATCTAATCAATATGTCATTTTTAATAACAAACATTGGTTTGTTATTATTACCTGAGGATAGATTGTCAACTTTATCAACCAGCTTAAAAATTTTTTTTAAAGATTTATCCTCTTTTTGTTTAGTTGCAAATGTTTCCCTGTCAATAGGTGAATTGACTACAAACTCCTCTTGGTTGTCTGCATCCATCTTATTATCATTAAATTTCTCCATGAGTTGAGTCTGCGCTCTAGTCGTCACGGCGTTTCCAGTGCATAGGTTATGTTTCTCCCATTCTATGATCTCATCTGGAGTACAATCTTTACTGCCGTGTATACGACCAACCATCAGATCAGCTATAGGCTTTTTTAGCATACATACTTTTACATTCCCTGTGAAAAAAAGGTGTTCTAATATGAACAATAGCTGTGGGGTAAAACTCAATAGTTCCACCAAATGTCATGCAGCGTACATATTCTCCTGTCGCACAGCTAGGATGTACCAGCGACTGACGTACACCAATCGTCGTGGATCCTGAATCCCTCAGCACTGAGACGACGGATCCATTAACTAATCCCCTGTTAAAAATTAGTAAGCCTGTTCCATCGTTGACTGCAAGACCTACCTCTGGTGTAATATGTCCGCAGTTAAGCACTGTTTCTTTCGCCTTCTGAAAAATAAGATTGCATTGTTGGCAACTATTTGCCACATTATAATTAATAGCAAAACATGCAGCAGAAGACTGTGTTGTATTATTGTCAAGTGGGACCTGAGCTATAGGGGTAGTATTATTTGTAACTGCCGCCCCTGTATTATGGTTGTAATGAGATGATCCCCGAGAATGAGATCGATTCCGAGTATAATTGTTAGAATTATCTCGTCGTCCTCTATAGTAACTATTATCTCGATGTCTCGAGCCATGATTATTACCATTCCAGTTATTGTTATTTTTCGGGGTATGTGATCGATTATAATTAGTGTTATGTTGACTATTGTGGTAGTTTGTTTGAGGTGAATAATTTCTATCTCGTGATCTACCTCTGTTGAACTCATTTTTATTGTTGAAATCATTATTATGTCCCTTCTGAAAGTTAACATTGTGATTTCTTTGGAACCTATTTCTGTCTACACTGTGATGTCTTTGTTTGTTATTATGATTGTAGGCCATATTAGACGCCACAGGTAGAGGTTCTCTTAATGAGGAGGTAGAAATGGTTGCATTCGGATGTGCCGAACAGTAGTTTAAAGAAATTTTTTCTAACTCGTCAATAGTACCTGGTTTACGCTCCTGCAAATATGCAAAAAATGGCTGGCTAACCGAAGATAATACCTTATCCCGTAGTAGCAAATCAACTAATTTGTCGTACGATTTGTTGACTTCTGCCAGTTCAACCCATCTATTAAATGTATTGCGTATGTTCGCAATGAATCCTGCAAAATCTTTTGGAGATTCAGGTAAAATTCCCTTAAATTTCAACCTACAGTGTTCCTCGTCCAGGTGAAACCTTCGTAAAAGCAAGGACTTAATAGCACCGTAGTTATTTGCTATTGATGGGTCAGCATTTTGAGAAGCCGTCAATGGTTCTCCAACCAAGAATTCATTTAACTTGAGTACCCATGACTCTTCAGGCAAATGATTTGTTTTGCAAGTCTGTTCAAAACGTGACAGGAACGATGAAAGGTCGTCCACGTTTAAGTTGAAAGTGGGTAATTTAAAGTTGTAGAAATGTTTAGTTTGGCTGGATGACGATCCATTTTGTGCGTTATTATTCTGGTTTGCATCAGCACTTTGTGCTTGTAATCTTGCTGTCTCCAATTTAATACGCGCCAATTCCATTTCTTGTTGTAAAATAATTTCCTCTCGTTTCAATTTATTATCTTCTTCCTGTCTGGCGATTGCTCTTTGCTCTTCTCTTTCACGTTGAGCAATCTCTCTTAATCTATTTTCCTTGGCAATTTGCTTCATCTCACGTTCCTCCTCCTCTTTCTTTAATGCAGCCTTTTGTTCCTCTATTTCTGCTTTATGTTTTTCCAGTTCTGCCTCAGCAAACTGACGAAGTTCTTGAGATTTATAGCCATATTCCTTACCAGTTTTAACGAAATGGTCTATAGTAAGCATTTTGACTTTTATCTGGTAAGTAATTATTGATAATTACTGATTAAAATAGTCAATAGTAGCTTCAGAGTAATTATTATACTTACTCAACTTAGGAATATTCAATATAAATAATCACAATAGTACTGAACTCTTATGTCTAAGTTCAACCAATAGACAATATTTTGTAACAATATTGTATCTAAGTACTAACTATATCATAAATAGTTATGATATCTGTTAACTATAATGTAATTACATCACACAATTAATCTCAATATCCAATAATGTTGGGTATGATTCCTAGTAATTATATTGTTCAATGTACTAAGTCACTCTCTTAGTACCAGAAAAGTATATTAAATAATATATAATGGGTCTATTACCTCAAAGGTAGACTATAAGATTATTTTATTTGGTCAATATATATATATTATATTATTATGCCCTAGGCATCTCTTATAAATTGTAGTGCTAATTTCTTGGACTATCACTGCATAATTATGCAATGTCCCATATTAACCTTAAATGTCAGAAAAAATTAATTAAATTAAATTACAAGTGTATTATTGAATATAATGTTATATTATTAATGTAGTATTTAATATATATCATGAGTACAAACAAAACAATGATGCAACTAAAGGGTACAAACAATGTCAAGACGCAAACAAGACATTTTCACAATTAAAAATGAATTTATGAACTAAATAAAACAAGCGGAAGTGTCACACGGAAAACGAAGGGTCAAAGATTGACCCGAGGTCAACTGAATATGCAAAGTACACCAAAAAAAAAATGACTGCAAAAAATGATGACATCACAGGACTCATAACGGACGAACATTTAACAATCATCAAAGAAATGATAGTAAGAGTAGACTGGACGAAATAGTTAACGAACATGATACAAAACTGAATAAAAATGTGAACTTAGTACAAATAAAATACACCAGTTATCTACGGAACGGCACAGCTAACACAAATCGTCAAACGATAGCAGATCTGGACAGGTAGTCCAATGGCAAACCTCAATGGGGCTTCCAAAAATGCAATCGTTTAACTGCCCTAAGAAACGACCGAAATCAATTCAGGCATCGTGAGAGCCACAGAATCTAATTTCGGTTCATCCTCCCTACCGCCCACTAATTAACAACACATTAAAACAACCCAAAAAATACATGAAACACATTCAGAAAAGACATGCCTATGCAGGCAAAAGGCATTGACTCAGTATTACTGTTTGCAATGACGACAGTTTAAACAGCTAGACTTATCTTTTCCGTTGCTTAGATCAGTGCTAGAGGTCGTCAACAGCTAGGCTAATGCCCCTGACTGTCTGCTCCTGTAGTCCATATCGTGTGTTTGCTTCAATGGCTCATGTTTCCCCTGGTTAGGCTTAGAGAACGACTTTGGTTTCTCCGTCAGTTCACCTACACGACTTTCGGTGACGTCACGTTGTTAGGCATTATAATGAGTACAACGTCATCTTCGACTGGATCATGTGATCGAAACTTGATCGTAAATATTATGATTAATCTGTGCGTAAGGAACAGAAGTTTGTTTCTTTTTTCTGTCGTTCCCCGCATTCGGCCGCCACTTTGTTGCTGAGTTATTTGCCGGTTGAAGATCATGCACTGAGTATGGTTACTTTAGTGATCTCTTGTTCATCGTGCTTGGTTTGTTATTACGCGAATTAAGCGAATTAGGGTGAAGCGTTCATACAACTCAGTAGCATGGTATGAAGAAGTAATTAATGTAACTTGAACTCAGCAACATTAATGAAGTAATTAATGCCTTCAGATTGAGTCCGTAATATTTAATCACATGTACACACAGGATGATCATTTCAAATAGGAGCAGAACATAAGTCCGTATAAGTCATGCATAAATTAATCAATAACGTAGACTGCTGGTTTACGTGTCAATGTCCGTTTAAGGATACAATGCAGTATTGTCGTCAGAACATCACAGCTATATGCACGCGCAGCTAGACATGGCTACCTGCCGACAGTGAGACTGCGAGTCTGAATATTCATACGAATTTGACGATTATTCTCCTCCTTCTGAGGATTCTAGTTAAACACTAACCTCCGTAAGTTTCCTCTCCTATAGGGTTCTAGGACTGACCCTGGTCCATCATAAATGCACATATAAATGGCTATATCATGCCATTGAATTGGAAGGTTAGAAAAACGCAGCTATTCAGCTTGGCGGTCAAGTAACAAGGGTAGCGTCTCCTAGTTACCGACTGTGACCCAAACAACGCTAGGCACGTCATAATCGATCGTGTATGGAGCGTTCAATAATTGAAACATCTATCGCAATATATTAAATGTCTTAACCTTTACAATTGCACGTCTGCTAACCTTTAGCAGACGGCGTTAATATCATCTACCGTAACAGTCATAGTAACTTTTGTTCGTGAATACCACTTTATGCTACAGTGGATTTGACATTCAGTGCGCGCTTGACATTTTGTTTCTGTGTTCGCAAGGAGCAAGAAATTTACTTTAGTTTCAGCTGTGACTGAACTTGTTTTGCAACACATTGAATTGATTGCTATTTATGTTAATTGTACTATTATTGTGTATTTTTCTTGTGTTCTTTTGCGGGTTTTCGGTTGGTGGGTCTTACGGTAAATATGCCACTTAATCGAGGGTTACTGTAAGCGTTCTGTAGGGATTGCAATTTTCTTAATAAATATATAAGACTGAAATTTGCTAGCGACTTTTGTTGCTATTTTTTTTTTTTTTTGCTGTGACGACATCAGTTAGTGTTGTTTTCGTTATTTTTCTGTTCTTTGATTTTCGATTAATTTTGTTTGTATCTGTTCTTCTCTCATTCCTTCCGTTTATTTCTTTACACCTTTTCGTTTATAACAGTGTTGCCATTTATCTTGTTTATTTTTCGCGGTCATCATTACACATTTGTGTAACATTTTCTTTACTTTTTGCTGTATTGGTTATTTGACTTCCGCAACGTTTACCTACGTTCGTACAGGCTAAGATAACAGTCAGCGTAAGCGAAATTCGCTTATTGTCATAACATCTACACACAGCTGATTTGGCAATTAGCATTGTTAACATACAGGTACGCGCGGATTTCATAATTGGATTCTTTGAAAAAGAGGGGATCGGGCGATATTTTACAAGTTAACTTTGATAAAAGACTTGTTATCCACAAAGATTGAGACAAGGTGATTCAAGTTCTTTATAAAAAAAAAAAGACTTGTGCCCCATAGTGAGTGGGATATAAAGTCCATTATTTTCCACAGGTATCAAGTGATTTTTTGTTACATTATAAACAAGAGGACCATACAAGGTCTTTGTCTTAAATGACTAAGAGATCAGTGAAAAAAGTTATCTGGGAGTATACGAACGTCTTTGATTTTCCCTGATACGGCCGAAGGCGCGATTTCTCGCACCAGTTAAGTGGGATAACACTATTGTTAAATACTTCAGTTTACTGATCTCATTAGTCAGTATCTAGTCGCTTCAATTTTTGGAAATATTCTAGCTCGCCATTCTTGAGCTCTTGTAAAAAGTAGGTAAAGAATTCGTGGAGAATGTTTCATCTTTCTGATTTGCGGAAACTATTAAAGTAAGAAAAGAAACAATTGTGTTAAGAAATTAAATTGAAAGGGATTTTCTAGTGTTGAACAAAGCGTAGAGCAGATGCTGACACTAAAGAAGCTAGATGCTGAGAATCACCCAGAAGATTAGAACTTGAAGAGAAAAGGTATCAAAGAGAAGCTGCTGCTGAGGAGAGAAAAGCTGAAGCTGCTGCTGAGGAGAGAAAAGCTAGGCGACTGATGAAAGAAAATTCTTCAATTGGAAATTGTGAAGACAAAAAACTTCAAGCTGCTGCAGAGGAGCTAAAAAAAATCAAGCTCAAGCTATTTGTAAGGAGAGTCCTAATTAAATTTGCAGATATTGAGAGAAAACTGAGAGTTTTACCGGGGCGGAGGGAAAAGGCTTCATACCTTAAATTAGAAAAATGGTAACAGGTGAGCGAAGCGTGAAAGATAACAGCTAAGTCACGTGTGCTTCTAACTTGATGAAATGACAGAGTTTGGAGTTAGAGAAATTGAAATTACCTTGCGCGTGATAGGGTGCTCAGGAAACAACTTCGAGTGACAAATGTTTTGTTTTCTAATAAATTAGTACTTGCACATTTCAATCCTTTAAAGGATGACGTAGCAGATTAAACTAGATAGTTCCAATTTTTTGCTTCATCCAGATACGCATAAAACATAAAAAATTAAGGAAAAATATGTTGAACAAAATACTGATGGAATTTTTTACAGGTGACACAGACATTATTAGTTTTCGTTTGTATAAACATTTTTTATATGTATGATCATTTTTTTGACTGAAGTGTGTATTATGTTTTCTATGGTCAAAGGGACATAATCCGAGTTATCGAAACTACAATTTGTTAGGAGTTGCCTTCTCTTGTATAGAGACACGTTCGGTCTATAATTTCTTGAACGAAGCGTGACCACATCTCCTTATTTGGTAGTATCAGTCAACTATGGTAGATGTCTGAAACCTTTCTTAACGCTTCTTTTCATGACCATAAAAGGCGCGACTGTGTAAGACTTTTATCTCGAATGTTCTTCGAATCGTCTTATTGTGAACGGCAACTCAGAGATTGTCGTTCTGCGCATGTCAAACCGGGAGTTCGTTCTGTGTGTTCCGCCCAGTTGGGGCAGTTTAGAAATGGTTTAAGAAGCGAGCAGACGCAACTGCGTCTTGTGATTCTCTGAGGGAAATACAGTGTCTTAGTGAGTTAGTTAGCTAACTAGACTATTTCCCAGTATTATGCAGCCTGCCTGGAGGCATATGTTCATGGTTGATTTTCCGAAATAAGGTAATTCCTCTTGTATCGAACTTTATGCTATCGTCTAGAGGTTCGTCATTTTGTCGCCTATTTGCTCGCCTGTGTGATGCAAAATGGAGAGGTACTTTGACTAGGATTAAGTCACCGGTATCTGTATACCTGAACTAGTTAAATATATATGGGTCGCTCTAGACCAACAAGACTGTTGTCTGTGTTCCAGGATTCGTTATATCAGAGATCACGTCCAAGTCAGATGGTTAGACTTAGGAACATTATAAAGGTCGAGCTGACCTGTAGCCCATGTATGCTATTCACGTGCAGACAGTGAACGGACTTATTGTATACAACTGATCTGCTAGCATCAGAATGGGAGCATTTATTATTGTTTATGAACATTGAAGATCTGTAGCTGACACTGTTGCAGAAGTTATAGAAATTATTATTATTTATACAGCTTCACGAACTAGCACTCGATGATTGATGAATTTCTGAATCTATTGAACTGTGATGTCTTATGACGCATATATACAACAGCTATCATTGCTGACTACAGAAATTGTTTTCAATGTGCCATATCATCTTGCTGAACTCGTTAACCATGTTGATGTCATAAGTATCATGACTGTTTTGTGGCGTGCAATAAATGAAAGAAACTTATACAACGAAGTTACCCTTTCTATGACTCTACACGTCATGTTGCCTGTGTGATAACCCATTGAACTGTTCCACTACCACATACACAGCAACATCCTAAATCAGAGAAGACACCTACATCTTACACTTTAACACCAGGTGTCGATAAGGGTGGCAAGTTACCACTTCAGCACAAATCCACCCTTATCATTTTTGGTGGCCAGAGCTGGTTCTATCATCTGATATTTTGGCGCACCATATCATTTTTGGTGGCCATAGGTTGGTTCACTCTGATTCCAGCTATCAAGGGGGTCAGCAAACCCAGACATCATCATCATACTAGATACAACTACAGCATCAACTACCACCTTACAAGAAATTTTATTGAAAGTATCCGGATTTTCTGACAGTTGCTGATTTTGAAACTACCCGGCGCTGCTCGGCAATATTGAAGTTTATGTAAAATTAGAAGGACAAGTACCGAGCGAATGGATTTCCTGATCTGGTGAAAAGAAGGACAAGTGCCGTAACAACTGTTCCGGTCTCAGGGGTACTGTTGCGGGTTCAGAAGGTCAAGTGCCGGTTAAATCAATTTAGAAGATTCAGAAGGTCAAGTGCCGTAACAACTGTTGCAGTATTAGAAGCTCATTTCCTTCGTCATGGCTGTTTATGGGAGCAGAAGTTAATCAACGTTGGATCATTATCCTCAGAATGCTGATTACATCCTGTTCTGCACCGTGCTGACGCTGGATTTATAGAAGTTAAGTGGCCTGTTTTGTTTGTGAACTGTGCCCTTATGTTCTAACTGAGCCTTCTGTACTTTCACACTTTCTCCTATTGTTTTCATGATACATGTTTATATGTTATATGTTATTTGTTATTTGTATATTTATATGTTTATATTTCAGCGGGTTTTCTCGGTTGGGCGGAGTCTTACAGTAGAAGATACCACGTCACAGAGGTTCTACTGTTAGCGTTTTCGTTAGGGACTGTGCGAATTTCCTACAGTGAAATTTGCTAGCGACAATCGTTGCTATATCTGTTTAGTTGTGACGAGTTGTGCTTTATTTTTGTTTCTTGTATATATATATATTTTTTCTTTTTTTCTTCTCTCTCTTTCTTTGTGTTTTTAGTTTCGATTTCGATTGTTTGTATTTGTAGGTCTCCCCTTTGCTATTATTCAGTTCTTTACGTATATTTTTGTGTATACACTGTAGCGTCATTTGTTAGTCATATCTTCGCATATTTCTTTTTAGTTTTGCTGTTTGTGTATTTGACTTATGCGAATGTTTTCGTATTGTTTGATCTTTGTTGATTGTTTACATTGACTCTGATCTTTGTTATTGTTTACATTGACTCTGATCTTTGTTATTGTTTACATTGACTCTGATCTTTGTTGTTGTTTACATTGACTTTGATCTTTGTTATTGTTTACATTGTTGATGACCTTTGTTATTGTTTACATTGTCTTGTTATTGTTTACATAGTTCTTGCATAGTTAGCTTTCACTATTGTTGATATATGCTCATGCACTATTGGTCTATAGTGCACTTATCATAACAAACTGGTGTTTTTTGCTTATGCACTATTGTAGTGCAGTTATGATAAATAACTGATGATTATGCACTGATTTGGGTAGTGCACTGTTAATTAAGAGGTGACTTGTGATATTATTATACATTTGATAATACAAGTTGGTGTCAACTCCTGTTTCCCACAGAGATTGGGTTCAACATAGAGATTATACAAGCACTTTATTAAGTCTTGTTGCTATTTAACATTGAAATAAGATAATTAATTATTTCAGGTTCTGTACTCACATTTTGGACATCATGTCTACATTTGAGTACTTTATTGAGCAGGGTAAAGCCCTTGGGAAGACAGGTGATAAATTAGAAGAATTTGCGACTGTTCAATATGCCAAGGCATTGAAGTCGGAAGAAAAGAAAATGAAAGAACAAACTGAACAAAAGAGAATAGAGGCTGAAATAGAACAAAAGAAACTGCAGATGCAGGTGGAGGAAAAAAGATTTCAAATGGAAATGGAAAAACAAAAAAGAGAAGCAGAATCTCAGGAGAAGAGGCTTCAGGCTGAAGCTGAAAATAAGAGACTTGAAAAAGAAGCTGAAAATAAGAGACTTGAAAAAGAAGCTGAAAATAAGAGACTTGAAATAGAGGCTGAAGGAAAAAAGTTACAGGCCCAGGCTGAAGAAAGAAAGTTACAGGCTGAGGCTGAAGAAAGAAGGTTACAAAGAGAGGCTGATGAGAGAAAAGCAAAAATGGAACATGATGAAAAAATCTTAGCTTTAGAGTTAGAGAAGTTAAAGTTATTGAACACTGGTAATGCTAATGATGCAAATAAGGTGTCAAATAAGACTAATGCTAAGGATTTCAAGCTTAATCTACCAGCATTTAATCCCTCAATCGATGATATAACATTTTATCTAGATAGATTTGAAAGTGCATGTAATGTGCATAATATAGATAAAACATTATATGTGTATCATCTGTCCAAGATACTTAGAGGTGATGCTTTGACTTTGTTGAGTATGGTAGATGTGCCTGACAAAAACAACTATGAGGTTGTCAGGGCGGCATTGTTAAAGAAGTACCAACTTAACGAGGACGGATATCGTCTTAAATTTAAAACCATGTTACCAGAAACTGGAGTTGAATTCTCTGAATTCATCTCAGGCATCCGTCTTACTTTTTTACGATGGGTTGAGTTGTCTAAGACAGAAAATACATTTGAAGCTCTTATGGATTTACTACTTAGAGATAAGGTTATGTCTTCTGTTAATGAAGCTTTTCTATCTTTTCTTCATGAGCGTAAGCCTAAAAACATAAAAGAAATGGAAGAATACTGTAGCCAGTATGTTACTGCGCATCCGCACATAACCATTAGTAACTCTAAGGTGAAAGAAGGTCTGCCAGTTGCTTCGGCAGCACCTTATGGCCCAAATTTTATGCGTAAATTTCAGGGTAGCCAGAAAAATTTCAATAAAAAGAGTAATCGTAATTATGCCCAGAACCATAGTGATCAATTCCAGGGTGATTCTTCTTCCCAGAACTGGAGACAACCTAATACTACACGTTATTCTACTCCGGTTAACTTTAGAAATTTTCACAAAGGTAATCGGTATAGAGGAAAATATTTTATGCAGAGACCTCAATACCAAGATAATAGAGGTTCTCAACAGCATAGAGATAGTAATGACAGTTATGGAAACTGGAACTCAAACCAGGATAAAAATTACAGTAGGGACTTTAATGATAATTGCAGAGGCAATAATGGTCGCGGTAGATCGCAACATAAGAGAAAAAGATATCAACAGACAAACTCTGTTCAACAAGAATCTCAGGGAGCAGATAAACAGGTTAATAATGATAAAGACCATAATGCTATCGGATGCTCATCTTTTGATTTTGGTAGGGCAAATAAATGTATCCAATGCAGTACTTTATTTGATCCGAAAACCGTTAGTACTTTAAGCTGTGGTCATCCTTTGCCCGCTCTTCCTGCTAATGTTGCTCATGATGGGAGAGGTTCTCTTATATTACATAAGGGGCTAGTAAATAGTAATCCAGTCTCAGTGTTGTTTGATTCTGGATGTACTACTGTCGGCGTTAGGCAATCTCTTGTAGATCCATCCTGTGCTACAGGAAAAGTCATCAAATGTGTCACATTTGGTGGCACGTTAGAAAAGTATCCTACTGCTATAATACACATTGCTACTCCTTTCTTCACGGGAGAGGTCCACGCGTGTCTACTTCCAAACCCTATTGCGGACCTTATTATTGGTCGTATTCACGGAGTTAGGGAATGTACCCCACAGCAGATTGCTGTTTGGGAAGAGCAAAACATTGAAGCTACCAATGCGGTGGTCACAAGAGCACATGCTCTGGATCCACCTCAAACTTCATTAACTAATAATGATGAAGTAAATGACCAAGATAGTCACTTGACTATTACACGTGACTCATTTATCAAATTGCAAGAAGAAGATCCTTCTTTACAAAAATTCTTCATTCTAGCAAAAAAAGGTGATCCTAATCAGAACACTAATAGGAAATCTTGGATTTCTATGAAGAACGGCGTACTTGTACGTATGGTACAAGACTCGACTACGTCCACTCATTCACAAATTCTTGTGCCTAAGAGCATGAGATTGCAAATATTGCAACATGCTCATGACTCGCAATGTGCTGGACATATGGGTTTTTCCCGTACAAAGTCGAGGGTTCTTGCGGCTTTCTTTTGGCCATTTGTGAGCAAGGACATACGAATGTACTGTCGCTCTTGCAAAGTATGTCAGGAGGTCAAATCTAAAGGACCACGACATGCTGCGCCTATCCAGGCTGCTGACATTCCTATTCGCCCTTTTCAAAAAATGGCAATAGATATTATCGGTCCTTTTAGAATTAAGTCGGCTAGAGGACATCAATTTATCCTTACATGTGTCGATATGTGCACACGTTGGCCAGAGGCAATACCTCTCAAGAGCATCTCAACTGCTGATATCGCAGACGCTCTTTGGCTGATATTTTCTCGCTTGGGTTTTCCCGGAGAAATATTGTCAGACCATGGCACTCAACTTATATCAGACACTATGTCACAGGTAATGTCTATGCTACACATTAAAAGGTCTCTCAGCAGTATCTATCACCCAATGTCTAATGGGTTGGTCGAACGTTTAAATAGGACTCTGAAAACTTTACTTGGTAAAATAACTGAGGATCATCCTCAGGATTGGGACAGGGTCTTACCCGCGGCTCTCTTTGCGTATAGAGAGGTCCCCAATGAACATACGGGGTTTTCCCCTTTTGAACTTGTCTTTGGCGCGCAACCGCGCGGCCCTATGTCTTTACTTCACGATCTAATCACTGCCGATAATATTAGCGATGAGACTCAATCTTCTTATGAGTACGTCATTGCTCTTAGGCAAAAGATCATCGAGGCATGCAAACTAGCAACTTCGTCTTCAGAATTTGCTAAAGAAAAGGCAAGGCAGTTTGCAAATAAGAATAGATGTCTACGACAACTTTGTCCAGGTGACAAAGCTCTCGTTCTACTTCCTTCAAGGGAGAACAGACTTCTAATTGCATGGAAAGGTCCATATGCAATAGTCTCCAAAATTTCTGATGTCGACTATGTTGTCGATATTGATGGAAAGCATAAAACTTTCCACATAAATATGCTCACAGAATTTTATGAAAGACCTGACTATTTGCAGCCTATTTTCCAGGCTACGGACAATTCACAAGCAACTCGTGGTCAGTACTCATCTCTGTCAGTTATACAGGATGAGGAAACTACTTTTTCTGATGTCAATCTTCCTCTTTCTATGGTCCCACTTTATTCTACGGAATCTTGGAAAAACGTGACCGTTTCTCCAAATCTTTCCGCTGAGGAACATCGACAAGTTTCTTCGATGTTGCAAACATTTCAGGATGTTCTTACAGACATCCCGGGACACACACATGTCATAGAACATGACATTGTGCTAACTGATCACAATCCTATCAGAGTCAGACCATATCCAATACCTATTCATTTCCAGTCTCAAGTCGAAAAAGAGTTGGATGAAATGATACGTTTGGAAATCATTGAACCATCCACTTCAGCATACTCTTCGTCTATGGTTATTGTTCGAAAGAAGGATAATAACATTCGCATTTGCGTAGATTATCGCAAATTGAACCAAGTTACGAAGTTCGATGCTGAACCTATGCCTTCATTAGAAGAGCTACTCAATAAACTTTCTAATTCTAGATTCTTTACCAAACTAGATTTGTCTAAAGGTTATTGGCAAGTCCCGCTAACTGAACGTGCCAAACCTTTTACAGCTTTTTCTACACCTAGGGGTTTATTCCAATGGAATTTCATGCCTTTTGGTCTTATGAACGCCCCTGCTACATTCGTACGCATGATGCGGCGAATTCTCGCATATCGTACAGATGTCATAGCATACCTAGATGATATCTGTCTATTCAGTGATTCTTGGGAAGATCACTATTTGGGTTTATACGAATTACTGTCTACTCTTCGCGAGTATAACTTGACTGCAAAACCCTCTAAAGCCTTTATAGGATTTAGCGAGATTTCTTTCCTAGGTCATCGGGTTGGTCATGGTCTTTTAAAGACAGAGGACCACAATGTTTCAAAAATACTTAACATTTCGGTCCCTAAGACGAAGAAACAAGTAAGGAGTCTATTAGGTTTGATTCAATTCTACGGACGATTCATTCCGAATCTGTCCTCCATTATGGCACCGCTTTCTACTTTATTGAAGAAAGGGTCGCCTAATCTGATCCGCTGGTCTAAAGAATGTCAATCCTCATTGGACCAGGTTAAAGCCCTATTTTCATCTCCACCTATTCTTAAGTTACCTACTATTGAGAAGACTTTTGTTCTTCGAAGTGACGCCTCGTCAACAGGGATTGGGGCAGCACTAATGCAGGAGTATTCTGATACTTTGCATCCGGTGATGTATATCTCTAGGAAATTAAACGCTGCAGAAAAGAATTACTCGGTTTTAGACCGTGAGTTATTGGCTATGGTATGGTCTATTCTGAAGTTACAAAGATTTCTTCTAGGCGCACATTTCATTGTGGAAACCGACCAGAAAGCGCTTACTGCTATTCAGAGCAAAAACTTGAAGAGCTCGAGGTCCACTCGTTATGCCATAGCTCTTCAACCATTTCATTTCTCGGTTCGAGCTATCCGTGGTTCGGATAATGTAATGGCAGACATTCTGTCCAGATGTCCACACGATTCCACATGATTCTTCTGTCATATATATATATTTCCTGATATACAGTCCAATGTTATAATGACATGTTAGTAGATTTTGTCTCACTTTTTTTTTTGAGGGAAATTTATAACATTGTACCATGTAATTATCTAAGAAGGCTTAGTTAGTGATATACGGGCCAAAAGATCACTCGGCCACATTTAAATAAATTATTTTCAGGATTGTATTAAGAAATTTACCAGTTGTCTTTAAGATTTGTGTTATTGATATTTTCGCAGCACATCATTGAAGTCTGCGAGTTTATGTCCATTGTGGAACTTTGAGGATATCAAGTCCTGTCCTACATTGGGAGCGGATGATGTCCACATCTTCTTCTATTGAATGTTTTATGTCACCGAAGAGCAACACATGTATTACTTATTAATTACTGTTACTTTATATAATGTAATAATATAGTGCGGTATATTAGTAAATTACACCGCTATTTGCAACACATTGTATGATAACACATAATATATTTAATTTCATATATTGGTATGAGTATAATTTGATTGTCATTATGTTGTTGCCATCATTGTGGCGTGTGTTGGTGGCACCTTCCTGGAATATATCAGCGTATACTTAGATAAATTTTTTCTCTAAGGATCTGAGATATGATCTCAGTGTCGCTCCATGCGTTGAGCTAATTTGTTAGGTATATATCCACGCATCATACGTGCGTTAGGAGCCTAGATTTTTTCCGGCTCCAGGATTTAAAAAAAAAAAAATGTCCCATTTTTTTTTTTTCCAGGGAGGGTGCGGTAATGTTACGCACGGATCATTATTATTTTTCGTTTGTATAAACATTTTTTCATATGTATGATCATTTTTTTGACTGAAGTGTGTATTATGTTTTCTATGGTCAAAGGGACATAATCCGAGTTATCGAAACTACAATTTGTTAGGAGTTGCCTTCTCTTGTATAGAGACACGTTCGGTCTATAATTTCTTGAACGAAGCGTGACCACATCTCCTTATTTGGTAGTATCAGTCAACTATGGTAGATGTCTGAAACCTTTCTTAACGCTTCTTTTCATGACCATAAAAGGCGCGACTGTGTAAGACTTTTATCTCGAATGTTCTTCGAATCGTCTTATTGTGAACGGCAACTCAGAGATTGTCGTTCTGCGCATGTCAAACCGGGAGTTCGTTCTGTGTGTTCCGCCCAGTTGGGGCAGTTTAGAAATGGTTTAAGAAGCGAGCAGACGCAACTGCGTCTTGTGATTCTCTGAGGGAAATACAGTGTCTTAGTGAGTTAGTTAGCTAACTAGACTATTTCCCAGTATTATGCAGCCTGCCTGGAGGCATATGTTCATGGTTGATTTTCCGAAATAAGGTAATTCCTCTTGTATCGAACTTTATGCTATCGTCTAGAGGTTCGTCATTTTGTCGCCTATTTGCTCGCCTGTGTGATGCAAAATGGAGAGGTACTTTGACTAGGATTAAGTCACCGGTATCTGTATACCTGAACTAGTTAAATATATATGGGTCGCTCTAGACCAACAAGACTGTTGTCTGTGTTCCAGGATTCGTTATATCAGAGATCACGTCCAAGTCAGATGGTTAGACTTAGGAACATTATAAAGGTCGAGCTGACCTGTAGCCCATGTATGCTATTCACGTGCAGACAGTGAACGGACTTATTGTATACAACTGATCTGCTAGCATCAGAATGGGAGCATTTATTATTGTTTATGAACATTGAAGATCTGTAGCTGACACTGTTGCAGAAGTTATAGAAATTATTATTATTTATACAGCTTCACGAACTAGCACTCGATGATTGATGAATTTCTGAATCTATTGAACTGTGATGTCTTATGACGCATATATACAACAGCTATCATTGCTGACTACAGAAATTGTTTTCAATGTGCCATATCATCTTGCTGAACTCGTTAACCATGTTGATGTCATAAGTATCATGACTGTTTTGTGGCGTGCAATAAATGAAAGAAACTTATACAACGAAGTTACCCTTTCTATGACTCTACACGTCATGTTGCCTGTGTGATAACCCATTGAACTGTTCCACTACCACATACACAGCAACATCCTAAATCAGAGAAGACACCTACATCTTACACTTTAACACCAGGTGTCGATAAGGGTGGCAAGTTACCACTTCAAAAAAAAATTTCAGGGTGCTCAACAAAACTGGAATAGGGGAAGTAATCAGAATTACACTCAGAAGCGGAGTAATCCAACACATGATGGTTCTTCGTCTATGAATTGGAGACAAGATGGTAGTTCTCGTAATTTTAGTGGTAATAATTTGAGACACTTTCGCAAAGGCTATCCAAATAATAACTATTCGAACTTTCGAGGTAATCATTCTCGACGTCAAGATTATGACGATGGTGAATTTAGAAACCGGGATTCAAACCGGAATGATGATTACAATAGGCAATATGATAACAATTACAGGGGAAATGATAGTCGAAATAATTACAGGGGAAATGATAATCGAGGCAGACCTAGATTTAACAAAAAAAGACCTTTCCAACAGGCAAACTCTGCACAACAAGAGTTTGATGGAGCCTGTAATACAGTAAATGATAGTGGTAACTCTAGGGCTATCACTGGTTGTGCTTTCGATTTTGGGAGAGCAACTGAATGCCCCCAATGCTTAACATTGTTCGACTCATCGACTGTATCTACTCTAAGTTGTGGTCACCCTCTTCCTGCTCTACCTGCCACAGTTGCGCATGATGGGAGAGGATCTCTCATCTTACATAAAGGTCTAATAAATGATAGGCTAGTCTCAGTACTTTTCGATTCGGGATGTACTACCGTCGGGGTTAGGGAATCTCTGATAGATCCTTGCTGTGCCACTGGAAAAACAATCAAATGTGTTACATTTGGTGGTACTATGGAAAGTTATCCTACTGCTATTATTAGGATTGACACTCCCTTCTTCACAGGAGATGTCCATGCATGTCTTCTTCCTAATCCTATTGCGGATCTTATAATCGGTCGTATTCATGGGGTTAAGGAATGCACCCCGCAACAAATTTCTAGTTGGGAGGAAAAAAACATTCAAACGGTCAATGCAGTGGTGACAAGAGCTCAGGCTCTTAATCCCCCAACTTCATCGGATAATAGTAATGAAGTTGATAGCCAAGACGAGCACTTGGTGATTTCCCATGACTCGTTTGTTAAACGTCAAGAAGAGGATCCTTCTTTGAAGAAATTCTTCCTTCTTGCAAAGAAAGGGGATCCCAATCAAAATACTAATCACAAATAGTATATTACTATGAAGAATAGTATATTGGTACGGATGGTACAACACTCGGACAAGTCTATGCACTCGCAAATTCTTGTGCCTAAGTGTATGAGAGCCTTAATTCTTCAGCATGCACACGATTCTCAGTGTGCTGGACACATGGGGTTTTCCAGAACTAAAACTAGAGTCCTTGCGCCTTTCTTTTGGCCATTCGTGAATAAAGACATCCGAATTTATTGCCGATCTTGCAAAATTTGTCAAGAAGTCAAGTCCGAGACATGCTGCTCCTATTCAGGCTGCAGATATTCCGATTCGGCCGTTTCAGAAAATGGCTATAGACATCATTGGTCCGTTCAAAATTAAGTCAGCCAGAGGACACCAATTTATCCTCACTTGCGTGGACATGTGCACGCGTTGGCCAGAGGCTATTCCTCTGAAGAGCATATCAACTGTCGATATCGCTGATGCTCTTTGGCTCATATTTTCTCGTCTGGGATTCCCCGGAGAAATACTGTCGGACCACGGCACTCAGTTAATTTCGGACGTTATGTCTCAGGTAATGGCTACGCTAGACATTAAAAGGTCTCTCAGTAGTATTTATCATCCAATGTCCAATGGATTGGTAGAACGTCTTAACAGGACACTAAAGAACTTACTTGGCAAGATAACGGAGGATCATCTGGAGGATTGGGACAGGGTTTTACCTGCAGTCCTCTTTGCCTATAGAGAAGTTCCCAACGAGCATACAGGGTTTTCTCCTTTCGAACTTGTCTTTGGTGCGCAACCGCGCGGTCCGATGTCCTTGTTACACGATTTGATAACTTCTGATAATATTGACGATGATACACAATCGTCATATGAATATGTCATTGCTCTTAGAGAAAAGATTATCGAATCGTGCAGGTTAGCAACTTCATCTTCCGAATTTGCGAAAGAAAAAGCTAGGCGATTTGCTAACAAGAAAAGACGCCTACGTCAACTTTGTCCTGGAGACAAAGCATATGTCTTACTTCCCTCAAGAGAGAATAGACTTCTCATTTCATGGAAAGGTCCATACACTATAGTCTCCAAAATTTCCGATGTCGACTATCGTCGATGTGGATGGAAAGCATAAAACCTTCCATATAAATATGCTAACAGAGTTTATTGAACGTCCAGACTATTTGCAGCCTATTTTCCAGGCGACGGACGACTCTCCAGTCCAACATGGTCACATCTCATCCCTGTCCGTTATACAGGATGAGGAAACTATTTTTTCTGACGTTAACTTACCTCTTCCTGCGATTCCACTAAATTCAACGGAATCGTGGAGGGACGTTACAATCTCTTCGAACTTGTCTTTTGAGGAGCAACGTCAAGTATCCTCTACGCTACAATCATATCAGGATGTCCTTACCGTCATTCCTGGACACACAGATGTCATAGAACATGACATCATACTTACTGATCGTAATCCGATCAGAGTAAGACCATACCCAATACCTATTCATTTTCAAGCACAAGTCGAGAAAGAATTGGATGAAATGATTCAACTGCAAATAATTGAACCATCCACTTCAGCTTATTCTTCGTCGATAGTTATTGTTCGAAAGAAAGACAATAACATACGTCTTTGCGTTGACTATCGCAAATTAAATCAAGTTACGAAGTTCGATGCTGAACCTATGCCATTATTAGATGATCTACTTATTAGACTTTCTAAAGCTAAATTCTTTACTAAACTAGACTTGTCGAAAGGTTATTGGCAAGTCCCACTGACGGAACACGCCAAACCTCTCACTGCTTTTTCGACACCTAGGGGTCTGTTTCAATGGAATTTTATGCCTTTCGGGCTTATGAACGCCCCAGCGACTTTCGTGCGCATGATGCGACGAATTCTATCAGATCGTGCAGATGTCATCGCATATTTAGACGACATCTGTCTTTTCAGCGATACTTGGGAAGAACACTATTTGGGTCTAAAGGAATTGCTATCTACTCTACGTGAGCATAGTTTGACTGCAAAACCCTCTAAAGCTTTTGTTGGGTTTAGTGAAATTTCCTTCCTAGGTCATCGAGTTGGTCATGGTCTGTTGAAGACAGAGGACCAAAACATTTCGAAGATATTAAATATCTCGGTTCCGAAGACAAAAAAGCAAGTGCGTAGTCTCTTGGGATTGATACAATTCTATGGAAGATTCATTGAGAATCTGTCCTCCATTATGGCACCACTTTCATCGTTATTGAAAAAAGGTTCTCCTAAGGAATATGGTGCGTTGGTCCCAGGAATGCCAATCTTCATTGGATCAGGTTAAGAATTTGTTCTCATCTCATCCTATCTTAAGACTACCAACGATTGATAAGACTTTTGTTCTTCGTAGTGATGCCTCTTCCACTGGGATTGGAGCGGCGCTAATGCAGGAATATTCAGGAACTCTGCATCCTGTAATGTATATTTCTAGGAAGCTAAATGCGGCAGAAAGGAATTACTCGGTTTTTAGACCGTGAATTGTTGGCTATGGTTTGGTCCATTCTTAAGCTACAAAGGTTCCTTCTGGGCGCGCATTTCTTTATGGAAACCGACCAAAAAGCTCTTACGGCTATGCAAAGTAAGGATTTGAAGAGCTCGAGATCTACTCGTTATGCTATTGCTCTTCAGCCTTTCCATTTCACGGTGCGAGCTATCCGTGGTTCGGATAATGTGATGGCGGACATATTGTCCAGATGCCCACATGATTCCAGTTAAATCTTGTGTCCTAGTTTTTCCTGATACACTTTCAGACTTTTGTCTGTCCTTAATATCCTAATATGTTGTAATACAAATGTATTTGGATGATGTTTAAATAATTTAACAAATTTCATTTTGTCCATCCATCAGTGATATGTTGCTAATATAGCATTGTAATTCATGACATTTGTATATTGCTATAATTATAGTATTTAGTAATGATTGATATATGATTGGTATTGCCAGCAACTTAGGTTTCTTTAATGGTACCCCCTTAGTTTGTTTGGCTTAAAGGAGATATTTTCTCCTATGTTGGGAGATGATTTGTATCCTCTTCAGACGCTTTGTTTATGCGTCTATTAAACCTGATATTAGGTTCATTTTTTTTCATGAGCACATAAGTGATACTTGTGCAATCTTGCTCATGGACATATTTTTAAAAAAAAATTTCATTTTTTTTTACAGGGGGTGGTAGTAATATGTTGCTGTCATTTTTGACGGAGTCATCTGTCAAGTTATTTGCTTATGTTTTTATCATAAGAATAATTGTGTCTTTACCTGCGATGTCAGGTTGATTAGGGGTTGTCTTCCCTTGTTTATTCATTCATTGTGTTTGACCTTTAGGGTCAAAGGTAGACAGTTCGGGCGTATGCCCATGGGCAGGTTTTTTTTAAGCGGGAGTTGAGTTAGACTTCCGGCAAGCCGGGGAGTGTCCTGGTTTCTGAAGGGACGAGAGTCCATTGTGTTTTTCGGGGAAAATCTTCGAAGTGACTGCACTGGCAGTTTTCCCCAGTGAATCTCTGTGCGTTGGAATGACAGCAGAGTTCCTTGTTAAGTTCTGTGGACTCGGTTACAGGTAATACCGACTTTTTCCATTACTATGCTTTCGGTAGCAGAACATGTTAGAAGATTGCCTAGTCTGTGAACTGCAGCTCACCGGTCCTCCATTTCAGAACTTATATTTTGTGCTCAAGGTAGCCATCCAAGACTATTAGTCTTCATACCATCCAGAAATCCAGTGACGAAGATATATTGTGGGAGCCGCAGATTGGCGGCATATTTATGTCTACAATAAGCATTACTGCAGGGTTGATGGTAACCTGCTTATCAGAAGTACACAGCCGACGTCAGAACGAGGCCTGTGTTTTCGGCTATTATACTACAGCCTGATAATGTGCAATTGGCGGGGAATGCCAAGTTGCACCTATGTGTCAAAGTGATTAAGGTATCTGACGCGTTTAGTCAGTAATCCCAGGGCGACGCCACGAACTGTCCTTATTGAAGAACATTGTATTGACCATGCACGAATATTCAAATGTTTACCAGCTTGCTGAATGCCTAATGTATACCTATCGATTTCCGGTCAGCATGACCTTGTTTACACTGACTGTTCCTGTTGATACCATGTGTGTTCTCGTCAATAAATGTTTTGAAACGTGCCTGCAGTGTCCAAGCATCCTTGACTACTGCATGTGAGTGTATGGGTTGCAGGGTCTACATACATACGAGCCTAAACACATTCGCGCCTTCATTCGCACCCACACTCAGTTCATCATACGCTCGCACTACACACCTAACAACATGTATACTGTCTTGGGCCAGTGATCACCTCAACAAGAGAAAAAGTACAGTTACACTGCCCTATTGTTAACAAGGTGAAACGGGAAGAGAAAGCCCGGGGGGTGTCCGGGATGACACCCAATCCACCAATTATTTGCCATCATCCAAATGGGCACCCCATGAGACTACCACTTATCCTCACACCATCATTAATACTTATATTAATTTTAGTTCTTGTTATATTGTTTTACTAAATTGTGCAATTCTCAGCATCAGTCTATTCTCAACACCTGTTCCTCAGTATGAATGAATGTCATGCAATAAGACATACACATAATATAGGCTGCTTGAAATATAATTACCAAAATTTGCATCATATAGGCCTAAATCGACGTTTTAAGCCTGAAAAATTATTTCCAAACGTAGGGATAGATTTATACTGCGAGCATAAATTTCAAACCTTTACCTAAATTTTAACTCCAAGATTAATTTTGCTTCAAAGTTATATTTTATTGACAATGAAAGCATATATCACCACATTTTAAAATCCTTCAACGTCTTGCTGTAAAGGCTGTTCCATCATCTGAATACGGGTCTCAATTACCGGAAGTTCCAACTTTGTATTCGGTATTTTCGCTGTTAGCCTCTTTGTTGCTGTCATTTTTGACGGAGTCATCTGTCAAGTTATTTGCTTATGTTTTTATCATAAGAATAATTGTGTCTTTACCTGCGATGTCAGGTTGATTAGGGGTTGTCTTCCCTTGTTTATTCATTCATTGTGTTTGACCTTTAGGGTCAAAGGTAGACAGTTCGGGCGTATGCCCATGGGCAGGTTTTTTTAAGCGGGAGTTGAGTTAGACTTCCGGCAAGCCGGGGAGTGTCCTGGTTTCTAAAGGGACGAGAGTCCATTGTGTTTTTCGGGGAGAATCTTCGAAGTGACTGCACTGGCAGTTTTCCCCAGTGAATTTCTGTGCGTTGGAATGACAGCAGAGTTCCTTGTTAAGTTCTGTGGACTCGGTTACAGGTAATACCGACTTTTTCCATTACTATGCTTTCGGTAGCAGAACATGTTAGAAGATTGCCTAGTCTGTGAACTGCAGCTCACCGGTCCTCCATTTCAGAACTTATATTTTGTGCTCAAGGTAGCCATCCAAGACTATTAGTCTTCATACCATCCAGAAATCCAGTGACGAAGATATATTGTGGGAGCCGCAGATTGGCGGCATATTTATGTCTACAATAAGCATTACTGCAGGGTTGATGGTAACCTGCTTATCAGAAGTACACAGCCGACGTCAGAACGAGGCCTGTGTTTTCGGCTATTATACTACAGCCTGATAATGTGCAATTGGCGGGGAATGCCAAGTTGCACCTATGTGTCAAAGTGATTAAGGTATCTGACGCGTTTAGTCAGTAATCCCAGGGCGACGCCACGAACTGTCCTTATTGAAGAACATTGTATTGACCATGCACGAATATTCAAATGTTTACCAGCTTGCTGAATGCCTAATGTATACCTATCGATTTCCGGTCAGCATGACCTTGTTTACAATGACTGTTCCTGTTGATACCATGTGTGTTCTCGTCAATAAATGTTTTGAAACGTGCCTGCAGTGTCCAAGCATCCTTGACTACTGCATGTGAGTGTATGGGTTGCAGGGTCTACATACATACGAGCCTAAACACATTCGCGCCTTCATTCGCACCCACACTCAGTTCATCATACGCTCGCACTACACACCTAACAACATGTATACTGTCTTGGGCCAGTGATCACCTCAACAAGAGAAAAAGTACAGTTACATTTTTGGTGGACCAGTTACGTGGGCTCTTCTGATACATTTCTTGTGGACAGAGCGAGCAATTAACATTATTGATGACATTAATGTGGTCCAGAAATTTACATTTCATGGGGCTATTTGCGTGAGAAGGACAAGTACACATTACATTTCTGATCTGTGGGTCTAAGCTACACACTGGACAGCTGTAACACACATCGCTAATTCTACACTTGCAAGTTTTGGCTACAACAGGACAGAAATAGGTCATCAACTGTTGACCCAGATAAACAGTGCTAGCATTTATGTTATAATGCTACATAAACCACAACAGGACAAGTACTGAAGTTAACATCTAGGCATTTGCTACGTGGACCACAACTGCAAGTCGAGTCCCTTTTTGTAAACGGTACCGCTGGTCGTTTACACGTTTCAGTCAACAACAGACTTTTCTACGCCCGAGCATTCAAGCTATATTGTTCGTGGTCAAGTGTTTGTGAACAGTACGTGGAAATTGTAAACATTCTATGTGCAAGATACGAGAAGGTCATAGTAACTTTTGTTCGTGAATACCACTTTATGCTACAGTGGATTTGACATTCAGTGCGCGCTTGACATTTTGTTTCTGTGTTCGCAAGGAGCAAGAAATTTACTTTAGTTTCAGCTGTGACTGAACTTGTTTTGCAACACATTGAATTGATTGCTATTTATGTTAATTGTACTATTTTTGTGTATTTTTCTTGTGTTTTTTTGCGGGTTTTCGGTTGGTGGGTCTTACGGTAAATATGCCACTTAATCGAGGGTTACTGTAAGCGTTCTGTAGGGATTGCAATTTTCTTAATTGAAATTTGCTAGCGACTTTTGTTGCTATTTTTTTTTTTTAGCTGTGACGACATCAGTTAGTGTTGTTTTCGTTATTTTTCTGTTCTTTGATTTTCGATTAATTTTGTTTGTATCTGTTCTTCTCTCATTCCTTCCGTTTATTTCTTTACACCTTTTCGTTTATAACAGTGTTGCCATTTGTCTTGTTTATTTTTCGCGGTCATCATTACACATTTGTGTAACATTTTCTTTACTTTTTGCTGTATTGTTTATTTGACTTCCGCGAACGTTTTCGGTCATTGTTCTGTATCTTTGTTTTTGTATTTATGATTGTTCTACATTATTGTCATACACAGTCTACATACATATACTTGGTCATGTATTATTATTATTATTGATAAGGTACACTCTTCATATAGAGATTGTTAATAAAATATTATTATCTAAGATATTTATACAAGTTCTTTGATAAAAGACTTGTTATCCACAAAGATTGAGACAAGGTGAAATACATATTCAAGTTCTTTATAAAAAAAAAAAAGACTTGTGCCCATAGTGAGTGGGATATAAAGGAATTATTTTCCACAGGTACTCAAGTGATTTTTTGTTACATTATAAACAAGAGGACCATACAAGGTCTTTGTCTAAGACTAAGAGAGTGAAATAAAGTGAAGTGAGTATACAAGTCTAGCATTTCAGACTTGTCTCCCATTGAAGTGGGATAAGGTAATTGTTGAATTTTTTCAGGTTACTGATCTCATTAGACAGAATGTCTACATTGGATTTCTTCATCCAGCAAGGGTTGACTCTTGGTAAGTCTGGTAAAGAATTGGAAGAATATTCATCTGCTCTATTCGCCACTGCATTAAAGTCAGAAGAAAAGAAACAAAAAGAGGAAATTAAATTGAAAGCAGAAGCTGAACAAAGGAGAGCAGATGCTGAACTAAAGAAGCTAGATGCTGAGAATAGAAGATTAGAACTTGAAGAGAAAAGGTATCAAAGAGAAGCTGCTGCTGAGGAGAGAAAAGCTCAAGCTGCTGCTGAGGAGAGAAAAGCTCAGGCTGATGAAAGAAAATTCCAGATGGAAATGGAAGACAAAAAAATTCAAGCTGCTGCAGAGGAGAGGAAAAAGCTCAAGCTGCTGCAGAGGAGAGAAAAAACTTCAAGCTGCTGCAGAGGAAAAAAAACTTCAAGCTGCTGCTGAGGCTGAAATTAGAAAAATGGAACATGAGGAAAGAAAACAGAAGATGGAACTTGATGAAAGACTCGCAACTTTGGAGTTAGAGAAATTGAAATTGGCGAGTACGGGTGCTCAGCAAACAACTTCGAGTACGACAAAGGAGTTTGTTAATAGGATTAAATTGCCTCATTTCAATCCTTTAAAGGATGACGTAGCAGATTATCTAGATAGATTCCAATTTTTATGCGATACGCATAACATAAAAAAGGAAAAATATGTTGAACAACTGATGGAATTTTTTACAGGTGACACAGTGACTACTCTTATGACAATAGACGAACATGACAGGACTAATTATGATGTTGTCAGAGCAGCATTGCTAAAAAAATACCAACTAAACGAAGAAGACTATCGTCTTCGTTTTAGGACAATGTTGCCAGAAAATGGAGTAGATTTCTCTGATTTTGTTACAAAAATACGTCGTACATTTACACGATGGGTTGAGTTGTCTCAGACTGAGAAAACATATGAAGGTCTAATGGACTTATTATTGCGAGATAAGGTTTTGTCATCTGTTAATGATTCTTTTCTTGCATTCCTTCATGAGCGTAAGCCTAAAAACTTAAAAGATATGGAGGAATACTGTTGTCAGTATGCCACCGCGCATCCCCATGCTACAGTTAGCAATTCTAAAGTGAAAGAAGGGTTGCCAGCTGCTTCGGCAACACCATATGGCCCTAATTTCAAAAAAAAATTTCAGGGTGCTCAACAAAACTGGAATAGGGGAAGTAATCAGAATTACACTCAGAAGCGGAGTAATCCAACACATGATGGTTCTTCGTCTATGAATTGGAGACAAGATGGTAGTTCTCGTAATTTTAGTGGTAATAATTTGAGACACTTTCGCAAAGGCTATCCAAATAATAACTATTCGAACTTTCGAGGTAATCATTCTCGACGTCAAGATTATGACGATGGTGAATTTAGAAACCGGGATTCAAACCGGAATGATGATTACAATAGGCAATATGATAACAATTACAGGGGAAATGATAGTCGAAATAATTACAGGGGAAATGATAATCGAGGCAGACCTAGGTTTAACAAAAAAAAGACCTTTCCAACAGGCAAACTCTGCACAACAAGAGTTTGATGGAGCCTGTAATACAGTAAATGATAGTGGTAACTCTAGGGCTATCACTGGTTGTGCTTTCGATTTTGGGAGAGCAACTGAATGCCCCCAATGCTTAACATTGTTCGACTCATCGACTGTATCTACTCTAAGTTGTGGTCACCCTCTTCCTGCTCTACCTGCTACAGTTGCGCATGATGGGAGAGGATCTCTCATCTTACATAAAGGTCTAATAAATGATAGGCTAGTCTCAGTACTTTTCGATTCGGGATGTACTACCGTCGGGGTTAGGGAATCTCTGATAGATCCTTGCTGTGCCACTGGAAAAACAATCAAATGTGTTACATTTGGTGGTACTATGGAAAGTTATCCTACTGCTATTATTAGGATTGACACTCCCTTCTTCACAGGAGATGTCCATGCATGTCTTCTTCCTAATCCTATTGCGGATCTTATAATCGGTCGTATTCATGGGGTTAAGGAATGCACCCCGCAACAAATTTCTAGTTGGGAGGAAAAAAAAACATTCAAACGGTCAATGCAGTGGTGACAAGAGCTCAAGCTCTTAATCCCCCAACTTCATCGGATAATAGTAATGAAGTTGATAGCCAAGACGAGCACTTGGTGATTTCCCATGACTCGTTTGTTAAACGTCAAGAAGAGGATCCTTCTTTGAAGAAATTCTTCCTTCTTGCAAAGAAAGGGGATCCCAATCAAAATACGAATCACAAATCGTATATTACTATGAAGAATGGTATATTGGTACGGATGGTACAACACTCGGACAAGTCTATGCACTCGCAAATTCTTGTGCCTAAGTGTATGAGAGCCTTAATTCTTCAGCATGCACACGATTCTCAGTGTGCTGGACATATGGGTTTTTCCAGAACTAAAACTAGAGTCCTTGCGTCTTTCTTTTGGCCATTTGTTAATAAAGACATACGAATTTATTGCCGATCTTGCAAAATTTGTCAAGAGGTCAAGTCTAGAGGTCCGAGACATGCTGCTCCTATTCAGGCTGCAGATATTCCGATTCGGCCGTTTCAGAAAATGGCTATAGACATCATTGGTCCGTTCAAAATTAAGTCAGCCAGAGGACACCAATTTATCCTCACTTGCGTGGACATGTGCACGCGTTGGCCAGAGGCTATTCCTCTGAAGAGCATATCAACTGTCGATATCGCTGATGCTCTTTGGCTCATATTTTCTCGTCTGGGATTCCCGGAGAAATACTGTCGGACCACGGCACTCAGTTAATTTCGGACGTTATGTCTCAGGTAATGGCTACGCTAGACATTAAAAGGTCTCTCAGTAGTATTTATCATCCAATGTCCAATGGATTGGTAGAACGTCTTAACAGGACACTAAAGAACTTACTTGGCAAGATAACGGAGGATCATCCTGAAGATTGGGACAGGGTTTTACCTGCAGTCCTCTTTGTCTATAGAGAAGTTCCCAACGAGCATACAGGGTTTTCTCCTTTCGAACTTGTCTTTGGTGCGCAACCGCGCGGTCCGATGTCCTTGTTACACGATTTGATAACTTCTGATAATATTGACGATGATACACAATCGTCATATGAATATGTCATTGCTCTTAGAGAAAAGATTATCGAATCGTGCAGGTTAGCAACTTCATCTTCCGAATTTGCGAAAGAAAAAGCTAGGCGATTTGCTAACAAGAAAAGACACCTACGTCAACTTTGTCCTGGAGACAAAGCATATGTCTTACTTCCCTCAAGAGAGAATAGACTTCTCATTTCATGGAAAGGTCCATACACTATAGTCTCCAAAATTTCCGATGTCGACTACATCGTCGATGTGGATGGAAAGCATAAAACCTTCCATATAAATATGCTAACAGAGTTTATTGAACGTCCAGACTATTTGCAGCCTATTTTCCAGGCGACGGACGACTCTCCAGTCCAACATGGTCACATCTCATCCCTGTCCGTTATACAGGATGAGGAAACTATTTTTTCTGACGTTAACTTACCTCTTCCTGCGATTCCACTGAATTCAACGGAATCGTGGAGGGACGTTACAATCTCTTCGAACTTGTCTTTTGAGGAGCAACGTCAAGTATCCTCTACGCTACAATCATATCAGGATGTCCTTACCGACATTCCTGGACACACAGATGTCATAGAACATGACATCATACTTACTGATCGTAATCCGATCAGAGTAAGACCATACCCAATACCTATTCATTTTCAAGCACAAGTCGAGAAAGAATTGGATGAAATGATTCAACTGCAAATAATTGAACCATCCACTTCAGCTTATTCTTCGTCGATAGTTATTGTTCGAAAGAAAGACAATAACATACGTCTTTGCGTTGACTATCGCAAATTAAATCAAGTTACGAAGTTCGATGCTGAACCTATGCCATTATTAGATGATCTACTTATTAGACTTTCTAAAGCTAAATTCTTTACTAAACTAGACTTGTCGAAAGGTTATTGGCAAGTCCCACTGACGGAACACGCCAAACCTCTCACTGCTTTTTCGACACCTAGGGGTCTGTTTCAATGGAATTTTATGCCTTTCGGGCTTATGAACGCCCCAGCGACTTTCGTACGCATGATGCGACGAATTCTATCAGATCGTGCAGATGTCATCGCATATTTAGACGACATCTGTCTTTTCAGCGATACTTGGGAAGAACACTATTTGGGTCTAAAGGAATTGCTATCTACTCTACGTGAGCATAGTTTGACTGCAAAACCCTCTAAAGCTTTTGTTGGGTTTAGTGAAATTTCCTTCCTAGGTCATCGAGTTGGTCATGGTCTGTTGAAGACAGAGGACCAAAACATTTCGAAGATATTAAATATCTCGGTTCCGAAGACAAAAAAGCAAGTGCGTAGTCTCTTGGGATTGATACAATTCTATGGAAGATTCATTGAGAATCTGTCCTCCATTATGGCACCACTTTCATCGTTATTGAAAAAAGGTTCTCCTAATATGGTGCGTTGGTCCCAGGAATGCCAATCTTCATTGGATCAGGTTAAGAATTTGTTCTCATCTCATCCTATCTTAAGACTACCAACGATTGATAAGACTTTTGTTCTTCGTAGTGATGCCTCTTCCACTGGGATTGGAGCGGCGCTAATGCAGGAATATTCAGGAACTCTGCATCCTGTAATGTATATTTCTAGGAAGCTAAATGCGGCAGAAAGGAATTACTCGGTTTTAGACCGTGAATTGTTGGCTATGGTTTGGTCCATTCTTAAGCTACAAAGGTTCCTTCTGGGCGCGCATTTCTTTATGGAAACCGACCAAAAAGCTCTTACGGCTATGCAAAGTAAGGATTTGAAGAGCTCGAGATCTACTCGTTATGCTATTGCTCTTCAGCCTTTCCATTTCACGGTGCGAGCTATCCGTGGTTCGGATAATGTGATGGCGGACATATTGTCCAGATGCCCACATGATTCCAGTTAAATCTTGTGTCCTAGTTTTTCCTGATACACTTTCAGACTTTTGTCTGTCCTTAATATCCTAATATGTTGTAATACAAATGTATTTGGATGATGTTTAGATAATTTAACAAAATTCATTTTGTCCATCCATCAGTGATATGTTGCTAATATAGCATTGTAATTCATGACATTTGTATATTGCTATAATTATAGTATTTAGTAATGATTGATATATGATTGGTATTGCCAGCAACTTAGGTTTCTTTAATGGTACCCCCTTAGTTTGTTTGGCTTAAAGGAGATATTTTCTCCTATGTTGGGAGATGATTTGTATCCTCTTCAGACGCTTTGTTTATGCGTCTATTGTACCTGATATTAGGTTCATTTTTTTTTCATGAGCACATAAGTGATACTTGTGCAATCTTGCTCATGGACATATTAAAAAAAAAAAATTTCATTTTTTTTTTACAGGGGGGGTGGTAGTAATATGTTGCTGTCATTTTTGACGGAGTCATTTGTCAAGTTATTTGCTTATGTTTTTATCATAAGAATAATTGTGTCTTTACCTGCGATGTCAGGTTGATTAGGGGTTGTCTTCCCTTGTTTATTCATTCATTGTGTTTGACCTTTAGGGTCAAAGGTAGACAGTTCGGGCGTATGCCCATGGGCAGGTTTTTTTTTTAAGCGGGAGTTGAGTTAGACTTCCGGCAAGCCGGGGAGTGTCCTGGTTTCTGAAGGGACGAGAGTCCATTGTGTTTTTCGGGGAGAATCTTCGAAGTGACTGCACTGGCAGTTTTCCCCAGTGAATCTCTGTGCGTTGGAATGACAGCAGAGTTCCTTGTTAAGTTCTGTGGACTCGGTTACAGGTAATACCGACTTTTTCCATTACTATGCTTTCGGTAGCAGAACATGTTAGAAGATTGCCTAGTCTGTGAACTGCAGCTCACCGGTCCTCCATTTCAGAACTTATATTTTGTGCTCAAGGTAGCCATCCAAGACTATTAGTCTTCATACCATCCAGAAATCCAGTGACGAAGATATATTGTGGGAGCCGCAGATTGGCGGCATATTTATGTCTACAATAAGCATTACTGCAGGGTTGATGGTAACCTGCTTATCAGAAGTACACAGCCGACGTCAGAACGAGGCCTGTGTTTTCGGCTATTATACTACAGCCTGATAATGTGCAATTGGCGGGGAATGCCAAGTTGCACCTATGTGTCAAAGTGATTAAGGTATCTGACGCGTTTAGTCAGTAATCCCAGGGCGACGCCACGAACTGTCCTTATTGAAGAACATTGTATTGACCATGCACGAATATTCAAATGTTTACCAGCTTGCTGAATGCCTAATGTATACCTATCGATTTCCGGTCAGCATGACCTTGTTTACACTGACTGTTCCTGTTGATACCATGTGTGTTCTCGTCAATAAATGTTTTGAAACGTGCCTGCAGTGTCCAAGCATCCTTGACTACTGCATGTGAGTGTATGGGTTGCAGGGTCTACATACATACGAGCCTAAACACATTCGCGCCTTCATTCGCACCCACACTCAGTTCATCATACGCTCGCACTACACACCTAACAACATGTATACTGTCTTGGGCCAGTGATCACCTCAACAAGAGAAAAAGTACAGTTACACTCTTCCTCGCCACTGCCTTGCAATAATGATTTATCTTCTTCACCATCAATTGCATTTAAAATCATATTTTTGTTTACGATTTTGCTATATTTTATAAACAAATAGTTTCCTAATACTTTACCACAAAATCGCACAACACATTTCATTTCCTGCCTACTGCTAGCCAACTGTTTATGTATGGGAGCGACTTATAGGAGGCAAATAGGATTAAACCAGAATTTTGAGCAAAAATCTTGATCAACTTCCTACATCAGGCCGACTTCCTATATCAGGTCGACTTCCTACACCAAGTTGACTTATACACTGCAATTTATGGTAACTGCTTCTGATGATACGCCAACATCTTTCATATCACCATTGATGATACGCCAACATCTTTCATATCACCATTGATGATACGCCAACATCTTTCATATCACCATTGATGATACGCCAACATCTTTCATATCACCATTGATGATATGCCAACATCTTTCATATCACCATTGATGATACGCCAACATCTTTCATATCACCATTGATGATACGCCAACATCTTTCATATCACCATTGATGATACGCCAACATCTTTCATATCACCATTGATGATACGCCAACATCTTTCATATCACCATTGATGATACGCCAACATCTTTCATATCACCATTGATGATACGCCAACATCTTTCATATCACCATTGATGATACGCCAACATCTTTCATATCACCATTGAAGAAACTAAAACAGAAATTCATTTTGGAAAAGCTACACATGAAGTTTCCCAAGGCAGAAATGTTGTTCGGGGCAGCAGTTTTAGTTATAATCATTTAAGGGCAGTGGCTTACTAAGGGGAGTGCGAGGGGGCGGTCTATCCAGGTGACAGGCAGGAGGGGGGTGCCAACGGATACTATTATGGCAGTACTGTAGTGCTAAAAATTCTTCTTGCAAGCATAACATATTTTTCTCTCTTTTATGGGAAAGGGGGGGGGGGGATGAAGGATCTATCCCCAGTGCCAGATATGTAGAGTACCTTCCATTTTAGGGGCTCTACAGTTTGTATTTTAATTTTCGTGTTTGTTAGAATTTATGTATGTATTTGTTTCCATTAATCCGATTATCACACTTCCGTCTAGTACTTGTGCACCAAATAATTATCTTTGTAATTTAAAGTGTTTGTTTCATCACCCTTCAATAGTTTTGATAAAATTTAATGCTGATGTGGCCGTTAGAGGATGATGTTAGTGTTGATAGTACTTGTCGTATAGTGGAACTCGTCTCACTACCCGACAGTAGGCAGCTAGGTGTTGTTGATGTTATGTTAAAACAAATCTTGACGATATAACATCACACGACATACAGATGATGGGATGGAGAACATCTGGCGAAAAGTACTGACCTCAAACAGCGGTGAACAACAAAGATGATGTTTATTTACAGCTAGTCATCAAATCCGCTGAAATCATAATTCATGCCCAACCTTCCTCTGAGGCGGGTCATCTCCCATGATAACAATGTTCATAAGCAACTTTCGAAATAAATCTTCTCTCGCTCCATCATTTTTTTTAAATGGTCTGACGCTGTCTCTAAAATTACTGGCTCATCTACTGTTCTGTTCTTCTGGATTCCTAACCCTTGATAAGGCCCGTAGGACTGGTGAAACTAATCGATGTATCTTTGATATAAGACTGGTCTAACCACCAGGGCTGTTTATTTGTATCAATAGTCATTTGTTCTACGCTGCCCCTAGCAACTGTCTGTTATCTCTGCATCTAACACAACATCCGGCGTGATGCTGACCACATCACCCCTAGTGTGCCGATGGTCAAGAAAATTGGGCCTAACACCATATTCCCAATATGCCTCAATGGGCTTGTAACGGGATCCTCCCTAACACAACATACCTGTTCGTCTTGTAGTCTTGACAAATTGATTAACACAATCTTGAACTGGCGACATTGTCTTCTTGTCTTTATCTATCATCTATTAAAGGTGGCGTTTGAGCGTCTTGTTGGTTCGGCAAACTAATTTGATACAATACTGTGACCACAGCAACTAACCACCTTCAGTGGCTTGTTCGCCAGAATCAACCATCCAACATCGCTCGCCACTACACAACTTTAATACATAGCATACTTGCTATCCTCCGCTAAGCGCGTTCCAAAATCAGAATCTCTTAATCTTCTCCCCGATTTAACTTTTTTCCTGTTCTCTGCTAAAATCTGTTCACCCTTGCAACACATTCTCGTGCGTGGTTATTTTTTTTTCGCTCACCAAAACCTTTCAAGGGACGTAATTTAAAGTCATCTCCCTTTGCTGATTAAACTAAAAACTCATACAATCTTCTTTAATCTTCTTACTAAATATGCAAATCAGTCCCACCACAATTTAGAACTCGCATGAAATACTAAACCAAAACACCAAGCTACATCTCCCAAAAGGGGATTTACGGAGTTACATCCCTTCCCCCAAAACACTCTTCTACCCATTTCATTTCCCCTTAACAAAGACATATAGTCTTTTAACAACTCTATTCAACTTTCTTAAACCATTTTTCTGTACTCTCTTTCATTCTTAACGTCCCAAGCTACCGGTCACACTGACATCATACAGCAACAAAGCATTTTTCAGCTCATACACACAAGACACCAACGTCCTTCTCAGGACGCCACTATCCGAGAAAAGATCGCATTATCGTCAAAATGACCAGAAATAAACCACACGCAAAAAAGAGGAAGGTCTACACCAGCCCACCAGCGCAGAACAGCCAGGGTAATCACAAAACCACAACCAACAATGACAGACAGCCAGAGAGCAAGACTGCCCCAAGTACTCGTGCCGGGACCGGCCCTTCTATAACTCCTGACACGACGGAGTTAGCTGTGACGTGCGTCGACCCGACTGAAAGTCTGAGTGGCCCGACTCCTTGCCTAGATGAAGAAGACCCAGAACATAAAGAAATACTGAGAGCGTTACGACAGCTGGAGCAGATGACGGAAAGAATAGAGAAAAGAAAACAGGAGCTTAGATCCAAGCTGCCACCACCATACGTACCCGACTCGTCAGGAGAAACCCGGTCTACCACAGAGAAGCTGCACCAGACAACGATGACACCACCACACGATGCCGAGATGGCAGCAGGCCCACCTGCAAGCACAATGAAAGAAGTGATAGAGACAGCTCCTCAACACAGACAGGTACAAGAGGAAAATATCGCAGAGACCATTATGGATGCACTTCGAAGAATTGAAGACGGAGATGAGTCCCTTCGGCTCGCTCTTCAAGAAGCGATAGTAGAAGTAGCCCCAGGCGTGCTGGACATCAAAACCGCTGAGAAGCAAGCTACCATTCCTGGTCCTGAGGAAACAACAGCTGACAACTCAAGGGCTCAGACGCATGATATGACACCTTATAACAAAGAACAGGAACAAGATTCGAACCAAGCCTGTAGAAGGAAACAAAGACCAAACACTAAAAAGACAAACAACTCAGAAACGATACAGGAGAGGATCGTAAAGATCACCCAGACTTCAGGAAGTGAGGCCTCACTCAGGGCCCTACCCGATAACAAAGTAATCAACATCCTCGAGGTGATAACTGGAAGGAGAGGTATCGCCAAAGTAGGGAGGCACGAAAAGGGAGTCGTGCTTTCGCTCAACAACACAGACAAAACCACCTCGCTGATGATCGAACTGGAATCCGGTCCAAAAGACGTCCAGTTGCCCCACCAATTAAAAGTGGTTGTGGAAAAGTACAAGTCAACAAAGAAGCTAGTCATAAGAGGGGTGGATACCAGATGTCCCGCAAGCGAGGTCCACAGACACCTTCAAACTGAAAACGCAGATATAAAAATCATGCAGGTCAAAAGGCTAAAAACCTAGGCCAAGAAAGACACCAATCTGATGATAGTAACGATTGAAGGAACAACAAGACCCGAGAGACTGACGCTCCAAACAACAACCAAAAAGACAGAAGCTTATATCCCTCCGGTGATGCAGTGCTCAAACTGCCAACAGTTTTCACACACAAAGAAAACATGCAGGAGAGACGCAATCTGCCGATATTGCGCGGTAAACCACCAATATGGCGACTGCCCCAAGGCGAAGGAGGACCACAACTACAAAACCACTAACGCAAACCGCACCTGTGCAAACTGCCTCGGAAACCACGGTACCGAGGCTGCCCGATGTTCCAAGAAACAAAGAGCATCTTGAAGGAAGCGGTTTCCAAAAACATCCCCTTCAAGGAGGCAAAACACAGAGTGGCGGCGGATGCTGCAGAAAAACAGCGCATGATTGATAGACGACAGGTACACAAGCTGACCGCTGAAGTCAAAGAAATGAAACTACAGATCGAAAACAGAAGCAAGCAGGCTCCCGAAGAACCAACTGACAGCAGTGAAGACGCAATAGACCTACAGAACGTCAGAGATATGATGGAAGAAATGAAAAGAATACAGCAGCAGATAGAAGCAGATGTCAAGGAGCTGAAGGAGCTGAAAGAAGAAAATGCAGAAATACTCAAAAGAATCGAGACAGAAAGAAGAGCCATTGAGGACATTACACCAAACAACACGCGAGAAACTAACACGAACAACCAAACAGAAGAAGAAATCATCGAGGAAACTCTAGAAAGACTACTCCCAGCAATCATAGAAAAAGCTCTATTACAGATACAGGAAAAGAAGAAGACACAAGAAGCAGAAACGAGGAGGGCAAAAACTCACAAAACCAAACAAGCCAGATAGGGAGGCAGCAAATGAACACCATGAACACGCCACGACACCACGAACGGACAAGCAGCAAAGAGGTATCCTGACATGCAGCTAGTGGTCCTTTTTAGGACCAGTCCTTTTCAGGACTAACAACAGGCTAGCACCGAAGAAAGTAAACACACAATATACCCCAATTATAACCAACTTTCAGGTTGAACAGGGTATTACAGCAACATAGTAGACGAAAACAACAACAACAACCACACACTGACATTCATCAAATACCACAGACCTAAGAGTCTTTTATATTTGGACATGCGCCCTAATCAGTGGCGTATTCTCTATGTGTGCTGTGCGTGCTGCGCACACCTATAATAATAAATAATAATAAAATCTTTAAGCACCAAACACGGCGCATAAGGCAGAAACCAGTGCTCTCCAGGTTGTTCGTTGTGACGCCACTCCTTTTAGCTCTTGCACATTATTTAGGCCCAACGTTCTTCCTTCTCTTATTATTGTTCTTCTGAGTGTTTCTTTTGGTCTTCCTTTTTTCCTCTTACCCTCAGGAACCCAAGTGAGCGCCTGTAGTGGTATTCTGTTGTTTTGCATTCGTAGGACATGACCGATATATGACCATCGTCTTTTCCTTATATAGTCGGAGACATATTTCTGCCTAGAGTCTTCTCTTATTTGTCGATTAGTCTTGAATTCTTTCCAACTATGCACACCTATGCCCGAAGGAAAATAAAAATTTAATTTATTATTCTATAAAATATTTCTCTTCTAAAGTTCTGCTTTCGGACCGCACGCATCAGGAAAACGGATTTTCCCGCATATCTAGTTTCAGTTTCCCAGACGCGTTTTATAGTGCAGTTTTTATTGGTTGGTTTTATCGCCCGAAGTGTCTCGGATAATTCCGTCACAATGCGTGCTGCGTCTTTCCGATTCACGTCTGAATATTGGTTTGTGTGGATCGGGGTCAATGCCAGATACGTCAATACAATATACGAACATGCGTGCGGTGGACTTGCAGCTCTCGAGTTGTAAAAATCGGCTGTGTCCGTCCAGTGTTTTTTGTGATTAATTTTTTTTATTTGCCGGGAATGCAGACTGTTACAGTGACAGTGAGTTTCAAGTTGTAAGTTAATTAGTATTTCGGAGATAATTGACATATACCCCTAATAACTATCGTTGCGTAATTGAATATAGTTGGTTTTTAAATTAAGAGGGGAAGAAGTTAAATAGTAGGCGCACATATTCATTTTAAGTAGCAGCACGCCTAGCTCGCATTACCAGGATACGCCACTGGCCCTAATATAACCATGTGCCCGGCACAAAAGATCAAAACAGTGACACTTATGTGTCATTAGATCTTTTGTGTGAAAACAAAGAGGATCATTACAGTGACACTTGTTTGTCATTGGGTCTTTTTGTGTTGGGACATGCGTTTATGTTGGGCGTGTTCCAATGCGACTCATGCGAGTTAAATGCGACCTCATGCGAGGAAAAAATATGCGACCTTATGCGAGGAAAAAAAAAAAAGACACTTGTTTGTCATTTGGTCTTTTTGTGTTGGGACATGCGTTTATGTTGGGCGTGTTCCAATGCGACTCATGCGAGTTAAATGCGACCTCATGCGAGGAAAAAATATGCGACCTCATGCGAGGGGAAAAAAATCAGTATAGTGACACTTATGTGTCATTAGATCTTTTGTGTGAAAACATAGAGGATCATTGGTGACACTTGTTTGTCATTGGGTCTTTTTGTGTTGGGACATGCGTTTGTATTGGGCGTGTTCCAATGCGACTCATGCGAGTTAATGCGACCTCATGCGAGGAAAAAATATGCGACCTCATGCGAGGAAAAAAAAAAGGGTCTTTTTGTGTTGGGACATGCGTTTATGTTGGGTGTGTTCCAATGCGACTCATGCGAGTTAAATGCGACCTCATGCGAGGAAAAAATGTGCGACCTTTTGCGAGGGAAAAAAAAGACACTTGTTTGTCATTGGGTCTTTTTGTGTTGGGACATGCGTTTATGTTGGGCGTGTTCCAATGCGACTCATGCGAGTTAAATGCGACCTCATGCGAGGAAAAAATATGCGACCTCATGCGAGGAAAAAAAACGCCCTAATATAACCATGTGCCCGGCACAAAAGATCAGTATAGTGACACTTATGTGTCATTAGATCTTTTGTGTGAAAACACAGAGGATCATTGGTGACAGTTGTGTGTCATTGGGTCTTTTTGTGTTGGGACATGCGTTTGTGTTGGGCGTGTTCCAATGCGACTCATGCGAGTTAAATGCGACCTCATGCGAGGAAAAAATATGCGACCTCATGCGAGAGGGGAAAAAAAAAAAACACAGAATATCAGCAGTTCAAAGCTGGAAATGTCCAGAAGTAACCTATATATAAAATCCCAGTATTTTTCTGTCAGTGCATAACGCTACGGGATGCAACTTTGGTTGAAAGTTAGACATAAATTGTATTGTTTCCCTTATATGTACTCTCCCGAAAATAGTAACACTTACTTTTTGAATAAGTAAAATTGCCGTTAGGTATTGGTGCTTTTGAATCTAATCCCCGTCTTATGACGGGCTTTTACACTAGTTATTAATATTGTAATATTGATGTCAGAAATAGAATAAGCTGATATTGTCATACTCTTACGTAATTACAGCAAATGGCAGGTAAAAAACATTCTAGTGTAGTTCCCCCGGGGGGTCTCTGAAGAGACAATGACAGAATAGGAACTACTGCTTCCTCAAGCATGTGCCATACAAGGCAACTAAAATGAGGTTGTGCATAGTGCTGGCAACCTCATCATGTCAAACAAAAAAAGCCACAGAAACCGCTGCTGCGAGTGCATGTGAATGCTTGGTGCACCTTCCTACAAGGAGACTAGCTACAGCGTGTCGTTTCATGGTTCATAGGGGGGGGGGGGGGTGCAGAGGAAAGTGAATGAATGTAATAGTATGTCCCATGTAATTCCGGGGGGGTCTCTGATCAAACAATGAAAGAATAGAAACACAGCTTCTTCAATCATGACATACAAGAAGAATAATATGAAGTTGTTGTACACGAGGCTGGCAACCCCATCATGTACAACGAATAGATACTGAAAACACCAATGAACATGTGAATACTTGATACAGTCTTCCTGCATTGGAACAAGTGCAGTGTTGGCTCCATAAGGATCGAAAAAATAAAGATGATGATGGAAATAATAATAGTGGTTCATGTACCATATGAAATTACTGCCTGCCTTCTTGCGTTTGTACTTCTTCTTTCATTTCTCAGCAAAAACATATTAGGATCTTTACCTTATACATTCTGACTTACATGTGTCTTTTCAATGTTATTCCATTTCTTAATATTTATTAGCAATTTTGAGACAATTTTTTTTTAATTTGTGTGGTAATTTCTATGCATCTTTCATCACACATGCAATGTCCGTGGAATGCATATATTTTCCCCCCAGTTTCACTGATTTCCTGTGATATGTGATTTCTCCTTTCTGAGCATATTATTATGCGCATATTTAAGGGTAGAAATGAAAGTCATTGACGAAAAAAAAAAAAAAAAAAAAATCAATAGAAACATTGATGTTCTACGGACTGTAGCAAATAGAAAAGAAAATGACTAAATCAAGTTTTCTAACACCAAGAAAATGACTAAATCAAGTTTTCTAACACCAAGAAAAAAACAAAACAATTGACAAGAAAGGGAAGGGGGATAACTGAAATAATTCATCACCCTTTATCTCCCTAAGGCCAATAGGCCTTCAACAAAACTTCTTATGCCAAGTCTGCCTGTCCTGTACCATCACTTTCCATGTTTTCTTCATCCCCTTCTTGTCTTTCACCACTTCTCTTCTCCGTGTGTTTTCCCACCTCCCTTACCCTGGGGATTTCAGAACAAGGACTGTCTTGTTAAGCTATCAGCAGGTTTCCTCAATGTGTGTCCTGTACATCGCCAGCATATTTTTTCTCATCTCTAGTGATTTATGTGCACATGAAATAGAAAATAAAGCACTCCAAAGCACCCATCAAGTGAAAAGAGGTAAACAACATGATTATTTTTCTCATCAGGTGGAATCTCCCTATGAGCTGGCACGTGTGAGCTCATTCGAGACACTGGCACCTCAGGTGAATATTTGTAACCAGTTCCTACCCTTGCTATGACATCTTTCCCACTTTACCCATGCACATTTTGAAACCATAATGTTAAGAACATTCCTAATAAGATAAAAACTGTTAATACTTGAGATTATTCGATTTTTAGGTTCCAGATATATTCATTGTGTTATTGATTTAAAGTTATAGCTTTTTTATATGACCCAGGAAGAAGGGGAAAAAAATGTTGCCAACTTCCAAATTTTTTTGTAAATTGAACAATATATACTACTGGACAAAAGTTAAGGGCCACCATTCAGTTTAGACAAGGTTTATATAACTGATTGGCAAACTGTAAAGACAAGTGAAAATGTCATTAAAACTGAGCTCAGAAAAATGTGTATACATTTCTGTGTGCACTAAGTTAATTTTTTGTAAATGTCCAAAAACTGGGTCACTTTAACCCTCACGTGAAAATTGCCATTGTTGCTGCAAAAACTCGTGGTTTTTGCAACACGCCCCACTAGTTCAAAAGGTGAAAAAGTGAGTTGAATTTGAATGCACGATGGAACTCAGGTTGGTATGCAATAAATCAGTATGACAAGTGGTCGAAATGATCACTGCATTAGCCATGCCACCAAGGAGAAGTCTCAGCACTGTAGACCGTGGTCGAGCCATGGCATGGATTCAGGATGGTCAATCTGTTCGTCATGTTGCAAGACGTTTAGCAGTGTCCCACTCTACCATTCAGAGACTTCTTGAGAGATTTCAAGCTACCGGACATTTGGAAAATCGACCCTGCTCACGAAGAATTATATAAACCTTGTCTAAACTGAAAGGCGGCCCTTAACTTTTGTCCAGTAGTATATAACAAGGAATGAAAATTAGAATTATAGACTGTATCAGAAGAATAAAATGTCATAAATATGAAGTTGATCCGGAATTTTTAAATTGTTTATTTGAACCTCATCAGAGAATAAATTTAAATATAAACCCTATCAGACAAGAAGAACAACTATTTTAAATATGAACTGCAAGATGTAACTTTGAAATGTAAACAATACAAAATATGAATGTTAAAAATGAAGCTTGTTATAAATGTAAAATCTATTTGCACTGAATAATTCTTGTTTCTTTAAAAAAGATTTCAAATTTTATTTTTTCATTTTCTCTCTTCCTTTTGTTATAGACCCTGTACCCTCAGGTGAATATCAATTTTTTTAAATCTTTACTTGTCCATTTCAGTCTCATTCTCTTTCACTTCTGAAGTCTTTATTAAAAATATATGCCTTCACAACAAAAGAGCTTAAGTAGCAAGCCAGTTACATGCATAGATTTAAACCTAGAATTTTTTATTTAATAGTCATAGCATCTTGTTTTTAATGATAGTTTATCATTGTGATATTTATTGAACAAAAGACAGCTCTTCTGGTAAGGGAGGAGGGGTATGGGAACTATATTCATAGAACTGTCGTAAAGATTATGTTTTTGTTATGGTATCTAGAAAAGTTGTGATATTCTGACGATTTTACTGGTCTTATATTTACACCTAACATGCACTTGCCACTTAAGTAACTTTTTGGTCAAAAAAGGCTTCACAAATGTGACCTCTTAGCACAATGTTGCAAAATACAGTGTCCAGTGCATAATTAGAAGACAAATCGCTATGATGTAATTTTTTACTACTGATTTGACTAAGTTTAGTAATGAGTCTTGTTATGGGTCAGATAAATGTTATTTCTGCTCATAATTTCGTAAGCTCCATCTTCGTGTATATAAATTACTTGTGCTGAAAATATGCCACAAAACTAATTGACAAGAATCAAGTTTTAATTTAAGATGCAAAAACTAAAAGAAAAAGAGTATAAAGGGCGAAGTTATGAAGATGTTTAGAGAACACTAGTGTGAAGTCAAATAAGTGTACAGTTATAATGGTTTCGGTAAAACAAATATATTTAGAATATAATAATAGAGTAGGTATATAAAGCTTATAGCAAAAGAAGTATAGTCTACTACTTAGTCGTTCCCCTTCTACCGTGAGGTGTAGAAGTATAGAATAGGATTTATTTATTGAGCAAAAGAAACAAAGAAGTGGAAAATATCAGTAAAAGTGGCACAGGCTGTTATAGTGGTTTCGGTAAAAAAAATGTATGTAGAATACAAATGCATGGAGGAAATGCATATCTGGAGTCATCCTTATATGACCACCAGCTATGCACAATGCTACAGTATATGTACGTGGAAGTGAACCTATGTCAGTGAGGCTAATTACATCCTCATTGACTCTTGAAATTATTCACACACTTCCAGTGATTCCACATGTGGTGAAACTTGTTGAGAACCCAGCATTGTACACTAAGCTTGGAGAAGCCACTTGAGCCCCAGGCGTAATTCTTTGACTTGGTTGACTGCATGTAGAAGGATCTCATTATGGACCCAGTGATAGGCAGGGGAAACTGAGAAGTGGCTCTGTGCAGGACGTGACAATTCCTTGGGAGAGCCCAGAACCAGAGCACAGTATTTTAGCTCTGCATAGTTGGAGAGCCCCCTTGGATGTCGGGAAATGCACAATATGCCATGCACTTCTTACTCCCAGCTTGGGACCAGATGTGACGATCCTTTAAATGCAAGCCAAGCTGGAGAAACTGGAGCTCATGACTTCAACTCTTTAAACATGTTTCAGAATGGCAGAAGAGCCACAGGAAAAGCCTAGATCTGCAGTGTAGATAATATCAAGGAGTCTTCAACTTGGTATTGGCTGCTAAAGAGCGAGAAGCTCAGCAACAACAAACAACAATGTAGAATACAAAGATGCTATAGGTGTAGAAAACATTTAGCAAAAGAAGTATAGAATAAGATTGATTTATTTAGCTAAAAAAGCATAGAATTGAAAACCATCAGTAAAAGTGGCACAGACTGTTATAATGGTTTTGGTAAAAGAAATTTATGTAGAATTTAGCAAAAGAAGTATAACATAGGATTTATTTATTTAGCTACAGAAGCATAGAAAAGAATAACTTTCAGTAAAAGTGGCACAAATTGTTATTATGGTTTCTTTAAAAAAATTTATGTAGAATATAATGGTGCAATAGGCGTAGAAAGCTTTTAGCAAAAGAAATGTAGAATAGGATTTATTTATTCAGCTAAAGAAGCATAAACAAGGACAACTATCAGTAAAAGTGGCACAGACTGTTAAATAAACCATTTAATAAACTACACTCAGCAAAATCTGTCATGCATACCATCACAGGAGCATGTCACCTTTTCTTTCTAGATTTCCTATTACTATTTTAATAGTAGTCCCAAGGCTGACAATCAGAAGAAAAACATAGTAACATACATACAGATTGTCATCTCTGGGAAGACATACAGAACATTGAAAAATAATGTTGGCATCTGCATGTTTTGTTTTTACGTATGTCTTTTAATTTCATAATGCTAAAAGGTTATAAACAATGAACAGAGTAGGATAATAACTCTTGGCATTTACATTGTGTAATTTTTCTTACTGCCATCTTATTTTGAATGCTAAAATGATTGAGTCTTGATGAACAGTTAAAACAAAAATCATTGTGTATTTTCAAGGAAGGAATGGCTTTAGATTAGTACTTATAGAAAATTATTATTGATGACAAGACTGCATGCAGTTAAGTTTGTTATGTAATCCTTGGGTTGAGAGTCACAGACAAATAGTTGCTAGCTTACACTGTAGTTAAAACTTAAACTATTGCTATAATGCAATACCATTGAGGTATGGAGAATTATATTATATAAATATTATATCACTTTTTAATACAGGGTATTTACTTTTCCAGCTTCACTCTTTACTGCTATATGCTTTGCTTGTCTCTTGCTTTTGTCCATCAAGAACATTGTGCATTCAACATTCACATTTATTTTAGTCTGGCTTAACTGAGGGATTGCTCTGAAATATGAATGCACACATATCAATCAATCCATCAATACCCTTTAGCTCCCCAAGGAGCATAGGCCTTCAACAAACACATGCCAAGTCTTTTGACTTGTCCACGTTTGTTGACGTTTTTGTGGTACAATTTTTTTTACGGGATGGGGTAACCAGCCCCATGCCCAACCCTCCTTAGTCGCTTTTTACGACATGCATGGTAGGGTACAGTGTTACTATTCTTTGCTCCCCTTTTGGGCCCCGGTAACACACGGGTGATGCACACATATACGCATAGTCATATACATAAACTATTCAGTGGTAAACATTTAAAACACCTGCCAACCAGGAGCTTCTTCAGCGCTCCATTAAAAAAAAAATATGAGGAAGACTGCAGTAAGATGTGGTGAAGAGTGGGCGAATAACAACAACAACAATAACAACAACAACAATAACAGCAACAACAACAATAACAGCAACAATAACAACAGCAACAACAATAACAACAATAACAACAGCAACAACAATAGCAACAGCAACAACAATAACAACAATAACAGCAACAGCAACAACAATAACAATAACAATACCAACAATAACAACAATAACAACAACAACAAAATGGAAAAAGGTAATACGTCTTACTAGGACAAAAGACAAAGAAAATCGCCTACATTGCGGCCACAATGTCTTCGTCAGGGAATAAATAAAAGTGGATTTAAAAATACAGATGACAGTTTAAATAGTCTCAAGCTTACCACTGCTTTCTTTAAAAATATTCAAGTAGATGTCTGAGAGTGTACGGAGAAGAAGAAAAAAGAAATTAAGTTATTTCTATGTGGCTACAAGACCAGTATTTAAAGTTCTAAAGCAGATGGTGTAAATAAATTGATATGGAATTGCACTGTGTGCCTCATAATTGCAGTTGTTAACATTAATATGCAGACAGGTAACACATTATCAATATGTATGTGATAAAATATTTCAGTAAGGACATTTTTTAGTGTTTGTGTCTGTCAGCTGTTTGTTTCATCTATGTGCCGACTTTTGACTTTGACTTTTCCGATCCCCTAGGTTACGAGTTTTCACTCTTGTTTTCCTTGTGCCAGGTAGCGAAAGGTACATGTCTTTTTTCAATTGCATTGTATCTCCATACAGGGTGTTGGTGATGTAGGGGTTTAGTGGTAGCAATTGCTTCCGCAGGTCTGCTAGTGCCAGGAATTCCAGGAGGTGGTATTCGACTTTTTTTTCCTTCTGTCTGTTACAGTGGTTGCAGTATGGTGCATGGTCTGAGGTCACTTTGTGCAACTGCTTGTTGAGAGGTACATGTCTTGTTCTCAACCTGAAGATTGTACTCTGGTCTCTGTGGCTTAAGTTGTTGATACTATCTCTGGGGTTTGGCTGAGACATTTCTGCATATAGGGCTCTTGCAGTTGAGCCAGTGGTCCTGCGGTCCATCCACTGCTGTTTGCTGTTGTTGTGAATCATGTATTTTGTGGTTCTTAAGTTGGTAGGAATGTTCAGTTGTGGCATACTTGGTCCTTTCTTTTCTATTTTGTCAGTAGTCTCATTGCCTCGGATGCCTTTATGACCTGGTATCCACTGTAGAGTTGTGTTGATGCCATAGGAGGCAAGTACATTGATTTCTTTAAGTATGCTAGCTGTGGTTTTTTTTCGGCTGTGGGGATCCAATTTTCAAGGGCTTGTAGGGCAGATAGCATGTCAGAGAAGAGGACTAGGTTTTTTGGATGTGCTGTTGTGTCTTTGTCTTTGTATCTTGCGATGATGGCCGGAATCCAGCGTCATAATTTGAGCAGTATGATCCACAAGGTGCAGACAGCTGGCTTGTTGTCTGTCTGGAAATATTATGAGAGAGCCATACCCTGCATTGATGGTGGCCTTGAAAGCTGACCCGTATGTGTACACATGGATCCAGTCTGTAGGGTAGGAGTTAATGGTTTCCAATGAACAGAGTTTTAGGGTGTTAGGGTCTGCTGACTTGTTTACTGAGTGGTCAAGGAGTTTGGTTTTTATCTGGGGCAGTATAGGGATTGTATTTGGTGGACTGTCAGACACTTTTCTTAATTCTTCTCGGTTTTCTGGTAGATGGTGTCTTGTATTTAATTCTTCCGCTATGAGTATTGGACATTTTTGTTTTAGTCTTGTTTTTTGTGTGTCCATTTGTCTATTTGTTCTCTGTTTGGGTGGTTTAGAGGGAAACGTCTGTATCTTTCCACGGCTTCAATGGTTACCTTTTCTCTTCTTATATCTAGCGGTTCTATATTTGCATCAATCTCACAGGCTGCTGTTGGTGTTGACCTCATACCCCCACAGATGTAGCGGAGGGCCTGGTTTTGTACTCTGTTAACCTGGTTACAAGAGCTCTCAGATGCTGTTGTTTGCAAGGGGAAGTTGTAGTCCATTATAGATCTGATATATCCTATAAGTGTTGTTTTGTCGGCTCCCAGTAGATACTTGCAAGTCGCTTGAGCATATTTAGTCTCTTGGATACTTCATCTGCAGTGCTCTTCATATATTTGTTGAAAGTTAGTTTTCTGTCTAGCTGGACCCCAAGGTATATTGGATTTTCTTCACAACTGATTTCAGCACCATCAAGAGTGATTTTAAGTTTAGTCCTTGCTAGTTTGTTGCTGAGAGTGAAAATTGTGTAGACAGTTTTGCTGACATTGATCTTCAGTTTCCAGAAGTTGCAATAAGCTGATATAGTATCGAGGGCTTTTTTAAAATCTCTCTGCGGCAAGGTGCAAGTGTGATCCACTAGTCCATATAACATGGTCGTCAGCAAACATGGCTTTGCGAACATTTAGCAAGTCTGGTAGGTCGTTTATAAAGATAAATAACAATGTGCATCTAAGGGCTGAGCCTTGAGGGAGTCCGCCTTCAAGAGTACGTTTTGATGACGGTCTATGATTTACTTTGTATAGTTCTGTCACTCAGGTAGCCCTTGATCCATTGGTACATTTTCCCGTGTATGCCAATGCTCTGCATATTTAAAAGTAGGTTTCTCCTCCAAACTTTGTCATATGCTTGTTGGAAGTCTACAAGACAGCAACAGAACTTTTTCCTTGACGGAAACTGTCTTTCACATTTTGGGTAAGAAGGAACAGTTGATCATCGGTTCTTGATCCTTTTCGGAATCCTGCTTGGAAGTGGTTGAGAGAGAGTGAAGATTCCAGCCACCAGTACAGTCTATTGTTCAGCATTCGTTCTGCCAGTTTGCTGATGTTGGAAGTCAGCGAGATTGGCTTGAAACTTTTTAGACCATCTTCAGTCTTTCCCTTTTTTTAAAATGGGCCTGACAATGGCTGTCTTTCAGGCTTTTGGTAGTTTACCACTCTGCCAGATTTTATTAATCATGTTTAGCAGTTTAGCCAAGGTGTTGGATCATCTCATTTGATATCCTGTCTGGCCCAGGAGCTTTTCTTGGCTGCTTTTTTTTTTTCAGGGCACTCTGTAGTTCCAGGACAGTGAAGTTTTCTTCAAAGAGTGACAAATTTACAGAGCTTGATTTTTCTTTACTTTTCAGAATCTTGCCAAGTGCTCTGTCAAGTACCTTCCTGCGGGAGGATCTGTTGATGTCTGAGAAGAATTTATTGAAAGTGTTGGCTTTTTTGCTGTCATCCATAAGGACATGGCCAGGGGTCAGCAGTGCTTTGGGGTTAGACTGTTGGTTTGTCCTTGACAGGTTATTTAGTAGTTTTCAGGCCTTTTTCCGTTTAGTTCTGAGGTTGAGGTTGTCGCAGGTGTCTGACCAGTTCTTCCTTTTTGATTTTTTGGTTTCCAGTCTGATCTTTACAGTTCTTCTTCATAACCCTCCACTCCCAAAGGAGCATAGGCCTTCAACAAACACATGCCAAGTCCTCCTGTCACGTGCCATCATCTCAAGTTCTTTCCACGTTCTCCTCATCATTTTCATCTCTGTTTCCAGCTCTCTTCTCCGTGTGCTTCTTGGTCTACCTCTGCCTCTCTTGCCTTGGGGGTTCCAGAACAAGGACGGCCTTGTAATGTTATCAACAGGTTTCCTCAGTGTGTGTCCAATCCATCGCCATCGTCTTCTTCTCATCTCTTGTTCCACTGGCACTTGTCTAGTTCTTGTCCTCAGTTCCACATTGGTAACCTTGTCATACCATTTCAATCCCTCTATTCTACGCAAGCACCCATTTATGAAAGTCTGTAGTTTTTTGGTTGTTGTCTTTGTTGTTCACCATGTCTCAGAGCCATACAATAGGACTGACTTCACATTTGAGTTGAAGATTCTTATTTTCGTGTTGGATCCGATTTCTCTTGATCTCCATATATTTCCCAATGCAATGAAAGCTTCTCTTGCCTTTTGTATTCTTACTTTGATATCACTGTCTGTCCCTCCAACTTTGTCTATATTACTGCCAAGATATGTGTACGATTCTACATCTTGTATTGGTGTTTCTTCAAGTTCAACCCTGTTATCATTACCTGCATTTATTCTCATTATTTTTATCTTTTCCCTGTGTATTTTCAGACCCAATTGCTGTGTCCTCTCATCGAGTGTTTTCAATTTGTCCTGCATCTGATTACGGTTATGGGACAGAAGAGCCAAGTCATCAGCAAAATCCAGATCATCCAACTGCTTAGTCAGAGTCCACTGGATTCCATTTCTGTTGTGTGTTGTTGATGATCTCATAACTCAGTCTATTGCTAGTAAGAAAAGAAATGGAGACAAGAGGCATCCCTGTCGCACTCCTGTTCTTATCCCAAATGGTTCTGTAAGCTGTCCTTCATGAAGAACTCTGCATGTCATGTCTTCATATGTTTTCTTTATCAAATTAATGATCTTCCGGGGAACTCCATAATGCCTCATCAATTTCCAAAGTGATTCTCTGTCTACACTGTCAAATGCCTTTTCGTAGTCCACAAATCCGATGTACAGTGATGAATTCCATTCCAGACTTTGTTCAACTATTATTCTCAAAGTGGCTATCTGGTCTGTACATGATCTGTTTTGTCGAAAACCTGCTTGTTCATCTCTCAGTTTCTTGTCTATGGACTCTTTTAATCTCTCAAGGATAATCCTGTTTAGTACTTTTCCTGGCACTGATAGTAACATTATTCCTCTATAATTTGTGCACTTTTGTAAATTTCCCTTCTTAGGCAACTTAACCAGATATCCTTCCTTCCATTCTGCTGGTATCTTTTCCTTTTCCCAGACTTTACCAAGTAATTTATATAACATCTCAGTAGCCGTGTCGATATCTGCTTTGATGGCCTCTGCTGGAATGCCATCAGGTCCAGATGCTTTTCCATCTCTTAGAAGCTTTATGGCTTTCTTTATTTCTTCCTTCGTTAATTTGTAGCTCTTCTTCTGCTGGCTGGATGTCCGGGGGGTTTTGTGGAGCTGTTGCAGTTAGTCTACTGAATTCTGTTCTGTTTTCTTTTGTTGGGTTTTCCTCTGCTTTTTTTCTGGCTTCTCTCCTTTTTTTTACAAGATATTCAAGTGTCATTGTCCAGAAAGGGTTATATTTCTTTCTGTGTCCCCTTGGGATTGTTTTGTAGGCTACATCAAGTATGGTTTGGGTGATGGTATTGTGCAGAGTCTCAATGTCTGCGTCCTCGCTAATTTTTGTTATGCCTTCATCTGTGAGGAGTCTGAATTTTTTCCCATTTTGCTCTTTTGTAGTTCCAGCAAGGGGCTTTCTTTGGTCATTGGTTTCTTGTTTGGGAGATTTGGAGGAGAATTGGGCAATGGTCACTCCCTATGTCATCAAGGATGTTTATAGTACATTCATTCAGAATGTCTGCAGAGATGATAGTGAGGTCAGGTCTGTATGTGGATCCACTGGCTCTATGTAGGAGTGTAGGTATGGATGTGGAGTCTTGCCATATTATCAGGTTGCTGGTGTTACACAGTTCCTCTATACTGTTGCCCATGTAGTTCCTATTTTTGTACCATAAAGCTGCTATATGTGATTTGGCTTTTGGAGTTTGAAAGGCAGTAGACACTGAACAGAGTGAATCGCAGTCCATTGTGGCATACTTTTATTTCCTGGATATTATTTTCATTGTTTCTTTTGTTTTGAACTTCTCCTTGAACATCATTTCTTAGAAGCATTGCAATACCTCTTGTATAGAAAGCATTGGTAGAAAGTGAAGCTCCACAGGGCACGTGAAATTTTACCATTGTGCCATCTGGAATGAAGAAAGTGATAAGTGATTATAGAACATAGAGGCATATTACTCTTGAAGAACATAAAGAAGAATATTACTCATGAGAACATAAAGAGGCAAATAACTCTTGAAGAATATAAAGAGGCATATTACTCTTGAAGAACATAAAGAGGCATATTAATCTTGAAGAACATAAAGAGGCATATAACTCTTGAAGAACGTAAAGAGGCATTTTCCTCTTGAAGAATGTAAACAGGCATATTACTCTTTAAGAATGTAAAGAGGCATATAACTCTAGAAGAACTTAAAGAGGCATATTACTCTTAAAGAACGTAAAGAGGCATATTACTCTTGAAGAATGTAAAGAGGCATATTGCTCTTGAAGAATGTAAACAGGCATATTACTCTTGAAGAACATAAAGAGGCATATTACTATTGAAGAACATAAAGAGGCATATTACTGTTAACCATAAAGAGGCATATTACTCTTGAAGAACACAGAGGCATATTACTCTTGAAGAACATTAAATGGGCATATTACTCTTGAAGAACATAAAGAGGCATATTACTCTCGAAACTACAAAGTGAAGGGGTAAATGAAAATAGGTAATGTCTTTGTACAGAGACAAAAAGAAAAAAAATCCATTATGGCCTAAACCTTTATCAAGGACAAACGAAAACAGATGAGAATGAATACATAAAAATGAACAACATCCAAAACAGGTGTATGTGAAGATAGTGAACAAAGAAAGCTCCATAGTGAAATTCCTGTTTAAAAAAATGCATAATGAAATTTTAGAAAAAAAAAAGAATACACTAATGGGTCAAAGACAAATATGTGAACAGCTTTCAGTATGATTTTTGAGGATGTATGGCGCAGTGGAATCCTGTTTAGAAAATTATACATCTCTGTGGAAACCAAGTATATTTGATGAATGGCACTTATCACCAGCTGATAACTGACATCCTTTTAACATTTGTTTGCCATTAATGTCAAACACAGTCTATGTCTGGAAAACATAACATTAAATACACCAACTTGCAATGTCTAGAAAACATAACATTAAAGACACCAGCTTGCAAACTGATATAAATGGAAGAGCTGCAGTTTTCACCAATGATGTTGGAAACAAATAAATATTAGAAAGATGTTGGGGACAACACTGTGCATCAACTTTATAAAATATACAATGGCCAGGTCACCTCATTTGCTGCAGCCAATCAAATCTTCAACAGAAAATCTGACTGTCAAGGCAAGGGGACCCCTGAGGGAAGGGCGGATGTATAATAATGAGCAAGCATGGCCTCATGTTTACCAGAGCCGAACCCCCTTGAACAAGAATAGAAGTAGCACCTTCTCATAAGCACAACTGTAGAACTGAAATGAAAAGCTAGCTATAAAATATATGTTACTTTTAAAAAAAGACTTTTGTGAAATGAAAAATAAAAATGCAGAGACTTCATTCTAAAAGCTTGCTCATATATTTGGGTTCATACACATGCACAGACACGCGCATATATATTTACAGACAAAAGCAACTGCGGTTCATCAACCCTTGTAAGCCACATATGCATATTCATAAAGCTGATTATTTTCTGTTCAGTCTGCCTTATTTCATTTATTTCATATAAAAATATCAGAGGGCCAGTCAAAATACAACCTTAATGCAGGAAAGCATTGAACGGGATGTTGTTTTATTTGTTCACTTGTAGGGTTTTCATTTGACTGATCCCTGTCTTAGACATGTTCTACGTATAAACACACGCTATTGACAGCTTTACTGCTTGTCTCTATTTTAAATAATGATGGAAATGTGTTTAAAATTAAGCTGAAAATATGAATCTATTGAATATGCTGTTCTTATGCTATAGAAGTATGTGTCTATGCATCTGATACATTAATGCAGGAACGTTTTTGCAATCCTATTGGCAGTTTCCTCTTAATTATTAAGGAAAGAGGGGGGAAAATAAGAACTGTACAAGCATAATCTTGCATATTTCTTCACTTCCAACCTGCATAAACCTGTGTTTGTGTTCATTGTAATGCTATTAATACAGTGTTACCAAATGCACGCAAATACACGCACATGAACACACACACATCTCTAACCTTTCTTTGAGACCTAAATGCTCACACACAGCAAAAATATTCCAGAAACTGTCATCTGATTGCAAAGTTTATTTATTTATTTAATTTCTTATTGTGTGCATTTTTTTTTTTTTTTGGCTGTTAGTTGTTATAGCACTCTCCATATCAACCCTAGAAATAATATTTTTTTTTTTTAATATTTATATATAATTTTGCAAGTTATTTAATGTTCTGACACTAATTTGAAGATTTTTTTTAAGTGTTTAAGTTTCTATAGCATTGTACCCTGTGGGGATGAACTAGCATTATGGAGCCATTAGAAAAGCATTAAGATAATCATTTAATGTCTTTGTAAGGAGAAAATTTTGCAGTCAGTCACTTCATTCAGTTAATCTTTTTCAAATTCATAGAAAAATAAAGAGGCTAAATCAGTTTAATAAATGACATAGTCATGAATGAGGATAGGCAGGGTGGGATTTCTCATTAAACACTGCAGGTATAGTTCCTACGACCTACGAATGCCTAAATTAGGCCCTAATGAAAAGAGATTATATACAGAATGTTACAACCTCCTTGACACTGTGTAGGGTTGGCTTACTAGGAATGACTGCCAAATGTCATCCTCCTGTTGGTTTATCACCAGTTTTGAACCCACTCCATCTTGGTTGACATTTCCAAATTGGCTATTAACTCTATCCTCCCTGCCAGGATAGACTAGATAGCGAATCACACTATCCTCCTAGGTGATGCCTAGATGGCAGGGAGGATAGTGTGATTCACTTGCATAGCTAGGCGGGGTAGTCGCACGGAAAGTCCTGGGTTCGAGTCCTGGGTAAGCCACTCACGTCTGTTGTTTTTCTGTGTTGAGAATTGTTGCATGGTTTGCAAGCATCTGGGTTTGAGCTTGATTCGGATGGTTGCACCATGAAACACCTCGGCTGAATAAATAAATGAAATATACTGCATATATCGATGCATGACACGTTAGACATAGTAACGAGAGTCGTTGTGTGGCCTTCAAGGCAAATGGCAGTGTTTCAAAATATGTGGCATGGCCACTTAGCCAAAGTGTTTTAAAGATGTGGTATAACCACTCAAGTGTGATAGTGCATAAATAGGAAATTATATTTAAAGCAGAAATAAAGAATGTATTTCAGACTCAAGGGTCTGTGGAACACAGAACAGACAATCAAATAACTGTACGAAACATAATACTAGACTAACTCATTTAAATCAGAGAAAAGCCCGTTACATTCTGTTGTCTAGTTTTCTACTTCTTTATTTCTTGCAAGTGCCTGAAAACATACCTTTATGTTTGTCTAATATTTATTCATCATGTTTTGAACTTGGCCCTTTGCCACAACAGACCAGCACTTCAACCACTGTGCCAGTTGAATGAACATATGCTCTACCATATAAACTATTCAGAATTCAAAAGTCCACTGCAGTTGTTCCAAAGCCAGTTTCATTCTTGACCATCCTCTCAGGTCCAGTTGTTTCAGTAGATCCCATAGTAAGGCATCCACAAGACCTCTTGCCCCTGCTTCTACAGTTATTGCTTTTGCTGTGAACCCCTCATGTCTCAGTCCCATAATTAGATCATTGTATTTGGCCATTCTGAAAGCTTGCTACTCACCCAGTCATGTTGTAAATAGCATTGTTATCTCAATTGTTAAAATCTGGTATAATGGCAAGGGAGTGCAGCTCTATATGTGGGTGACTTTGAGGTTTTCCAGTGACTTTGAGGTGTTCTAGTGATTTTGAGGTTTGTTCCTCTTCCAGAGAAGTCTACTGCTGTTTCCAGCGCAGTATTAACACATAATATGAATACATAATGCTACATTTCTAGTTATGAAATAAAAATATATACTTCCACATCAGTTCTAACTTTATCCTCTAAAAAATAGTGCCTGCTGTAGGACTCAGTGAGGTAATGATTATGCAACCCACAGATAAATTAACCCCACTTGGTGTTCTTCTGCACAAGCCATTCTTCATCTGGATCTGTAATGGAATTGCATTGCAAGTGGTATCACATACAAGAAAACAATAAAACACCTTTGCCAGCGTAAATTACACATCAAGCCTCATTTTCCAAATAGTGGAACCTCTTAGGGTGCATAGCTACTTTTGATCACATTACCAAGAATTTTTTAAACTGACAATAAATTATATATCACAAGAACAAATAGTTATCACATGTTAAGATTGTCACACAATTATGTCTGTAATAAAGGAAAAATATTTAAGTACTTATGCCAGACTTACAGCTGCAGAATTCATTATTTATGAATTTGCCAGAACTAAAACTGTGGAAGAAATGAACATGTTTACTCCCAAAACATTGTTACAATTGTAGAAAATATTCTCTTAAAACTTAAAATAAATATTGAAAAAGAGATAATATTTTTATAAAACTAATATGTTTTATAGAAAAAATTATTTTAATTTTATTTTGGGCGGGAAAAAATCTGCAGTCCCTAAAGTGCACAAGTTAAAAAGTGGTGACACTAAGTAAACCATCTTGCATATACAGACAAAGCATACACTGACAGAAAATGTTAACACTACACAAAGCTTCATTCTTGTTGACACGTTTCAGATTTTCATAATTCCTTGACATCTCATTTTTTTTTTAGATTTATTTTAAATTTGCTTTCACAGTGTTAAAATTGATTATAGATGTTAGTTAATATTTAAAATATGTAAAAAGTTTTAGTGCTTATGATTTGAGACTATTATTGTATGTTAAATTGTTTCTGTATCAGATTAAATTTATTTTATATAGTTTTATGTGAAATACATATTTAATTTATGTTACAATGTTAATAGTAATATGTAAAAGAGCATCAGTAATGAAAGTAATATTAATAGTAATATATTGAAAATATTGTAATATAATATAATAAACAGTGATGATAATAGTTATAGGATGTAATTACATTAATTCTTTTTGAGTGAGACACACATTTAATGATAAATAATAAGATGAGAGAATAACACGAATGTGTGATTTAATTCAGGAAAATAAGTTGGTAGTAGTTTTTTAGATAAGGTTAGAGCAATAATAGTAGTATAGTAAAATAAGAGTTATTTTTGAATTTTAGTCACAGAATTAAAGTATCATAAGTAATCATGTTAACACCAGTAAGATTTCTCATTTAATTTTTTTTTTTACAGCCAGTGTACACAAAGCAGTCTGCTGCCCTGCAGTCTCAGCAGCTAATGCAGCAGCAAGCCGCCCTCATGGCAGCAGCCCAGAGTCCTTATTTGACC